>CM021104.1:506303568-506779634 GCA_007115665.2 Sequoiadendron giganteum | reverse complement strand
TTGGTCAAGTCAGGATAATAGTTTGGGAAATAGTAAGTTACCTTTAGTCTTGCTTGTGGTTTTATTTGTGAATGTTCTTGCTTAGGGGTTTACAGTGTTGAGTCTCTTTGAGATGTTTGAGTTCTTCTTTATGTGTTTATATTTAATCAATGGGATATATACATAAAATGTGTATATATGTATATGTGTATGTATCAACAATAAACTCATATACATGAGTAAATACATGTATTAGTATACATAAATAAACGTATCTACACATAATCATGGATGGATTACCCATATGCATGGGAATATCGATCAGACAAGGTGATGTATAAATACATATATATATGTATACATTCCATGTATATATGTTGATTGATATGATTGTGAATATATATGCTTAAATATCAAGGCATGATATATATTATATGAATATATATATATATAGTATGTGAATATATATATTAACATACATGTATGTATTGACAAAAAGGAAACGTCCATACTAGTATATTAATATATATATATACATATGTATATATATGTATATATATGTATATATACGCATGCATCAATATGTTAAATATGAGAGTATATAATGTATATTCAAATATCGAATAAATTATTTTATAAACTTCTAAGTGGAGATACATACATACATATATATATACACACACATATATACATATATACATATTTTGGGGTATGTATATATATTATATGTATAGTAAATGTATGTGTTAATGATTTCAATAGCACTCAATTATTTATCAAAGCACGTAGCATATTAATCATATCCAACTCTAAGTATAATGCACATCATATACATTATGTATATTAAGCAGAAATAAGGGAATAACACTTATAGGCTACACGTGAACATTAAACAATGTTTAAAGTATTTGTAATGCTAATTTATGTGAAACATTTGCAGTGTTGGAGAATAGCACATAACATTGAATGCAACCAATGTGAAAGGCATAAAAACCAAGACTTAGTCAAACATGAAGGAAAAGAGGAAAATTAATGTACATAAAACATAGAACTGGTCTTTAGAAAATATCGGCCCAAAGATAAGGCATGTGATGCTTTGGTGGTGCCAACTTATGAACAATTCAAACCATTTAGAAGTCTAAACTACAAATATGAATACCAACATTTGAAGACAAATGAAATATGAGAAATGGTCAAATGTGAAGTTAGTCAAAGTAAGTTGACTTGTAGAAGACAATAACCTTGCATTTTTTATTATCATTCTTGATGTCCATTTGAATAAGTGAGGCATTCACTATGGCTATGTATGTGTTTATTGTGCAACAATCTTAGCTATCACCTTTTCTTATTCTTGTTGTATCAAAACTTTTGAATTGAGAAGTGTCATCTTTGATACCCTATTTCTAGCCTACAGTTGCTCACCTTTGTGTATAATTAGAGGTTCTTTCTACCTCAATAGGGATGCATATTTGTATTCTTGTTGTGATTTATTGAGTTATTATTTTCTGAATTTTTGAGTTGTGAGAGTTTTTGAGAGTTGTGAGAGGATTTTAAGAGTGAGATTTTGGTAAAGAGGGACAAGGATAATTGGGAATTGCTTACTAATTTGGGAAGGTTGTGTTAGGAATCCAATTTGATCAATTGGAGAATTGCATAAATAGGCATGTTGATTTCTACTCTTTTATACTTTTTATGTATTTGAAAAAATGGTTTGACATTGTTTGTCTTGTTTGAAATTAGTTCAATTTCTTATTAGGGAAAGGTTATTTTATTCTTATGTGAAAGTGAGAATACTTGATGTACTTAGTGTAAGGATCTATATATTTCTTGAAGTGTTTGTACATATTCCATATTAAGGAATGAGTGGTTGGTGGGATTAAATACTATATTTTGGATAAAGCTTCTATAGCTAATGTTTAACCTAGTTGAGTCTTGGAGTTACTTTGTTTTACTTAGTAGATATGTTTTAGATAACATAGAGGTTATAGGTTATTCTTTGGGTTAAGGTTACTCCATGGCATAAGGGGATAGCCTATACTAAGGATATGAATGGTCAAAATAAATCGAGCTAGGAAGGTGGGTGAATTTTTATGATGTCCACTCCATAATTTTGAGTGATGAATACTTTGGCCAAAGTAGTGTAGGTTGCCACTATTTACAATATTAGTTCAATGTGATCCAAATTTATGTACTAGGTAGGGAATGCCATATGAGTAGGTTGTAGCCATTGTATGACAGATCTAGAAATTTTTAGGACACACCACCAAGCTTAGGGAAGGTCAATGTTATTATGAGGTTACCAAACCAATCTCTTCGTCGAAGGGTAGGGCCATCTATCAGTTTGGTAGATGTGCGAGGGACCGTAGTTAGTCCAAGGTTGGCGGAAAAGTACTTGAGTGATTCTTCTCCTCATTAGTTGGAAACCAAGATTTGATGGAGGATAACACCATCTACAATTATGACAATGCTTATGAGGTAGATCTACCAACTCATTTAGATGTTTCCCCCGTGTTTAGCAATTTTTATTTATATTCTTTCCATAGAGAGGAATATGATAATGATAGTGAGGAGGGAGTGGATTAGCAACAAAAAATTTTGAGAAGGCAAAGGGAAAAGATTACACAGATTCTAGATAAGAAAACCATTCACACTAGGCATGATAAATAAAATAGATATCTAGTTTGGAGTGGGAAGGATTAGAACCATCAAATAATACATGGATTATAGAGTGGGTAGTTGGATCAATACAAGTGGCAGTAGTTTGAGGACAACTTGCAAGAGCTACACTATTTTCAACTAGAGGAAAATGATGCAAGGACTTCCGAAGGTCATAAATTTTGACTCGGGAGTTCATTTGTGTAACATGCCCATTGTTATACATAGTAACTATCCTATTTTTTAACCTCAAGTAAATAGTTTTAAGCATCTAACCATTATGAGAAATACAAAATTTCCTTTCATAAATAAAGATAGCATGCACATTTGAAATACAAATCTTTCCAAACTTTCCCTTTGCATTATATCAAAGTATTACAACTTTCCAATATATTGATTTCATAGTAAACAATTCATGATGACATTTCTCTTTTACAATATTTCTATAAACATGGATACAAAAATACAAACAAGGATCCATTGAGCTTATTGTCAATAGATGTACGAATGGCCCAGGTATCCTCCATCAAATCTTGGTTTCCAACTAATGAGGAGAAGCATCACTCAAGTACTTTTCCGCCAACCTTGGACTAACTGCAGTCCCTCGCACATCTACCAAACTGATAGATGGCCCTACCCTTCAATGAAGAGACTGGTTTGGTAACCTCATAATAACATTGACCTTCCCTAAGCTTAGTGGTGTGTCCTAAACATTTCTAGATCTGTCATACAATGGCTACAACCTACTCATATGACATTCCCTACCTAGTACATAAATTTGGATCACATTGAACTAATATTGTAAACAGTGGCAACCTACACTACTTTGGCCAATGCTTATTTTCCTTCATTATTCTCCTTCCATTTTTCTTCTACAATTGAAAATAAAACCTCTTATAGCTACAATCTGAAAAATTACCTTTTTTGGTAGATTTTTACAAGATCCTTAATTTTCCAATTTTGGTAATTTTGAATGTTTATCCACATGACTACAAAAGTTACTAATTATTCAAAGCTAACAAGAGTAACATTATTTTTCAACTCATTAATATAATTAAAATTAGGAATTAAAAAATAACTAAAAATTATCAATTGGGAAAATCTTGAAAAATACTAAAAGTCTAATTTGAGGCCTCATATGAAGGAATTTGGCTCCAAAAAAGTGTTGACCTCATAAGCATTGGCCAAAGTAGTGTAGGTTGCCACTATTTACAATATTAGTTCAATGTGATCCAAATTTATGTACTAGGTAGGGAATGTCATATGAGTAGGTTGTAGCCATTGTATGACAGATCTAGAAATGTTTAGGACACACCACCAAGCTTAGGGAAGGTCAATGTTATTATGAGGTTACCAAACCAATCTCTTCGTTGAAGGGTAGGGCCATCTATTAGTTTGGTAGATGTGTGAGGGACTGCAGTTAGTCCAAGGTTGGTGGAAAAGTACTTGAGTGATGCTTCTCCTCATTAGTTGGAAACCAAGATTTGATGGAGGATACCTGGGCCATTCGTACATCTATTGACAATAAGCTCAATGGATCCTTGTTTGTATTTTTGTATCCATGTTTATAGAAATATTGTAAAAGATAAATGTCATCATGAATTATTTACTATGAAATCAATATATTGGAAAGTTGTAATACTTTGATATAATGCAAAGGGAAAGTTTGGAAAGATTTGTATTTCAAATGTGCATGCTATCTTTATATATGAAAGGAAATTTTGTATTTCTCATAATGGTTAGATGCTTAAAACTATTTACTTGAGGTTAAAAAATAGGATAGTTACTATGTATAACAATGGGCATGTTACACAAATGAACTCCCGAGTCAAAATTTATGACCTTCGGAAGTCCTTGCATCATTTTCCTCTAGTTGAAAATAGTGTAGCTCTTGCAAGTTGTCCTCAAACTATTGCCGCTTGTATTGATCCAACTACCCACTCTATAATCCATGTATTATTTGATGGTTCTAATCCTTCCCACTCCAAACTAGATACCTATTTTATTTATCATACCTAGTGTGAATGGTTTTCTTATCTAGAATCTGTGTAATCTTTTCCCTTTGCCTTCTTAGAATTTTTTGTTGCTAATCCACTCCCTCCTCACTATCATTATCATATTCCTCTCTATGGAAAGAATATAAATAAAAATTACTAAACACAGGGGAAACATCTAAATGAGTTGGTAGATCTACCCATTCTAGCACCATCTACAAAGATGACAAAACCCAAAAATACTAGACTATCTTTCATGAACCTGCACTTCTTCAAATTTACATAGCTCCTTGGACCTTCAGCTAGGGGGATGATCCCCTTAGACCCCTCACCCCCATCGTCATCGTATGAACAATACCTAATGTATCAATAGTAACTTATGTAATTGCAAGGTTGAGACACATTTTCCTAACAATGCTTTCTCCTTATTTGGGATTACCACCGCTCTTCTCATCATGAGACTTTATCCCACATCTAGTAAAACCTCTAGTTTTGCCCCTTCTTCTTCATTCTCATCTTGAACCAAGTTCAACCTGGGTTGTCCTCCTTGATTTATTTCTTGCATGTTATAATTTGAACATTCAAATGCCTCATGACCCTCTTCTCCACACCTAAAACAAGAGAAAGAATTTATTTGGTTTTCCATCCTCTACCACCACCATAACCTCTATCCCTTTGCAATCATTTTCCTCTTTGTTGATTTTGAGGATCTTGCCAAGTATATACTTGTTTCTCCTCTCCCTAGGATGACTCTCCCCTTCCATGATTCAAACCACCCAAAAATGGGTATGATGTACCCTTTCTTCCTCCTCTATTCATTTGAAGATATTGTCTACTTTGCTTTTATTCTGCCTTTAGAGCCAATTGGTATGCCTCTTCCATACTACTAACTCGATGTGTGCTCAATTCATCCTAAATAGAAAATTTTAGGCCATTTACATATATAGAAGCCATTTGTTCATTTGTTTCTTGATGCTCTACATGAATAGACAACTTGTGAAATTCACTATGTAATCTTGCACATTTTTTTAAATTTTTTTAAATATGACATGAAAAAGGGTTTGTGCATAGTCTATGGGCAATTTTTTTTCTCTCAACTTCTTCTCCATTTTGTTATAGGTCTTGATCTTATCCTTTCCCTTCCTAGTTTTTTCCTTTTGTAAATAATCCCTCCAAATCATGTTGCATGACCCTTTAAATTGGTGCATACGAATTTCACCTTTTTTCCCTTTACCATAGACATCCATTCAAATAATTTCCCCATATTGTTCAACCAATCTATCAACTCCTCTGGTTTAAGACTACCTAAATACTCTAAAACTTCAATCTTGATTCCTTATTTTTTCCTTCTAAGGCCTTGAGCGTCCTCTCTTCAAAATTCATGTGCTCTAACTATTCTTCTTCAAGTTCTACATACTAATGTGCACCTCCTTGACCTATCTCTTCATCTAAATCATCTCCTCCTTGTCACATTCTCTTATTTTCTATTAGGTTTATAAGTTTTTCTATTTTCCTTTTTAGGTTTTGCATATCCCTATGCATTTGGGCAAGACCTCCTCTTCCTCTTCCTCTCCTAGCCATCTTCTTGCTCTAATACCATATGATGCAATCAATTCACAACATAATATTCAACATTTATGTTGGAAACAAAAAATACAAAAACAAAAGGAATTGAATTAATTTTCTTTCTTTATTCTCCTCCCATTCTACTTCTACAACTAAAAATAAAACCCCTTATAGCTACAATCTAAAATTACCTTTTTTGATAGATTTTTACAATATCCTTAATTTTCCATTTTTGGTAATTTTGCATGCTTATTCACACAGCTACAAAAGTTAATAATTATTCAAAGCTAATAAGAGTGACACTATTTTTCAACTCATTAATCTAATTTAAAACATGAAGTAAAAAATAACTAAAAATTACAAGTTGGAAAAATCTTTAAAAAATACTAAAAGTCTAATTTGAGGCCACATTTGAAGGAATTCGGCTCCAAAAAAGTGTTGAGATGTGGTCCAATCAAATAGATTATATTGACATTGGATTCAACTCTCTAAGATGATTCTCCATGTAAAATATACTCAAACAAACTTCCAAGTCAAAAGTTATGACCTTTGGAAGTCCCTACATCAATAATGCTAAAGTTGTACAAAAGTAATTTATAAATATGTAGAAATTAGATTTTACTACAATGAATAGAGTGGGAGATGTGTTCTATTAGTCATTTAAAATGTTATTTGTCACATATAGTTACAATTTTTTAAAAAAATTAGGAGCACAAAAAAGTTTAAGAGAGGAATATATGGGTGAAATTATTGAAAACATTATAGCAAGCATTCAAATTGATAATTTATGGATGGTTTTCAAAACATAGAAGTTGAAGATTTGACACACAATGATAAATTTTGAGAGATTATCTTAGACAATCCATAATATGAGCCCCAACACCTAAGAAGCATTGATGAAAAATAATGGATTATACTAACTTTGAAAGCATAGAAAGACAATATGGAAGAAACACTCATAGTAGGGTAGATCTTATTATACAATGGTAATGATACAATCAATTGAAATGCACAATAATGTGAGTCATATTGGAGGTACATGACATGAAGTCATTATAAGTACATCGATTGGGAAAATTAGAATACATGGGTATTATTTTTATCATGCCAGTTCATTATACCTTATGCTTTTGACTAAAATAGGTGTTTTGAAATCTTTTTATCTGATTCACATAGCTAAAGTGATGAAGATATATGCCAATTATTTAATAAATACTTCAAGAATCCATGCCTACAGTTGATACATGCATATTATTTGAGATAATTCCTTGGCATTCATATGCCCATCAAATTTTAAGAGAGACTCAACATTTTATTATAAAGCCTTTATCCTAATATTTGTAACAAAATTATTGTGATGTGTGCTCTCGAGAGTAATTATATTTTATTTTAAAAATATTTTATAAAACCCCCAAAAGTGAAAAGAAATTATTTACAAACTAGAAAGTTATAATTCCTCTAAAATGTAACGTAAAGGGGTTTTGTTTCTAGATTCAGGAGGGGGACTTGGATTCTCATATTGTATAGAAACATACAAGGGTCTATATATGTATTTGAAAGTTAATAAATAATATATTTTTCTCATTTGTGGGCATGCGTTCTTATTCTTTATGTTGTTAATTGTTTGGTTGTTCAATTTGTAGCTATCTTTAACAGTTTTTCAGATGTGGGGAATATGACTAAATTTATTTCACATACATGAGTTTACTTTTTTGCATCTAGAATGAAATAATAGGTGACTCATGAAACCCTATGTGGATGCGACTTTCTTATGTTAAACTGTATTCTTGTAATGCCCCGCCAAGTAACCTTAAAGGAAGTTGCAATTAACATCATAAGCGAACCAATTTTTTTTTTTATAAAGTGCATTTAACATACACATTCACTTACTAGTTAACAACAACTTCTAAGGCTACAAGGTTAGGATTACTTAAACCCACATATACATATTACATATAACCATAGCCTTATGAACTTTATGAAATTGCCATCATACATCATAAGAATATCACATAACATAATAAGATAATCAACCGAAATACAATCTCATAAACATTATCTTAAACCAATAGTTACATCACTCATTCCCAGAATGAGGCATTAGTATTCAAGGTTACAATTACATAACTCCACCTCATAAACATAAGAGGGATAAAATAACTTATACAAGTTAAAATATTACAATGCAAGAAATACAACGAGAACCACGAGCTGTCCATCTGGATGTCTCGCCACTAAGTACTGAAAATAGAAGGGGACCCAACGGTTTTGGTGCATATTCCACCCTACCAATATGGTACCCAAAGGCCCACCCCCCATGCTAGGAGATAGTAACAAAGTAACATGGACAAAGATTCTACTACCTCTAACCAAAGGCAGACTCAAACTGACTCATATTGTTATAACCAACCAAATGAATTAACAAGAACAACTCATTCACCATACAAGAACGAATCAAATACAATGCATGTACAAATCTAGTACAATACAAGTACAAATCAAATACAATACATGTACAAATTAAGTACAATACAAGTACAACTCCAACATCACTGACATAGGTCACATTGCTTCCAGACATAAAGTAGATCAAGTATGTTCAAATAACCATACACATAAAATAATTAACAATAGTTGTCATAGATAGAGTGTCATCGCAAGGTTTGTCATGAGATATCCTCTAGGCATTCTTCATAGGCTCCGGCACAAGTAATCCTGGTGGCCTCAACCGAATCCCGGCACTCATACTCACTCATGCAGAATCAACTACCTCTCGTAAGAACTAGATAGTTGATCTTGCCATTCCAGGCCTTCTCACTCATCCCAAGTCTAAACAAGCCCTTGTGTCTATGAGTGAGGATTAAATTATCTTGATTAATGTGAAGTTAATCCTAATCTTCTAAGTACATTATTTTAATTATCACTTGTTTAAATCACTCTGAAGGTTATCCAGTTTACCTCTTTGGGCTCTGGCGCCTAACAGAAGCCACTCTTCTATTCGACAACACACATCCAAACAATCCACCAAGGGAACCACAAGTGCATACCAACTAGGCATCATAATCCACTCCAACACAAGGAGGATACAAATAATAGAACTCACTCCATACATCTTGGAGGCAATAACACATAGTCCACTCCTTTCACAGGAGCAACAAGATGAAACCACATAACAAGGTCACTCCATACAAGGAGACACGGATCCCATAATCCGCTCCTAAACCAAGGAGGTGCAAACATCCCCGTTCATGAAAACCGGTTAAAACTAAGAAGACGCCATGCACTACCCAAGGGAAAACAACTGGATGTCACAAAGATTCAACAACTCTTATCCTCTAAGTTCTTCTGGAAGACTTATAATTTAGGACTAACACTAAATCCCAAAACCAACAATGCAACTTGACGACGTAGCAACAAAAGCATTCAAGTCATCAATCAAATCTAATATTTGGATTTCCTAAATCCATACTCATTCAATAGGTAATGTTAACAAAGTCAAAGACATGATAAGTAGATCATCTAAAATAATCATAACCCCTATTTCCCTTTTCATTATTGAAAATCTAAAACAATTAAACTTACTTCCCTTTACTGAATACAAAGAATTAAATCTTTTAAGATAATCATGAGGAAGATACTACTTTTGGATATACTAAATCCATATCTCTTTCATAATCCAATCACAATGATTCAATTAATCTAAATAGAAATTAATAAATAACATAATTGATTGCCTCATCAATAAAACAACTTCTTAATTTACTTTTAAATCGACACAAATCCATGCAAGTAAACTCTTTCCATTTCCTAACCAAATCTTACATCTCATTCAATTTTCTATTTAACACATTCAATCACTTTAATATAATAACATATTGTTTCTCTATCCATTTTCCATATACACTAATCAATCCAATTTTAAATCTCTATTCAATAATATATTGCATTCTTTAAATCAAATATTTAACTCTTTCAATTAAACTTTAACAAGCCATTTTAAAATAACAATAATTTCCCATATGTTTATAATTTTAATTCCACTAATCTAATATACAAATTTTATTTAAAATAATATAAATAAATATAATACTTTAATATTATAAATTATAATATAAAATATTATTAAATAATATTTTAATATTATAATAACAATACATAAAATATTAATATTTATAAATATCAATTTATTATTATTTTATTTTCAGAACAGCCATGGGAAAAATAACTTAATAGCAGTCTCATGTTTTAAGCATAACTCAAAAACTACGATCTGGGTATTTTCAATTTTTGGACAAAGGTAAGAAAATTTCAAAATGAAAAAACTCTTTAAATTTCCTGAAAACCCAGTTTGTGAAAGTTTTTTTTTGCCCCTTTAAAAAGAGAACATGTAAAAACTGATGAAACTGATGTTGGATTGTCTAATTTTACTATGGCATTTAAAGCCATATATCATACAAGGATTTAGTTTAGATTACTATTGTTTACTACATGTGTCTTCCATCCACAATTAGGTAGTTAGTTAGATCTATAATTTACTGGTATTTTTAGTTTTAATTACTATTTATTGTCTTTATTTTTTGCAATCTTTTAGTTCACTGAATAATGCACATGCTTAGACTTTTTAAAGTTTATAATTTGTTTTTTTGGGTGCTACAATCTGTGCATCAACACTGCTTTTCATTTAAGCTTCATTAATCTATGTAATTGTAATGTAGTTAATAATAATATAGAAGAGTTTTGGTTGTGGCTGAGTGATTTTATCACTATTTATTTGTTATTGTTAACTTTTTAACACGATGGTTTAAGAATTAGGCTTTCTTTTATATTTTTCATTTGGTATCAGATAAGATTATTTTTTTGTGTAATCATGTCAGGTTCTAACTATTTGCTAATTCCCAAATTCAATCGAAGTGGCTATGACTATTGGTGCATCAAGATGATGAACTTTTTGATAGGGAAAGCTTTTGGAAGATTATAGAAATGGGTTATGAAGAACCAGTAGACTAGAGTGCTCTTATGTACCCAATGATAGAAAAACTAAGAAGGAGGCTAAAAAAAGTAATGTTCAAGCCTTATTTCATATTCAAATAGCTCTCAATAAGAGCTTATTTCTAAGGATTGCAAGGTGCAAAATTAGCTCTAAATACTTGGAAGACTCTATAAGAGGCTTACCAAGACAGTGACCACGTCAAGGTTGTCAAGTTGTCGATGTTGAAGAGAGACTTCAAAAATTTGAAGATGTAAGAAACTAAGAAAGTAAGTGATTATTTTTTAATATTCAATGATGTGGTTAATAAAATGGTTGCTCTTAAAAAAATTGTAAGCAATGAAGTTGTAATCAAAAAGGTTTTAATGTCTCTAATATCAAGGTGGAACCATGTTGCTATAATCATTGAAGAAAGCAAGGATTTGTCTACCCTTCAGTTTGATCAACTAGTTGGATCTCTAATATTTGATGAAGAAATATTGAGAGATTCATTTGGATAAAGTGATGATAAAGCCTTTTCTTCCAAACTAAAAATTACAAACAATGAAGATGTCAATCAAAAATCATAATTATTCAAGAGAAAATAGAGAAAGAGAAGGTTCAAGAGGAAGAGGTAGAGGTAGATTTGATAAGATAAATATTCAATTATGTTATCATTGTAATAGGTATGACCACTTGGAAAGGGAGTGTAGATTAAAAGATAGTAATGAATTAATACAAGTGTTTAGTATGCTCAAGAAGGTGATGAAGCTCCTCCAAATAATTTATTTTATCTTATGACAAAGCTAAAAATGCTACTAAAAATGTTTGACATTTAGATTCAAGATGTTCTAACCACATGTCAGGGAATGAGAAGATTTTTTTCTATAATGGATGAAAGTTTCAAATCCAAGATCAAAATTGTTGATGACAAAACACTGGAGGTTCCTGGAAAAGGAGCTATGGAAGCCCCTACTAAAGAAGATATGAAAATTGTTAAGGACATTTATTACACTCCATAATTAAAATATAATCTATTGATTTTTGGCCAATTGTGTGATAAAAATTATATGGTGGTGTTTGAAAATCAACAATGCATAATTAATGATAAGAATCAAAGCAATAGGATTGTTACAGTTGTGCCTATGTCAAAGAATAGGATGTTCACATTGAAGTTTGGATAACATAGCGATAATCTTGCTAATATGAAATATGAAGATAAAATTTGGTTGTGGCATCTCAAGTATGGTTTGAAGACTCTAACATCAAAAGCATTAGTTTCTCATTTACCTAAGGTTGAAGAACATAAAGAAGTTTGTGAAGGATGTGCTAAAAAAAAAACATGGAAAAGAGAAATTTCCAAAGACAATGCATGGAGGCCCAGATTTTAAAATCCGTTTTTTTTAATAATAAACAGAAAGTTTTATTTTCTAAAAACATTTTAAATGCATTTTTCAATCTCTATGTTTGATTTCAATAACAATAACATCAATTTCTCCAAATAATTTAAATTCAACTAAGGTTTTCACAATTTTCACTCAAGAATTTTCATAAGCAAAGACTGTAAATTTATTTAATTCTTTTCTTCTAATATCAAGTTTGTTTTCTAAAACAGATTTAACAAACAAATCTTTAATCACTACTATTTAAAAAAAACAATCAAGAACAATAAAACACAAAGAGGAAAACCTGGTACAAGAAGCTACAGGAAGAGATGAATTTCTGATGCAAGCCTCCTCCAAAGATTTCTTGAATTTTCTTCAATCCTCCAAAGAATCCAATCCAAAATCCAACAAATGCAAACAATCTTTCCTTCAATCAATTCTACAATCAAACTTTCTTCAAACCCTTGTGCAAATTTTCCAAAATTTCTTCCCTGCTGTAAAAATGTATTTTTCTAAAAACTTTCTCCCTAAAATTAAAACATATATTCTTATAAATCAAAAATACCTAATTCAACCCTAATTCACATTACATGCAAATTAGATATTTCAATTTCAATTTCAATATTTACAACCCTAATTCACATTACATTCAAATTAGATATTTCAATTTCAATTTCAATTTCACTTTCAATTCCCAATTTCAATTTCAATTTCAATTTCACTTTTCAAAAACCCACTTTTAATTTAAAATGCAATTTCAAATAATAAATTAATTTCCAAAGTTGCAACCAATTTCCAAATAAACATTTAATTACAATTTCTAATTTAATTCCCACACGTTGGAATTAAATTCCAAAATTAATTCTAATTCTTTTATTTCCTTTCATTCTCTTGCATCACGTTTAATTAATTAATTTAATTATTTAATAACTAAATTCAACCCCTTGGATCAAATTTAATTAATTAAATAAACTAAATATAATTAATTAATTTAAATATAAACTTTTATCCACATTGCATTATTTAAATTAAATAATCATCAACATGATTTAAATGCAATTATTTTAAATATCTATTTCCAAATCAAGAATGCTTCAGAATTAAATAACATTAAAGCAAAACAGACAATGACTCGACCCACACAACTGATGACACACTAAGGCTAGGGTGTAAACTTGACACATGTTACCTAGCTACTATCTCCCGTTCAACTTAACCGTTGGATCGACACGCTCAAACCTGTGAAACCAGGTGGAGTCGGTGTCATGTACCTGCAATCCTGCAACCAAGTAAACAACATCATACAATATATCCAGCATATAATACACACCGTGAAGAAGGAATTACGGATTCGTAGGGCGCTCGCAAACGAGTGATGTGAAACCGTCCTCTTCACCAATACACTCATTGAAACTGACACTTCCATCATAATTCAGTAATCTCATAATAACGTCTCATGTTAACTCTACAACATCATTAATCTATAATGCAAGTGAAACAATAATCGGATAACTACATCCCACAATAATAGTTGTCGCTCAATAGTAGCGATCAAAATATCATAACAAAATGTATCCAGTATCAAAGTAACTGCAACTCAACATAACATAAAGCAACTTGAACAAGAAGCAAAACGGAGGGGTATTACAATTCCATTCATTAATCCTAGTTGCATTCTCTTCATTTTAACAATCTTTCTCGAGGAATGAATCTATGTGTTTATTCCTCTTCCTTTCAGTTATATTTTCCATTTCAATTTTAGTTTGTGTGCCTTTCCTAATTTCTCATAAAAAATATACCCCAAAAACCCCAAATTTTATCACACAAGAGATCTGCCCCTCTTAAACACAAAGAAACATAACTAATCTTATGGTGATCTCTCCAACTATTGAGATGTTTTATCACCACCCATTGGTGACTCTGAGCTATTTGTGATGAAATATTGTGGCAACAAATTTGTATACCAACAAGGTTATGATCCAAGCTCCCAACAACAAATAATCTTTCCAAGAAATTCTTTTGAAAATAATAGCTCACACAATATAGGAGAGGGGATATTGAAACAAAAAAATGAACAAATATTTAAAATAGTCTTTCCTTTTCCTTTTGTCCAAAATTCATAAAACCCCAAATCACTTGTTGTCCTTTCACATGAACACTAGTTAGTTTTAAAAATAGATATTTTGCACAAAATACATTTTCTTTTTAAATGAATAATACATAGCCTTTTAAAACAAATCTTTTTAACCTTT
Source organism: Sequoiadendron giganteum (assembly GCA_007115665.2). Lineage (NCBI taxonomy): Eukaryota > Viridiplantae > Streptophyta > Pinopsida > Cupressales > Cupressaceae > Sequoiadendron > Sequoiadendron giganteum. The sequence goes on along the minus strand of CM021104.1, from coordinate 506,764,837 downwards.
CTAATTAACAAATGCTTGTTAAATAAACTAGTGTGATCCCACAAAATTGGTTTACAATTCCGTTGAGGAAGGAAAATTGCAAAAACGCTCCCATGAAACAAATTTTGGTTTTTTAGGGGTTCACATGAAGGGGGAGTTCACATGAACCCAAAAAGGGTTCACTCGAACCGCCCCTTCGAGTGAACCCCCTTTTTCATGTGACCCCTTTTTGCCATGTTTTTTTAAAATGGAAACAAAGGGAAATTCAAAAAAAGGGGGTTCGAGTGAACCCCACTTCGCTCGAAAGGGTGAAGAGGGGTTCACTCAAACCCCCCTTTTTTGCCCATCTCCCCCTCTTCTACCAAATGTTTGCAAAATTTTTCCTTTCGAAGCTCGGGTTGAGGATGAAAATGGAGGAAACTTCATAGACCCAACTAGATGATGGTAGTCCTCAAAATGAGCTATACATCAAATATAATTTTAATATATTTTGGTTTTATTATGTTTTTTTTAGTTTAATTAAACATAGGTTTTTCATTGAAAATCAAGCTATTTGTTATGCATATGTGGAAAAATAGTAGATTATCAAAAAAATTCTGAAAAAATATGTTTGTGCTAAGTATTAATGTCCTTAATCTAGTAAAAAAAATTGAATTTTGATACATACAAAAAAAAGGTTATGTTGTAAATTGATGCAGGAGCATCCAACGGTGTAGGCCAATCTTACATCACCCAAAAAAAAAATGTTTCCTTAATCTCTTTAGTTGTTCTGAGTTCCATGATAGCACTTAAGGGGTGTGAGACATTCAAAAGTCAGAAAAGGCGAAAAATGGTCACATACTATATTTAGTAAGTCGGCCTAAACGGGCTTGTATGGACCTAAAAATTTACCCCAAGGAGCAGAACTAAAAACATTTTCGGTCATGAAAGAATCGTCTCAATACCCTGCACAATTTGGGAGATAGTAAAGTTTTTGTCCCAAGAAATTTCTCCAATGTAGCTTCAAATTTAGATATGAAAACTTTAGAGGCCTGAAACAACTCAAAAAGTGGATGAACCAATCTCTGATGGATTTGGTGTTGTATATTTCTTTGAGAGCTTTCCAACGATATGTTATAATAGCAAATCAGACACCCAGATCAAAATTTATGGCCCTGCAAAGTTGCCCCTCTAAAAAGTGAATTTCATTAAAATATCTTCCTAGGCAAGAAATCAAACGACAAGACTTTTGGTGCCCAAAAAAAAGGGAAAGTTACACTTTCTAGAACATTCTAGGGAGGTTATTAGGTAAAATAAAAAGGGTTAAGTGGGGATTGTAGAAGGTGGCTCCATTAGTGCATATTATGGCTTTGCATAATATATTTTATTTTTAGAGTTGATTTTGTTGCAATGAATCAAGCCCATGAGGCTGTAGTATGTAAGTTTTGAATTTGTAATTTCATTTTCTGAAAATAATTGAAAGTGAGTTATTTTTCTATCTCACATATTTTGTGTTGGTATCTATTGTTGTGATTTGTGTGGGTTTTGAGTGGTGTGGCCCTCATCAAGTGGTATCAAAGCAAGTTTTCCTGAGTGTGTAAATAGATTTCCAATGTGAGGTAGTTTGCACCAGGATTTGTGGTTGTGGGTTTCTAGGAAAAGTGATCAAAATGCCTCCGTGAAGAAACCATGGTGGTGGAAGAAATGTTATTGTAGAAGAAGAGGGTTTTAGAGCTCTGCAGAGACAATTTCAAGCACTGCAAGAGGAGTTGCGTCAAGGGTTTGAGCCAAAAAGAGGAGATGAAAGTGAAGATGAAGCTCAAAATGAGGAACAGTTCGAAGAAGAAAAAGAAGTAGAAGATCCAGAGAAAGTCATATTATTTAAGGCCATATCCAAGATTGGGAAAAGGCCAAAGATCGATGTTTCTACATTTTTTGGAAATCTTAACCCAAAAAAGTTGATTGATTGGATCAATGACATGGAGGAGTACTTTGAGTATGAGGAGGTGGAAGATCCTGAGAGGGTTAAATTTGCAAAGAGCAAGCTAAAGGGTCATGCAAATATTTGGTGGAAAGAAGTACAACTAGAATGAAATCGAAGAGGAAAAGAGAAAATAACAAGATGGGATTGTATGGTGGACAAATTAAAAAGACAATTCATTTATGTGGATTATGAGCTAGATTTATTGAAGAAGATGCAAGGGTTGAAATGAGCGAGAAAATCCATCAAGGAGTATATAGAAGAATTCTATTGTGTCTTGATCAGAACGGGCCATTCTGAGGCCAATAAGGAGAAAGTTGTCTATTACGTAAATGGGTTGAAGCCGAGTAATTAAGAATAGTTGGGTCTAGTAAGAATGTATACCATTGAAGATGCATATCAGTTTGATTTGAAGGTAGAAGAAAATTTGAATAGAAGATTTGAAAGCAAACAAAGAGGTGGGGGTCATGGTGGAAAGACTAGTGGATGGTCATATGGAGGTCAAAATGAAGATCAAAATAAGGGTGAAGGATCCAGTAGTAGCCATAACTAGAAAGGAGATAACACCTACCATCCTCATGATTAGAGTAATGGAGACCAAAGAGGAAGAGGAAGATCTAGACGAGGACCGGGAAGAGGAGGCTTTCGTGGAACCTATTTCCAGTGTGGAGAAGGACATAGAGCCTATGAGTGTCCTCAACATCAAGGAAGGAAAAATAGAAGACCTGAGGGTAATGCATGAGTTGCACATGTAGATGAAGATTTTGAGTCTTCACATTCTAAGGATGTACAAAGAGGAGAGGTTCTTGTTACTAGAAGAGCCTTGCTAAATGAGAAGGAACCAACTCAAAGGAAGAATTTGTTTCACACTGGATGTAAGTGTGAAGGTAAAGTTTACAATGTTATTATTGATGGAGGTAGTACTGAGAACCTTGTTTCAAAAGAGATGGTTAGTAAGTTGTGGTTGGAGAGAAGAAGGCATTTGAACCCATACCAGATTGCTTGGTTGCAGAAGGACCATAAAGCCTTGGTGAATGAACAATATTTGGTAAAGTTCAAGATTGGAAATTACCATGATGAGTTATTGTGTGATATTATGCCTATGGATGTTTGCCATTTGTTGTTAGGCAGACTATGGCAGTTTGATCAACGAGCAATACATGATGGACATGCCAACACCTATTCTTTGAAAAGGGATGGGGTTCGTCATAAGTTGAAGCCCTTGAAAGAGGTAGAGGAAAAGGTATGCAGTAATGCAAGAATTTGTTTGGTTGATGGAAGAAATTTACTAGAAGGTATGAGGCATGAGCATATGTGTTTTGCATTGATCCCTATAGTTGATAAAGAAGATACTACTGAGGAACCTGTAGAGGTTTCAAATTTGTTGAATGAGTTTCAAGCTATTATTTTTGATAACATACCTGAAGGTTTGCCTCCACTAAGAAATATTAGTCATCAGATGGACTTAATTCCTGGAGCTAGTTTGCTAAATAAGGCAACTCATCGTATGACTCCAACAAAGAGTGACGAGTTGAACAAATAGGTGCAAGAGTTGTTGCAAAAGGGATTGCTCAAAGAGAGTTTGAGTTCATGTGTAGTAGCTACAATACTAGCACCAAAGAAGGATGGGGAATGGCAGATGTGTATAGATTTTAGAGCCATCATTAAGATCACCATCAAGTATAGATTTCCCTTGCCGAAAACGGATGACATTATGGATTATTTGAGTGGAGCTGAGTACTCCATGAAGATAGATTTGAAGAGAGGATATCACCAGATCTAGATTAGAGACGAAGATGAATGGAAGACAACCTTTAAAACCAAGGAGGGCTTGTACGAGTGGTTAGTAATGCCTTTTGGGCTAACCAATGCACCGAGCACATTTATGCAACTTATGAATGAGGTATTGAAAGAATTTTTAGGAATTTTTTTTATTATTTATTTGGATGATATTTTGATTTTTAGTAAGACATTGGAGGAGCACTTGATGCATATCCGAAGAGTTTTTGAGAAGCTAAGGGAGGAGAATTTGTTGATTAATTTGAAGAAATGTAGTTTTGTGAAGATAGAGTTGGTGTATTTGGGATTTGTTGTCTTAGCAAATGGTCTTAAAATAGATCCAGAGAAGGTGAGATCTATCACTGAATGGCCTACCCCGATGAATGTTACAGAGGTAAGGTCATTTCATGGTCTAACAAGTTTTTACAAAAAGTTTATTAAGAATTTCAGTAGTACTTGTGCACCTCTAACTGAAGCAATGAGAGGGGATAGAAGAGATTTTAAGTGGACTATAGGAGCAGCCAAAAGTTTAGATATGTTGAAGAAGAAAGTTATAGAGCAACTTGTTTTGGCACTTCCAGATTTCAATAAGGTCTTTCAAGTATATTATGATGCTAGTGGCACTGCCATAGGAGTTGTTCTAAGTCAAGAAAGTAAGCATGTTGCCTATTTTAGTGAGAAGTTAAATGATGCTAAGAAGAAATATCTTGTCTATGATTAGGAGTTTTACACTATAGTTCAGGCTTTAAAGAAATGGAGACACTATTTGTTGCCAAAATAATTTGTTTTATATACCAATCACTAGGCTTTGCAGTATCTCCATAGTTAAGGAAAGTTAAATCAAAGGCACTTAAAATGGGTTAAGTTTTTGCAGAGTTATACTTTTGTTTTGAAGCATAGGAGTGGATGGTCAAATAGAGTCATAGATGCCTTGAGTAGAAGGAAAAAATTGTTGATAGAGATGAATATAGAGGTTTTTGGGTTCAACGAACTCAAGAGTTTGTATCTTGAAGATCCAAACTTTGCAGAAGCTTGGAAGGATTGTTTGGAACTTGTTACATTGGATAGGAAAAGATGGTTGGATTTCTTAATCCAAGATGGGATGTTGTTTAGAAGAAGCCAATTGTGCATTCCAAGGAGTTCTATGAGAGATATCTAATCAAGAAGAAGCATAGTGGAGGATTGGCTGGACATTTTGGTCGAGAAAAGACCATTGCTCTTGTAAGTGAGAATTATTACTAGCCACAGTTACAATAAGATGTGAAGAAGTTTGTGTAGAGTTGTAGAGTATGTCAGATGACAAAAGGAACAAGTCAAAATACTGGATTGTATCAGACATTACCTATACCTGAGAGGCCATGGGAGGACATTAGCATGTAATTTGTTCTTGGTTTTCCAAGGACACAGAGAGGGGATGATTCCATATTTATGGTGGTGGATAGATTTTCAAAGATGATGCATTTCATTCCATGTCATAAGACTAGTCATGTTGTTCATGTTGCAGATTTGTTTTTCAAAGAGGTGGTGAGACTACATGGTCTACCAAAGAGTATAATTTTAGACATAGATACCAAATTTGTTGGTTATTTTTGGAGGACATTATGGAAGAAGTTGAAGACAGATATGAAGTTCAGTCGACACACCATCCACAGATTGATGGAAAAATGAAGGTGGTGAATAGGAGTTTGGGTAACCCGCTAAGATTCTTACTAGGAGATAAGCACAAGGGATGGGATTTGATTATACCATAGGCATAATTTTCGTACAATAATTTTGTCAACAAGAGCACTGATAAATCACCATTCTAGATTGTGTATGGGAGTAGTCCAAGAAATACTTTTGAATTGAGAAAGATGGATAAGGGGGAGAAGAGTAGTGCCAAGGCTGGAGATTTTGCTGAGCACCTGAAGAATTTGCATGAAGAGGTGAAGAAACATATCGATAAGATGAACTCACAATATAAGGCTAAGGCAGATAAAAAAAGGAGGTATAAGGAGTTCCAGTTAGGAGATGAAGTCATGGTTCATTTAAGAAAGGAAAGGTTTCCAGTTGATACATACACCAAGTTAAAGATGAAGAAGTTTGGAAATGCAAGATCCTAAAGAAGGATGATTCAAGAAATGCATATGAGGTAGAGTTGCCTGATGAAACTCATATTTCACCTATGCTTAACATTTTAGATTTAATAGAATATCATGAAGGAGGAATTTATGAAGAAATAATAGAAGCACAATGGAATATCCCAGCACCTACTTCAAAAAAGGAGCAGATAGAAGAAATTTTGGATAGTTGTGTGGGTAGAAGCACAAGAAACAGGCAATATGCAGAGTACTTGGTGAAGTGGAGAGGAAGGCCTATTGAAGATTCATCATGGTTGTTTTAGGTTGAGGTTAACCATCTTGGTTTTCCTCTAACTCCTGAGAAGTGAAAGGGTCACTTTTCAAATTACCCTGGATGTTTGATGCAGGAGCATCCAGCGGTGTAGGGAAATCTTGCATCACCCCAAAAAAAATGTTTTTTCTTAATTTCTTTAGTTGGTTTGAGTTCCATGATGGCACTAAGGGGTGTAAGACAATCAAAAGTTAGAAAAGGCAAAAAATAGTCACTTACTATTGTTTAGTAAGCCTAAATGGGCTCATATGGACCTAAAAATTTACCCCAAGGAGCAAAATTGAAAAACATTTTTGATCATGAAAGAATTGTCTCAATACCCTGCACGGTTTGGGAGATATTAAAGTTTTTGTCCTAAGAAATTTCTCCAATACAACTTCAAATTCATATATGAAAACCTTAGAGGCTCCAAAACAACTCGAAAAGTGGAGGCACTAATCTCTGATGGGTTTGGCATTGTAGATCTCTTCGAAAGCTTTCCAATGATATGTTATAATAGCAAATCGGACACTCGGATCAAAAGTTGTGGCCTTGCGAAGTTGCCCCTCTAAAAAGTGAATTTCATTAAAATATCTTCCTAGGCAAGAAATAAAACAACGAGACTTTTGGCACCAAAACAAAAGGGAAAGTTACACTTTCTAGAACATTATGTTGGAAGAATGAAGAAGAATGTCTAGTTGTGCAGACTTTTTGTTGTCATTGATGTCACCATGTTGATTGAGTCGTCAATTTGATCTGGTACTCTGAATTGGTATGAAGAACTAGTTTACATCCTCTAATATTTTGGTCTGGTATTTTGGTCTGCAATCCTCCTCTGGTGATCATCGTTGCTCGCGGTTTTGGGAAATGGTTTTTGGATGTTGGAAGCTTGTAAGTTCAAAATCTTGTGTGCTCATGTGCTCGTATGGCTACAAGTTGGCACTATTTTGTTGATTGAATTTTGTTATTAGGTCTATACCTGGCTGACCTAATGAATAACTGATATTGTAATGGATTAATTTTGTATTGCGGATGTATATGTATGACCTATCTTTGGTCCATGCCGACATGTGGTAGCATGATACATGCTTGGATTATTTTTGGAAAAGTTTTGTACTAACTTGGAGCCAACAATTAGTCTTTTTGGTGAATAAAGATTGCATCTAATTAGGCTGACCTAATTGATGCTTGTAAATGAGTTAGATATATATGTTGGATAGTTTTGAGATTGAAGGGTGTGGAATGAGAAGCGAATTGAATGGGAAGTATGGTGTGAATGTGAAGTGAAGTGTGCAAAAATGATGAAGTGTGTTAAGTCTGTTTATTGAGCATCAAAGGAACTGAATCTGCACTTGTTAGGTGTAACTTCATCAGTTCATGTTCTGGTTGTAAGCTATTTTGTTATTATAATCCTTTTGTAGGTAGTGAGCCTCCTTGCTTGGACAATGAGTCCTCTATGTAAGCAGTGAGCTTTTGTATCTGGCAGTGATCCTCTTTTTGTATCCGGTTTTGGAACTACATTATATTGTGAGTTAATCCTCACCATGCCTTTTCCCATTCTAGGTTTTCCATGTAAAAATTCAAGTGTTCATGTGTTATGTGGTTTCATGTCCTGTTAATGTTTTTTCTCATCTTTACTATTATATACATTGGAGTAATTGGATCTGGTGTTTGTTCAATAAGTTTAAGAAGATAATGATTCACCCCCCCTCTTAGTATCTTGGGTAGTCAACAATAGGTATCAAAGCTTGGTTCCTTTGAAGAAGCCTAACAACTTGAGGAAGATCCTATAGATTGAACAAATGGATGATAAAGAAGAGCTCTGGGTTGCTCTTGAAGATCTTGACAAGGCTGAAAATGAAAATAGAGATCTGAAAGAAAATCTTGATGAGGCAAATGAATGTATCCAAAAATTGAAAGAGCAATTGAATAAATTCAAAGAAAGACATAGAGAAGTAAGTGGGAAATTAAAACAAGCAGATGAAGAGATTATCGGATTGAAGGTGCAACTGGAGGAAAATAAGAGAATTGAATATTGTATGAATACAGTGGTGCAAAGCAAGTATGATGTATGCTCAAGGATTGAACAAGAAATGGTGAACCTGAAAGAAAATCCAGAGAAAACAAAACTCTATGAAGATAGTTTCAAGAAAAGCTGCACCAAGCTTGATGAATTGATTGCAAGACAAAGATATTGTAAAGACAAAGGCGGTTTGGGAAATGAAGCCGGTAAAAACTCTAAGAATGTGTAGACCTCAAATCTAGTGGACAATCAAAAGACTCAAGATAAAGGGAAGCAAAAAAGAAATCCAAGAAACTTTGCTAGAAGACCGCCTATCAGATAACCAAATTCTCAAAGGTACCCATCTTTCAATGGTGTTTTCTTTTCATGTAATAAATTTGGTCACAAGGCAACTGAGTGCAGAAGTAGGATGAATCAATTTTCTGGTTCCTTCTCTGGACAATGTTATGCATGCAAGAAAGTTGGACATAGAGCTAGTGAATGCAGATCTCATGTGAGGATAATTAATTGAGTGATGATGAATAGGTTTAATGGAGGTAGAATGAATCAATCTTTTGTTGGCTACTGCTATACATGCAACAAGTCTATACACAAAGAAAATCAATGTAGATCAAGGGTTAGTGGAGGTCAAACAAATTAGAAAAATGTTGTCTGCTATAATTGCAATAAATCGGGACACATGTTTCAAGAGTATGCAAAAGTAAAAGGGGAAAGCAATCTGATCAGGTAAAGAAGAATGAACCAGTGAAGAAAATTGACAAAGATGAGGTTAAACAAGAAATGAACAAGATATGGAGGAAGAAAGAAGAGCCAGAGACGACAGATGTGTTTATGCCCTCATCTGGTGCAAACAATTCCTCTGGGAATTAGACCTAGCATGGTCTTAGGGGGAGTATTAATTTTTTTTTGTTCAAACCCCTTGGATATATGGTGTGTCAGATGTTGGCACAAGGATATGTTGTAAGGAATAAATAGGCAGAGGTTATGCAAAAGAAACTAGAAGAAAAAGTGCAGGCATGTTCATTTGTGGAACAATTTAGGGTTTCTCAGTGCAGTGAAGAAGGGTTTTTTATCAGCTTTTTGAAACCTATCGCATTTAATGCGAATTAGGTTAGTGTGATGGTGTATAAAGAAAAATTCATAAGTCATTTTTGATCACTTGTGCAATTGAAGAATTGAAAGAATGATTTGGAGAAATCTTGAAGTGATCTTGAAGTGATTTGGAGCAATTTTTAGGCAATATGGAGAAATCATTACAAATAATTAAGAACAAAAGACGAAAGTTTTCAAAATCATCTCTCTCAATTTACAAAAGGAATGAAAAAGAAGAAGTTTTGTTATGAAAGAAAGAGTTTGAAGAAGATAAGCACAATGATGGAATTTTTTGACAGAGGATCGAGTGGAAGAGTTGAGTTGGAAGAGTTTGATCATTAGAAGATAAAGGAAATGGAACTAGGGTTGAAGACAAATGCATTGTAGAATGTAAATGCTCTAGGTATGGATTTATGGGGATAATTTCTTTGGTTTACAGACAAAGAATCTATCTTGTTCCTGTTAAGTCAATTCAAGGATGGTAGCATTATTTTGGACAAACCCTATCCGATCACGAAGAAGGCAATTAAAGCTATTAATGGGTTGTGCAGTGTTGGTGACCTCCCTAGGAAGAAAATAGTGAAATACAGAGACATGGAGGAACTTACTGACATCGACAAAGACCCCCAAGCTCTACTGATAAATACCATTGTCGATCCTACAATACAGTATGTCACCTATGACATCACTTATAAAATCTATTTCAAAAATTGTGAAGGTTATACTTCAGCTATTGCTATATATCTTACACATAAAATGGTGAAGGAAAACAAGCAGTTTGATTTGTGTAGCCTAATTATGGAAAACCTAATTGAGAATGTCAGAATGTCATTGGTCAAGGGTTATCCTTTCCGGTTTGGGTCCCTGCTTATATGTTTGGTATTTTACTTTCCGAGTTCGCTACCGACAAGAGAGAATGTTGAGTGGGAATTCAAGATCCCTATCAGAAAGCAAGTTTACAGGTATTTGGAATGTATGGAGGATAAAACAAGTGCATGCAAAGTCTATTTCTTATCCTTGTAGAAGGATTCGTGCTCCAATGTGATAGTGTCTGGTGCTATGCCCAGTAGTCAGTTTGAGGAAGGTTCCTCCTCTGATAAGGAGTTGGAAGTTGTTATTGGTGGTTCCCTTCCAAAATCTAAAAGGAGAAAAAATATCACAAAAGATGTCATCACTATCCCATAAGAAAAGGAGAATGAAGAAGAGTCCCTGCTTGGATCTGAATCTTTCGATCTAGATAATATTCAGACGATGTTAGATAAAGGTGATATGAAGAAGATTGGTGAAATGTGGTGTACTTGTCCTTTGGTGGATAGGCTTAAAATCGATGATGAATTGGTTGAGTATTTTCTCAAGAAGGGTATTGATATTTTCAGATGTTTCTGACTCTTTACCAGATAATCTAGTAGAAGTTGTTGAAGAAAGAATGTTGTTGGAAGGACCTGAAGGACATAATTTCAAAGCTATGGTTGAGAAAATATGTGTCAAAGCTAAACAAAAGTTATCTGAACACATTGGTGAGACAAGAGAATGCATTAAGGAAATGTCTAAAATCTACAAGTATTATCTCTAGTGGCCTGAGTTGTCGATAATTTTAAAATCTGAATTGAAGCCATTGAATTTGAGATGAATAGTATTGGAAAGAGTTTTGATTTCTTCAAAGACAAAAATGGAAAACAGAGAATAAGAATTGGAGAGTTGCAAGCAGAGTTGTTGAATTTTTAGAGATAGAGGGAAGATGTGGTTAGAACATTTTGGCTTCTTAAAGAAATCGTTGAGGTTTGGTTGGATCATCTCTCCTGAATAATTTCTGATGTAGAAGATTGTGAACGACAGTGCCTATCTCCGGATTGGTCATCCTCATTTACATTGTTGACTTTTTTGGATAACATGTGTACCAAAATAGATTTTGTAGTGCTGCTAGCTTGGAAGAGGGTTCTTCCAATTGTGAGAGAAAGGTACAAGAAAAATTTTCATGTAAAAAGCGTTATTTTCACTTGAATATTCGAAATGGGGAGTTAGAATTTCTTTGTATATACATTGTCACCATGTACATACGTTTACATCCTATTTTTGGTTGCCCTTTGTCCTTGATGTCAAAGGGGGAGAGAAAAGGAGAGAAAAGGGGGAGAGATTGTCATGAACTGTGTGAAGGGTTATACATTCTTTTGGCACATGTTGCCATCAATGACAAAGGGGGAGATTGTTGGAAGAATGAAGAAGAACGTCTAGTTGTGCAAAATTTGTGTTGTCATTGGTGTCACCATGTTGATTGAGTCGTCAGTTTGATCCGATACTTTGAACCGGTATGAAGAACCAGTTTACATCCTCCAATATTTTGGTATGATATTTTGGTTTGCAATCCTCCTCTGGTGATCATCGTTTCTCGCGGTTTTGGGAAATGGTTTTTGGATGTTGGAAGCTTGTAAGTTCAAATTCTTGTGTGCTCATGTGCTCGTATGGCAAGTTGGCACTATTCTGTTGATTGCATTTTGTTATTAGGTTTATACCTAACTGACCAAATGAATAAATGATATTGTAATGGATTAATTTTGTATTGCAGATGTATATGTATGACCTATCTTTGGCCCATGCTGACATGTGGTAGCGTGCTACATGCTTGAATTATTTTTGGAAAAGTTTTTTACTAACTTGGAGCCGACAATTAGTCTTTTTGGTGAATAAAGATTGCATCTAATTAGGCCAACCTAATTGATGCTTGCGAATGAGTTAGATATATATATTAGATAGTTTTGAGATTGAAGGGTGTGGAATGAGAAGCGAATTGAATGGGAAGTATGGTGCGAATGTGAAGCGAAGTGTGCAAAAATGATGAAGGGTGTTACTTGTCTGTTTATTGAGCATCAAAGGAACTGAATCTGCACTTGTTAGGTGTAACTTCATCAGTTCATGTTCTGGATGTAAGCCATTTTGTTATTGTAATGCTTTTGTAGGCAGTGAGCCTCCTTGCTTGGACAATGAGTCATTTATGTAAGCAGTGAGCTTTTGTATCTAGTAGTGAGCCTCTTTTTGTATCCGGTTTCAGAACTACATTATATTGTGAGTTAATCCTCACTGTAGTTTTTCCCATCGTGGGTTTTCCACGTAAAAATTTTAGTGTTCATGTGTTGTCTGGTTTCATGTTCTATTAATGCTTTTGCTTATCTTTACTATTATATGCATTGGAGTAATTGGATGGTGTTTGTTCAATAAGTTTAAGAAGATACTAATTCACCCCCCCTCTTAGTATCTTGGCTATTCAACACATTCTAGGGTGATTATTGGGTAAAACAAAAAAGGTTAAGTGGGGGTTGTAGAAGGTGGCTCCATTAGTGCAGATTGTGGCTCCGAATAATATATTTTGTTTTTAGAGTTGATTTTGTTGTAATGAATCAAGCCCATGAGGCTATAACATGTAAGCTTTGAATTTGTAATTTTATTTTCTGAAAATAATTGAAAGTGAGTTATTTTTTGTCTCACATCTTTTGTGTTGGTATCTATTGTTGTGATTTGTGTGGGTTTCAAACGATGTGGCCCTCATCATGTATACGGTCCGCCTATGTCAATTGTAATTGGTTTGACTTCAAAACTTAATTAATAAAAAATATTCAATAAAACACTATGAAACCAAATGAACATGCTAGATATCGTAGTTACAAAGCTAAATTCAAAAAAAAAAGAATTTTATCCTTCATAGAAAAAAAGTTATGTTGTATACAGTGAACACCACTCTTTAAAAATAGTGTTTACTGTTAAAAACTAGTTTTTGAAAGAGATGGAAAAATAAATGCAATCTGATTCTAAATTTTTTAAAAATTATATATTTAGAATCTACAGATAAAATGTCACAAATCACTAGTTTGCATCATCTTCAAATTCCTCATGGTTTAGCAGCTATAGGTGCTTGAAAGTGAACATTTAGTTAAAAAAATTCAATTCAATGTCCAATTTGGCCAAAAATTGTAAACCAAATTTTGGGATCACCCACTACATACCATTTTAATTTTCTTTTCAACATATAATCTTTAGACTGCATAATACTTTATTCATTAAAACATTTGATAATTAAAACATATTTTCAAACATAAGACATATTGACTATTTTGAAAGCATTATACATTCATATTGAAAATCAAGTAGATGTAATACATGCCAATAGATTTTTTTTTATGTAAAATACATATATATTTTATGGGTTTATACATAACACAAAGATCTATAGTTTGCACAAGAATCTATAATTTAGATAAAACTAATCACAAATACAAGCACATTTGCACAAGTACAAAAATAATTCTAATACAACATATAAACAATGAGTATGATATAATCCACAAGAAAGTAACAAATAACTACATCTAAATGAAAATTATATACAACTGAAGTCATCTAAAATAAATGGTGTAATCTCTAATATACAATCAAACATCTAAATGATGATACCAAATATTGATGCAATGATTGCTAAGTGGATCATTCATTACCATTAGAGATGGGTTCTTGTGAAACACTACTCATGAAACATGGGTCAATGAGTTTGACTTGTAAAACTACACGGTTGAATCCTAATAGCAATATGATAATTTGACACATTGTGGAAAATACATCCTACTTATCAATTTATGAGCTAAAGGGGCTCTATAATGAATGGTTCTTAACACACACCACTTGCCAAAGGTTTTGCAAATGGGCTTAACCTGAGGAAAACTCTGTGATTAAGCACGCTTCAGCTAGAATAGTACTGGGATGGGTGACCTCCCAAAAAGGTCCAAGCTTCACCTATATGAACATCACGTAGATGCAATGAATGCTAAATGGTCAAAAACTGAATCAAGGTCAATTGTGGGATTAGTATTCGCTTTTATCTAATAATAAATCCAGATTTAGATTTTTTATTCCCTTACTTGTGGGATTAGTATTCGCTTTTATCTAATAATAAATCCAGATTTAGATTTTTTATTCCCTTACAAGCCCGAAGGACTCTTGCAAGTCCACCACGAGAATCGAAGCTTAAACAAAGAGTTCCTGTATGATGAATGAGCATGGAAGGCTAATTGCCTGTAGATACGAACAGAGAAGATGGTCAATGTATATAATTCTAACGTTTGCTATCCAAATTGAGATCCACGAGGGGCAGCTGAATCTAAGATTTTTGCAGCCTTAAAGGTTCAAATCTGAATTTGGTGGTAAAGCAAATGGACGAAGATAAAGTTGTGGTGGTAGGGCTCATTTCTGACACGCATGGAGTTATAGAGGAGGCAGCTCTGCAAGCATTGAAAAGAACCACCAATACCATTATACATGCAGGTCTGAATGCATGCTTCCTTAAAAGAAATTATACAGTTAGCCGACCGCAATTTAAATGGACTACCTTTTGCAGTATTGCTTTGTTTTACTAGATAAAAACAAATGCTGTTAGAAATTTAGACCTAGTCGTATACCCCGGTGTAAGGGAATCACACAGAGATTCACCTCCTTTAACTTTCTCATAACCCAGTTGGTTAGAATTGCTTAGAGTACATTTTCAAAGTCCCCAAACATAGATATCTAATGTCCATCATGGCCTCTTAGATATTCATATTTTGGTAAATTTTGGTGGAGTGTCTCAAGAAGTTTAACACTTCTGTGTGGTAGATTATGGTCTCACTGCACTTATAAACATGTAGGGCGTTTTTCTATACATAACGAGAGGATCCAAACCTTTCACTGTAGGGGAGAGTCGTCATAGGTTTTGTTAGTCAATCTTCTCTTTCAGTGAAAAAGATAAAAGGTTTATTTTTATTTTTATTTATCATATATATTAATGCCCATGAGTAATCAATGTATGTCAAGGTGACTTAAAAGCACACGTTACAACAGCTAATCAGAGTGCTCAGAAATCCCCTACAACTAAAAACAAGTTATCTACAATTCTATCCAATAACAATAGACAACAGATTAAGTCCTAGACGAATTGAAAGATTCAAAAACTCTAGATTACAAATCAGTTATATGAAAGGGAGGCCCTTCAAAAGGAACCACCTATAGACTCATAGAGTGAAGAGAAAGAAGCTGGCAGAAAACAAAGCTTCGGAACAGGAGGACCGATATCGTCATCAATCGTCACAAAGGTCCGATACGAAGTCTGGTGATGTCCTCGTGAGAATGGTATGGGCTAAGATTGCCTGGGTGGACAATACTGGGAGGAAGTAGGGACTCATTATGTTTCTCCAAATATCCATGGCCGATAATTTAATAGATTTAGAGAGAAAAACGGTAATTAGCATCAGTTTTTTTGATATGTTACTATCAACATCGGAGGGTAACTGACCCGCTACACCAGTTGCAACATTAAGAGGAAAAATATCCGGCATTGGATTTTCCTGTTGATTTTAAGCACCAGAAGGCATGCTTAGTGCTAACTGTTTCAAAGATCATAAACATACTATCATAGTTACCAGGAAACAGGAACTGGTACCGGTATGGGTACCTAGTTGCAAAAATAAAATAAAAATTTAATTAAAAAATAAATATACAATGGAGATGAACTTTAAAGAATGTAAAATATGTAAATGTTTAAAATTTTTAAAATAACATTTTAAATTATTAAAATATATGTCAACAGAAATAAAAATTAATTATACTGATATTTTATAATCTTCATGATTCATTTTGATATAAATAATTTAATTTTAAACTATAATTACTTGAAGATGGCAGATAGAGACTGGAAGGGAAATGTCATTATTTTAAAAACATGGTTTTGGGATCCTTGGAGATGACCATTTTCAATTAATTTATAAAAGTTCATGCATGTACTCAACTTAAGACTTATTATTGTTTCTCTTCTTTTGAGATTTGATAAGAAAAATGTTTGCTAAAAGAATTTATGATTTTTATCTTAAAATAAGAAAATTATAAATTTTTTAATGTATTTTTTAGTTCTTTTAGCTTTTGTCAATCACATGTCAGCACTTTAGAAAAACACAGCATATTTTATATGATATATTAGAGAAACCCCTATATGAAATTTTCCAATTTTCAAGGAGACATATAGAGATGCAAAGAAATTTCATCCAAAATCTCCTAATGTAGGAGATGTCACTTTATGGGACTCCAAAATGGGGACATGTTTTCAATAGAGAGATGAATACAGGGGTTAGGGCACAAGTCTCCGAGTAACTATGAATACCATTGATGGATGATTGCTAAGTGTTACATAATTTTATACTGAATGACTTGTCTAATTAAAACTGTAGCAGGATGCATCAAGTACTTAGACTTCATCAGTGTTGGGATTTCTTTCGCTTCGTTGAAGGTGCTGTATCGCAGATACCCCTATTGTAAATTGGGAGTTAATAGACTGGCCTAGGGTTATTTGTGATTATAATGTCTGCTCAAAGATTAGCTAACATTAGGCTCCTGACATCAAATCTTTTATTTTGGTCGAGCTTTTTGAGAGGATTGATCTTTGGTTGCAAATTTAAGATAATTGTTATCAAGCTTTCGTAGACCAATCTATACATTGGGTCCTCAATAAAGATTATCAAGATTAATGGTATTGGTCTGACCCTTTCTGTATCCAAAATTTTATTTTACTTTGATACATGCTTATCACTTAGACACACTCTTAGGTATGTACTAGAGGTGTGATAAAGAGTAGCCTTGATTTAATTGTTTTGTCTAGGGACAAAGTTCAAGTAAATGAAAAATGCTAAATGGCACTAAGCTTAAGACTTGGCTAACCAGATTCAAAACAAAGAAAAATAACATTGGAGCCATAATGGTACACATCTAGAATTTCTGTTATTACTTAGGATCCAAATTTAAAGGAGAAAAATTATCAACCTCTAGAAGTGTTGAGTAGTTATTAATCTCTCTGTCTCTCTCTCTATGGACTGAAATATGTGATCACAGTTTCAACGAAGAGGGATTCTGATTTTTCGTGGCATTGCGTTTCTGTTCGTTGCCAGTCTTATAAATATTTGCAAATGTCAAAAGTGTTGAAAATGGACCCAATCTGGAAACTGAAAAGCTCTTTATTTTTTGCACTTGTCATAGATTTATCTTTTCCAGATTCCAAACCATGTGTACAATTCTTCACTGCCCTAATACAAAGGTAAAGGTAAAGGTTGATTTTTGGTCATGGCCAAGGCAGAGGCCAATTTGGTGGATAGTCCCCTAATGAAAGCTCATAAATGGATTTTTTCTTCATTTACCTTATATATGGTTTGAATTTTGTACACCTGGGTTTTGACCTCACAATCAATCTTGTTTTTAAACTTTATCTTGCCAATCCACATGCACTAGGAATACTTTCAGAACCTAATCCATGTATATAATGTTCACTAGCACATTTATACAAATTTGATCGAGGTACATATGAGGTAGAGGAAACCTATTTTTAGCATAATATGGTTGTATATGAGCATTCCACATTTGACATTGATGGTCGCAGAAAAGATGGATGTACAGTCTATCATAATCTTGATATGGGATTGTCATACAGCTTAATATAGCTGGAAGTAAGATATGCAGAACACATTTTGTTATTGCAGAAAAAGAGTAGGAGCAGCATAGTAACAAATGCAGAAAAAGAGAAAAGAAAGCAGATGTTGGAGGAGATCAAAAACAAGGGAGACCTTCTCAAAGGGAAACCCATGCTCAGGAGGCTGCTCGTTATGTGGCTACGGATAAACAAAAAACTTTGGATGGCCTCTTAGGGCAAAAGAAACACAATAAGTGAAGAGGGGGGCGCATGGCCCTTGGTTGTCAGTGTCAGGTGGATGCTGATTATTTTAATGTGAGTTTAAGAATTGAAGTTAATATTCTGGAACGTTCGTGGGTTGAATAGCCCCCTAAAACAACATCTTGTAAAATGATATATTGTCGACCTAAAAGTGGATATTTTAGTTACCCAAGAAACAAAAATGCAACTGTCTACCTTTTACTGGATTGTTAAAAACATCTGGCCTTCGGCAGAGTATTGTGTGAGCGATGCAGATGGAGCCTCAGGAAGACTTGCTACACTATGGAACCCTACAAGGATAAAAGATGTTAAAGGTGTCCATAATAAAAATAGTTTGGTGACTGTTATGGAAGATTGGAAGACTTAGGTTAAATGGAATCTCATAAATATTTATACTCCCAATCTAGGGTGGCTAGAGTCTAGCTTTGAGACTTTCTATCTGCCATTATCTCTAATAGACAAACGGAGCTCTGGATGCTGGGAGGAGATTTCAATACCCCTTTATTTCCTCCAAAAAAATTAGGGGGACTGGATGACTTTTCTAACAGTATGACGGACTTTGCTGATTTTATATCCTCCCGGGGGTTGATGGATGTTGACCTACAGGGTTCCTTGTTTACCCAGTCAAACAGGAGACAAGGAAATAATCATATCCAAGTTAAGTTGGACAGGTTTCTCATTTCCAGTTCTGGGATATTTGTCCTAAGCTCAACCTATTTGCTCTTCCAAGAACAGGCTCAGATCATAGCGCTATCCTCTTGGATTGGGAGGAGATGGCTAGGGGCCCCTTTCCTTTCAGGTATGAAATCATGTGCAGTTCTCACCCTGGCTTTAAGGATCTCATTCAAAAGTGGTGGAATCTCCCTTGTCAAGGCACTCCGATTTATTGTTTTGTTAAAAAATAAAAAATGATAAAAGATAAAGTAAAAGGATGGAACAAGATCTCCTTTGGAAATATCTTTCACGAAAAGAAGAATGTCTTATCAATTTTGAAGGAAATTCAAGAAAGAATGGAGTAAGGAATTAATGATAAGGAGACTACTAAAAAAGAGAAGGAGTTACGAATGGAATGGATGAAGATCTCAAAAATGGAGGAAACCTTCTAGAAACAAAAATCTAGGATTCAGTGTCTAACGGAGGGGGACAAAAATACTAAATTTTTTCATCAGTCCACCATGAAACATAGAAAAAGAAACAATATAAGATCCTTGGTTAAAGAAGACGACTCTATACTGACAAAGGAAAAGGATATAGCAGATGCTACTATTTCCTTCTTTAAAGAAACCGGTGCTGATCATAATTAGGAGGCTTCAGGGATGGAGGAACTCCTTGACATTATCCCTAATGTGATCTCTAATCAGGACCTTAGGGAGCTGGGGAAACCTATAATGATGCAAGAAGTTAAAAATGCGGTGTTTTCTTTTGGAGCTTTTAAAGCTCTTGGGCCTGATGGATTCCCTCTCGCCTTCTTTCAAGATTTCTGGGATGTCATCTTTGCTGATCTTTTAAAGGCTGCCAAGGATATTTTTAGGTTGGGAAGATTGCTCAATCAAATAAATTCCACTTTTATTGTGCTAATCCCCAATAAAGATGATAATGCTTCTTTACAAGATTATAGACCCATAAGCTTATGCAATACCGTATACAAATCTTCCTTAAGCTTATCGTTAACCAGCTGAAAGGGGTTCTCTGTAGATTGATCTCTTCGAATCAAAAAATATTTGTAAAAGGAAAACAAATTCTTGATGCTGCCATAGTCACTCATGAACATATTCACTCAATGGAGTATAATAAAAAACCGAGTATGGCTCTTAAATTGGACATTTCAAAGGCTTATGACAGTCTCTCTTGGTCATTTTTGCTTGCTGTTCTTGAGAAGTTTGGTTTTAAAGGTAGATTTTTAAAGCTATGAAAAGTTTGCATTACTACCCCAAAATGTTTTGTCATGATTAGTGGGGTCCCTAAAGGGTAATTCTCTTGTGGCAAAGGGCTAAGACAAGGAGATCCCCTATCTCCTTGTTCATTATTGCAGCAAAAGTCCTTGGGAGAAACATTCAAAAAAAGCTTGATCAAGGATTACTTAAAGGGGTTAAAGCTGCTTCTTCTCTACCTCCTGCTTCTCATTAGTAGTTTGTGGATGATACTATCTATAATGTCCCCATTTTTATCACTACATCTTCCAGTGACTGTTAGCCTATTCTTGGATGCTCGTAGGCTAGTCAGAGGCAGAATTAGGGTTTCCAGCTACTTGGACATTTGCCTTTCATTTCAAACTTCATTCTCCATAACTTGGCGTCCAAACATAAGGAGGATGAAACTTTATTTAAAATGTCAATAAAGTATATTTTGGTGTCCAAAATAATAATAAAATGAAACACTTTATTAAAGTGAAATATAAATATAATTGACCACTTATTTCTCCAAGGCGTCCAAACATGCCTTTTAAATATTTCACTTAAAATGAATTTTTTATCAAATATCAAATTTGCCGAAATAATCACCTCAAATGCTGGAGACCAACTGACTATACCGCCCTGCCCAAAATAGCCATAATACCAAGCTGTTGAAACACTGCCAAAAATAGCACCGAGGGTGTTGGAGACCAAACTGCTCCAATCGACCTGCCAGATATAACCACTGAACCGAACTGCATAAACCCTGCTAAAAATAGTACGGCTAAAAATAGAACTTACTAAAAATAGCATATTGCTAAAAATAGTAAGTTGTTCCAAACTCATTTTAACCACAATCCGAGCAGCCGTCGTACTTACTAAAAATAGTAAGTCCAGAAAAGTTCTCGGATTCAGTTGCATGTCATGTTGTCACGAAGCTCTCTGAAAACCCAGAAGGAATCTAGAATCCAAACTGTAAAACTCCAACATGTAGCCGTCGTAACTTACTAAAAATAGTAAGTTCGGAAAAGTTCTCTGATCCAATTGCATGTCATACCACTGCGAAGCTCTTTGAAAACCCAAAAGGAATCCAGAATCCGAACTGTAAAACTCCCACATGCAGCCGTCGTAACTTACTAAAAATAGTAAGTAAGGAAAAGTTCTCTGATTCAGTTGCATGTCATACCACTGCGAAGCTCTCTGAAAACCCAGAAGGAATCCAAAATCCGAACTGTAAAACTCCAACATGCAGATCCCTGAATCCTCAAGGAAAACCTCCAAGTAGCTGGAAACCCTAATTCTGCCTCTGACTAGCCTACGAGCATCCAAGAATAGGCTAACAGTCACTGGAAGATGTAGTGATAAAAATGGGGACATTACACTATCCCTTTTGGTGAAGTGTTGGTTGTAGAAGCTGCTCACTGGAAATCCACCCTTTAGGATTACGGTATGTCTTCTGGCCAACATATCAATTATACCAAAAGCAAGGTTTATTTTATTCATGTGGATTAGCTGCTTAAGGATAGAGTGATGAAGATCTTAGGTTGCCACATTGTTGTTCTTTCAGCGTCCTATCTTGGTTTACATTTAAGTACCAAAAATCCTACTAATAATTGTTGGAATAGTATAATAGAGAGGATACATAAAATGCTGGTAGGATGGAAAGGTAAGTTTCTTAGCCAAGTAGGTAAGCTTCAACTCTTAAAAGCTTCTCTTCAAAATATCCCAGTCTACTATATCTCCTTATTAAAGATCCCAACCTTCATTGCGGACAAAATTGAACAAATTCAAAGGAAATTCCTTGGGACTGGTTTGGAAGAAAACTCAAGGATTGCTCTTGTTAATTGGATAAAGTGTGCTTGCCAAAAAAGTACGGGGGCCTTGGAATAAGAAGGTTAAAATTGTTCAACAAAGCTCTTCTTTCTAAAATTGGTTGGAACTTCCTTGAAGGAAACAAAGATTGGAGGAATCTCTTTAAAGCTAAATATTTTGGGAATAATGATCTTGGAAGATTCCTGTTTTCCTCAAAATTGCCAAATGGATCTGCTATATGGTACAACTTAATAAAAGTAAGAAATATTTTAAAATGAGTTAGAAGGAGAGTAGGGAATGGAGGGAAGACAAGGTTTTGGGAAGAACTATGGAACAATGGCCCGGTTTTGTCTTTTTTAATTCAATTAAATCAAATCAAGGAAAGGCTAATTAGAGTCAATGGGAGTTACTTGCACAATTATGTGGATTGGGGAGTTGAAATCCCAAGATGGAAGAATTTTGGAGAACAACTGACAGGAGGAAGGAATCTAAGGGGAGGGAGACAACAAGAGTGGGGAGTTATATCCCAAGTCTTATGTCAACAAATTGGAGGCTGCCTCTTTTTCTCCTATAATTGGGAGGATGAATGGATTTCGAGTAGTGTTCCCTCTGGGAACTTCTTTGTTAAATCAGCTTATGTCATGATGGATCAACACTTGCTTCCCTTGATTAATTTTGATTGGAATCAGATTTGGAATGCTAAACTTATTCTTAAAATCAATTGCTTTTGGTGGCCTGCTGTCCAAGGTAGTATCCTCGCAATTGACAATCTTAATAAAAGAGGTTTTCAATATATAAACAAATGTTTTCTTTGCTATGAGGAAGTTGAGAATACAAAACATTTTTTCTTCCATTGCACCTTCTCCAGAGAGGTTTGGACTCATATCTTAAGGAGTCTTCTGATTGATTGGGTTTTCCCCTGTTCTCTAAAGGGTTTTGTGGAAAATTGGAAAAGTTTTCCTTTTGGCCAACCTATTATAGAGGATCTGTGGAGACAAATCCCCCCATTTGTTTTATGGGGATTATGGAAAGAAAGAAACAATAAAATCTTCAAAGATGTGAAGAGGAGTAGTAAGGATAATGGATGTTTTCTCAAGCATAAAATAGAAAATCCAGGAAAATATTAATTCTAGACATTATGGGTTCTCTAAAAGGATGCCTTCTTATGCAGACCTAAGGATCAAATAGAATTGGGGGATAAAAACTAACTTAACTAGGGTTAATTGGGTTAAAATCCTGAACAAAAGCGTAACTTAATGGTTGCCTTCTGAGGAAGGATGGACAAAACTCAATTTTGATGGATGTTTGAAAGGGAACCCGGGTATGGTAGTTGCAAGAGGTGTGATAAGAGACCATAATGGTTTTCTTATTGAAGGTTATGCAAATAATTTAGGTATTTGCACCAACAACATAACAAAAGCATCTACTGCTTGGTGGGGATTAAAGAGAATGAAAGAGATGGGCTTCAATCGAGTCGTTATAGAAGGAGATTCAAAGTTAATAATTGATATTCTTAAGGGAGATTCTGTCGCTCCCTGGGCATTAAGAGACATGTTGGAAGATTCAAAATGCTTGATTGAGTGTTTCCTCAAGTTCAAAATTCGACATACATACAGAGAGGGAAACAATGTTGCAGATGCAGTATCAAATGAAGGGATATCTTGCCCTCGCTGGGTAAGTTGGGGATATGATCAAGCCCCTGAAAAAATAAAAGAGTTAATATTAGATGAGAGAATTGAGACAAATAGGAATTTTAAAAATTGCAATGATAAGGTACATTGGTAAGGAGTCAAAAAGTAAGGTTGGAGTTGATTACTTAAGGTCTATTCATATCCCTCACAAAATGAAGAATTATTATCATCCTAAAAAATTAAGTTAAGCTTCTTGGAAGATAGTGGAAGTATTGCACGAAATGGGATGGATAATGATAATAAAAACAAAAAAGATTAGTTTTGGAATGGTCTTAGTAACGATTCCTATGAAAAGGGTGATATTGTCATCATATATGATAACAAAGAAAGGAAGATGTGTAATGTCGTCATAGACCTAACTGATAAGTCAAACAAATTTGCCATATCTCACATGCCGGAACATTTAACTAGTCGCACAATTGACACTTCTTTCCTTAATCATGATACTTCGGGGAGAAATATAATAAAATAAATTATTACTAGTAGTCCCACCAAGTACATATTAGATGACAAGTGGTTTACTACTCTGGCGGGGTTAACTTTCTCGAGGTTCAATCACTCATGTGGTCTTTCCATTTTAATGTGCAGGCTTTCCTTCATTTGCAGCAACCTTCACTCTGTTAGCAAGAGTTTTCATTCTTTGCAAAAGCATTCTGTGTGTTCTAAGGCGGGAGGAAGTAAAATGGGATGTCTGCGGAAAAGGTCGGAGCCGTTGTCTTGCATTCCACTACAGCAAAATGTGGAGCTATGGAAATTTTTTGAGGAAGTGGGCCTGACTACTTTCTTCTAGGCAATGCAAGGGTTCAATGATGTGATAATGTCTAGATTCTGCAACTTGTGGAAGAATGGTCAGGTTTCGATAGGAAACATCAATTTCACTGTGACTACCAACCTCATTGTGGCTGCCATGGGTCTCAAGAACAAGGGTTTAAAAGAGGCTAAACATAGTATTGGGAATTATCAAAGATTCATAGACAACTTTTTCAAAAAAGATGAAAAACCAGAAAGATTCTAGAATGGCTACAGTTGTGAGAAGCTGCTGGCCCCCTTTGGAATGGTAAGTCTACATGTTATGCATTACTTTACCTTGAAGGAAAGATTTAAAACCGTGCAAGGGTACCACTTTCCCTTATTGAATCACATAAGGCATAAGGAACAGATAAATTTCCCTTTCTGTTTGCTCTCTTCTCTGCATCACTATATAGACAAAGGAACCTCTCCTCCCCTTCACCAGGGTCTTATATTGACTCTTTATAAGCATGTTCTGGCCAATACACCACAAAAAACCCTTGCTTTTGCTAGTAATCCTTTGGAATTAAAGCTCATTAGTAGTACTCTGCATTTGTCTCCCAAAAAATCCTCTTTTGGGTTTATCTCAAAAACCAAAAAAGGTTTTCCCAAAGGAGTGATGAATCCTCCTCTTGAAGATGAGCTGTTAATAGTAACCCCGACGAAGAGGAAACCTACTTCTTGCACCCAAGATCACAAAAAGAGGAAACATGATACTACCTTAATTAATATATATATTATATATAACTGTTTAAAGTTATAATTTTTAAACAATGAAATTTAAAAAAAAATCAAATTAAAACCTACTTGTGCATCTTCCTTTCCATGTCCTCCCATCGGTGATCTTCTGCAACTTGTTTTTCTTTGCCACGACCTTTTCTGGAACCGCGTTTTTCACCTTTGCAACTCTTAACTTTCGCTGCTTTTCTCTTTAACTTGGCTGCTCTGTTTTTCTTTAACTTGGCTGCCGTGTTTTTCATCAATCTGGCCATAGTTTTCTTTGCCTTTTTCCACTTTGCAAAAACTAATGAAAATGTCCTAAGGTCTTTGTTTTGACTCAAAAAAGTAGAAAAAGTCATCGAAAATCGCACGAGCATGTGGAGTTGCATCGAAAACGGGTCGAAATTGCCACGTCAACAATAAATTTGTCGAGATTCGAGTGTAAGACTTGGAAATGTTTTTGCCTCCATTTAACAACACCCTAATTGATTTTGTAGGGTTTTTGGGATGTACCCAATTTTGGGATGTGCCGTACTTGGAATTGGCAGGTGAACTAGCCGATTCAGCAACATAGCCTTAATTTACTTATTTTACTAAAGTTGCTTAATTTTATTAAAATAATTTAATGGGCACCTTAGTATAATAGCTCGTTGGAAAGATGATGAAAAGTTTTAAATCATGGATGCATAATTTTGGGACCTTGCATATCAAATATTATCATTTATTTTGATAAAAGGGTCTTTTGGAGCAAAAATGAGCTTTTAATTAAAAAGTGAATTTTAAATTGTATCTTTTGGAAATTTTGGTAGGGAAAGTATATAAAGAGGGTTTTGTGAGCTCATTTGCATTATGCAGATTATTTGATTTCCTCTTGTGAAACCCTTGTAGTTATGTGGGATTGAACTTGGTTCATCTCAGCCTCCTCGAGGACGAAAACCCTCTCGGAGAAGATTAATCTTGGTGGTGAAAGACCCTCCCTGGTTAATTCGGTGTGACTCATTTAGAGTTCACAGGTGTGTCTAATGAATTCAGTTTATGTGAAGATTCGTGTTGCAATATTATTTGCAATTTAAAATGAAAGTTTGAAGAATTTCCTGGAGATTGTGGTGAAGCAAATTATAGAAGGGATTTGAAGAAAAGGACACAAGCTACAACATCGCTACAGTACCACTATAGTACCTTCTATAGTAGTTGCTGCAGTTCAGAGGCTTTCATCAAGTCTGAAGGGTGAATTTGAGCATTAAATAAATTATAAATTTATAGTTGAATCCATCTCTGGTTGCCTAAGTCAATGAAAGGCAGATCTGAAGCAAGGCATGAGAACTAGGAGGAAAGTCGCTGCCCAGAAGGGAAAACTGTGTTCTATACATCAGCCATCCTTCTTTCTGCATTAATAACTCTCATATTTGGTGTGCCATAGTCATTTGATGGGGGCGTAGGGTCTGATTAATAGGACAGCAGTCTGAAACAACACTAAGGTTTATCTCAGCATACAGTTTCAGAATTATTCTTTGTTCTGTAACAAAGTGTTAGAACAACAAGGTATATCAGCAGTTCCAGCACTCACAAATGCAGCTATAGTAGTCCCAATTCCTACTACAGCAGACCCAGTGAGTTTATAATTATTAATTTTGAACTGTGTATTGGCAGGGCTGATGATGTATTGATTTGGAAACAAAAAAGTGTATCCCAGTCTATCATTCACATTCCTTTTTACATCAATAAGAGGTTACAGTTATTTATTTCAGTTTGAATGCTTGACAGTGAAAAAATAAAATGACGTTATCAACAATCTGTGTGCCAAATGTTTGTGAAAATGATAGTGAATTGTTCAATGTATAAAAATTGTTTGTTAAAAATATTGACATACTTGTGAGTAAGATGCAGGTGTTCATAATCATAAAATTTTGATTTATTGAATGGTTTTCAATGTTCCACCAAGTGTTTGACAAAATGTCTATGTGCAAAAATTGAAACAAGTACAAGTTTGTTAAAATTTGTTGGCAAGGGCATTACATTTTTCTATTGCAAATGTTGACAGAGATGGGTGTTTATTTTGTTTGTTGATTGTCGATTGTTCTGTTAAAAAAAGAATTAGTTGATATGTTGTTCTTGTTTGATTGCTTGAATGGTTTCAAAGAGGTTTGCAATGCCATTTTGAAAGTGATAGTTACAAAACCAAACTTAATTTAATTGAAGAAAACAAACTGCACTATCTTTTATTTGAGTTTTATTGCTAAGTGTAATAAACTTAGAGAAATTGAATCACTACACTAACCAATAACAAGTAATCTAATCCATTGTAATAAAAAAACTAATCTAAAATGAAACAAAATGGAATTCCACAGCTGGTATGCAAGATAATCCAAGATGTAGAATCGATCATTGTTGGTGGCAAGATAGTCCTTGAGGATCCATCTATTCAGTATCTGTCTTCTCTCAACTGTGGATGCTCTTCTTCATAGAAGACAAAAAAATCACATACAAGGAAAGAAGGAACTTAAAATAAAAGAAAATGCTGATTTTGTGATTGATTGTGAAGCTTTGAAGCTAGTAAATGGTGATTTGTGAAGCCTAGAGTCTGCGTGTGACTTGTGCTGAGGAAAACTTGTAAAAATGCTTTGAATTTTGGTATAGTTCTCCCAAGTTAGCTCAAACTTGCTGCTATGTGCAGTTGAGGAGAGGCAAGAACAAAGGCTTTGAAAGAGAAAGATTCAAAGACTTGTGAAAAGCTTTTTTTAATTTTTTCAATAATACTAGTTCCATAATTAATGAAGGAATTGAAGTTTTGCTATGTTAGGCACGTTAAAAGACAAATAGATCAAGAGTTCCCAAGCCAAAAGTAGTGTAAGAACTGGTGCATGCAAAAATTTATGTGGTCAAAAATAACAAGTGGAATCACTAGTTTTGCTAATAATAGAATTGCTAGAGGGTTGATCTGATTAAAAATGGACACTCCTATTAGTTAACAACTAAAACTCAAGTTTTTACAAAGCAACAAGGCATTAACACTTGGTAAATGATGAATAGACATAAATAATGGGCAAGGGGGGTTGTATAGGTTGACTTAACACTTACATCAAATTTGAACTAATTAAGAGAAGGTTTTATTCATGGCACATGGATCATGTGTTGGGCCATCAGGTCATCATTGGACTTGCCATGTATGTTTGTCTATTTTTGGGCACTTAATATTTTCTCCCTTGGGAAAGACAATGTACACAAATGAGTAGTTGTCATTTTTTGAAATAGGCATGTGGGACCTCAACACGTACCTAAACTTACCTTTCTTGGTGTCTTGCATTTGGACTTGGAAAAATGTAAGAAAAGGTAATATGCAATATAAAGTCATCTAGAAAGTACGTGTAATGAGAATATAGACAAGATTACTCACTGTTGGTGTGGGGTTGGAGGGTTTCATTCTGTTTCATGTTTTCAGTGAATGCTATGACTAATCTAGATGCTAAAATCACAATGGAAATGAATAATTTAAAATTAATTTAACATTCAATAGCAAATCCAATTGTTTCTTTTGTACTTCTCTACAATCAAATTGGCATTTTTCCAATTGAAATGGGATTTGAAACTTCCAAGTTTTTTATTGCAAATGTTGAGAAAGGTGGGTACTTAATTTGTTTGTTGGTTGTTGATTGCTCTGTTGAAAAGGAATTAGTTGATATGTTGTTCTTGTTTGATCATTTTAATGGTTTGAGAGAGGTTTACAATGTTGTTTTGAAAGTGATTGTTGCAAAAAAAAAAAAAAATTTAATCTAAGAAAGCAAACTACACTATCTTAAAAATTTGAATTTTATTGCAAAGTGCAATAAATTTAGAGCAATTGCATCACTACACTAAACTAAAAACTAATCTAACGTATTGCAGTAAACAAAGTAATCTAAAATGAAACAAATAGAATTCCACACTTGGTGTACAAGATAATCCAATATGTAGAATTGATCATTATTGGTGGTAGGATCCTCAAGGACCCAACTATTTGATATTGTCTACTCTCAACTATGGATGCTTCTCTTGATGGAAGGCATGAAATCCAAATATAGGGACTAAGGGAACATAAAATAAAAGAGGATGTTGCTGTTGTGATTGATTGTGAAGCTTTGAAGCTAGTAAATGATAGTGTTCCATGGAGTTTCCTGATGGGGGGACACGGGGACGGGTTTTGGGGATAGGCGGACCAAGTGCCTAAGTTTGGGGATGGGGGGTGCGGGATGGTGATATACATATAGTACTTGAAAAACTAGTTATAAAAAGATGTATAAGAATTACATTTCAAATGAAACTTTGGCAAATTAGTAAAATAGCAAAATTGCAAATACTAAATACTAAAATTTTAAATACTTGAAGACTAAATAAATTTTGACAAATGAAAGTGTCAAATTGGAGATTTTCTGTTATATAAAAAATTACATAAAGATGATTACAATGAGTAGCATGATATCAAAATAAGTACAAAATGTCAAAATGTGGTGAAGGGAGGCCTCTAAGCATCCCCAAACTCCTTATCATTGGAACTATTGGACTCCTCATGGTCAAGCTCCGCAAAACTGATACCAACTAGCTGTGCATCTGAGTCGTAGCATCCTCTGTCATGTCCCTAGAATTGGAACACTAAAATATAAAGCATTGAAATACAAATGAATAAATAAAAATGAATAACAAAATATATATTAAAAACATATAAAGAAATATTAGCAATTTAATAGTAATATAAATAATCATAAGATAATATTATTATAACCATTGAATATAACAACATATTTGATATTATTATTACAATTATTATAATCAAAACTGTAATACCAATTATGAAATATCGAAATAGAAATAACAAAACCAAATAAATATAAGGAATTGCCATCTAACTATTATTATCCTAATTATAATCATCATAGATTGAAATATACCCCTTAATTTTCTCCTTTAATTTCCAGTCACAACAATGCAAATCATGCACCCGTTAAGAATTAGCTCTAAACCAAAACACAGCTGAAACAACTCTAACCAAGAATGCACCCTAAAACCATTTAAGGAGGAGGGGCGGGCATATGGTCAGAGGATCCCTAGGATATAATAACTTGATAACAATTGAAAATAGAGAGCTAAACTCGACACCAAGAATGTGCACGCAAGATCTTTTTGCAAGGCGAGGTGCTAACATATGGTGGAGTGCTAGATATTAAACTGAAATACAACTTCTTCTGCTGATGCAAGCATCCACAAGTGGTGGGAATACTCCACTTATTTCGTGGGTGTGATTATTACAAATATTTAAAGACGGCAAGCCAGCCAATTAACCTCACTTCCACTTAAACTGTGGGGGGTATACAATCCACACAACCACTTTATTTTTCGTGGGGGGAATACAACAAAGTAAATTGCAGCAAGTAAACAAAATGCTGTTAGTACTACTAATCAACTTACAAACAATTACTAAATAGTTGCAATATATCAAAAATGAGTTCTCAGAATAAGCAATGGTTAGAGTATCACTTCCTCTAACATTTACAACTTGAATAGATGAATAATTGAAGCTCAAAATAACAATAATAATAAACTTAACTAATCTGATCAGAAACATAAGGTATAGAAAATCAGACCAGCAAGCTATGATTTCACCAAAACGGACGTATCTTTCCCGAATCAACTTGGAAATCTCCCAAACCACAACCCAACAACAGCTAGGAGATGTGCGCCCAAACCTCAAGGAGAGAACGAGCTAAATACAACAACAACAAGAGGCACGTTTCCCAATGCAAGCCTAGTGAGATGGTACGGCTTGCCAAGAGGGTCGACCTTCTCTTTAAAAATCCACACTCAACTAAAAATTCCAAAACTTCCTAGAAAGGGGCGCCCTTCACAGTAGAACAGCATGGACAATCACCCAGAATGAAACAAAAATCCAAGTTGAAGCTATGAACAGAAAATAGCTTCAGCCAGGCCAAATCAACAACTTGTAAAAACAGGTTTTACATCAGCAACCTGTTCGATTCTATCAATTGAAGCTCCATCTGTATTTCAAAGTGAAATACAGTCACAATGATCCACCTAGGAAACCATAGTTTCAGGCCCGAAGGATGGAATGAATTCGCTAAGCTTCCCCTTAGCCAGGTTCTGGATTCAAACCAGCAGCATAACTCTACTTTCTAATTTCCAAGATGAGATACAAAGAAAAAAGCGCCAATATATAAGCTTTCACCAAGAGAAGATGAAACATTTGAACTTCCAAAGAAACTCTTCCTTTTCCCAAAAGGGATGCCAATTTCCAAAAAGGCTTCATTTAAAATATCCAATAAACTCTTTATTCCACCCTTCAAGTCATCCCACTTTAGATAATAAATAAACATTTAATAAAATATTAAATGTATCTTACTTTATGGCCCCAACTTAAAATAACTTAAAGTCATTAAGCTAGGCGTGGGGTACAACTCTAGGACTCATTTTTAACTAAGTATGAAACTTAGTCCAAAGCACAAACCACCATCAAATTGGAAATTGAGATATTACCAAAAATATACTTACTAAAAATAGCCACTGCTAAAAATAGTAAGGACACATCAAAACCACAGTAAACCAAGTTGAGCAGGAAACACTGGAAATCCTAATTTGCTTAACTGAATAGCCTACAGATTTTCGGAAATAGGCTAACAGTTCATAACAATGTCATCACTGAAAAGGGGACATTACATAGATAAAATTATAATTATATTAACAATAGATATTTGTAATTATTATAATAATAAAAGAAATCACAAATAAAATAAAATAATAATGAAAAATGTTGATAACTAATAAACAAATAATAATTAGTCTCTAATCTGATTTATGACAAATTAAATAAACAAGCAACCAGCTCAAGCAAGTAGGCAAAGGTGGGTGTTCTTCGATGAGAATCCTTAAGTAGCCTAAGGTCTACTTAAGGATTCCATGATTCCTCTCCCCCTGATAGGATGAGTGTCTTCGAGGTTTGCCATGAGTGGAGCATGCAGGTACTAAGCCACTAGGCAAGAAGGATTGGGATGGACAACCTCTTGAGCTTTATTTGAAGGCTTCAGGGCGGATCCACCCATGGCACTCCTCTTGCTTGTTGAATTGCATTTATGATTATGCTTATATTTTGGATATCTAGATATTAATGCTAACAAATATATGTGTGTGTGGAAATGTTGTTAATATGGCGAATTCAGATTTCAAATCAAGATTACTTAATTAAAAAGAACATTCATTTGGAAAGAAGAAACTCTAAACCTATTTGACAAGTGAATTCTAGGGCAAACCGGGTAAGGGACATTACAGTGGTATCAAAGCATCTTTCTTGCCATCCTGTGCTTGCTTAAGCTACTTGCTTGCCTACTTGAGCTAGTTGCCTACTTGCTTGAGCTGGTTGCTTGTATGCTTGAACTACTTGCTTGCCTACTTGAGCTAGTTGCCTACTTGCTTGAGCTAGTTTCTTGTATGCTTGAGCTACTTGCTTGCCTACTTACTTGAGCTAGTTGCTCGTATGCTTGAGCTACTTGCCTATGTGCTTGAGCTGCTTGAGCTACTTGCTTGTGTGTTTGAGCTACCCGC
The DNA here is from genome assembly GCA_007115665.2 of Sequoiadendron giganteum. Lineage (NCBI taxonomy): Eukaryota > Viridiplantae > Streptophyta > Pinopsida > Cupressales > Cupressaceae > Sequoiadendron > Sequoiadendron giganteum. The sequence goes on along the minus strand of CM021104.1, from coordinate 506,732,418 downwards.
TTGCTTAATTGAGCTAATTGATTGTGTGCTTGAGCTACCTGCTTGACTGCTAGAGCTAGTTGCTTACTTACTTGACCTAGTTGCTTGTGTACTTGAGCTACCTGCTAGTCTACTTAAGCTGGTTGCTTGTGTGCTTGAGCTGGTTGCTTGCGTGCTTGAGCTACCTGCTTGTGTGCTTGAACTAGCTTGTTTTCTTGAGCTACTTGTTTACGTGCTTGAGCTACGTGCTTGAGTGCTTGAGCTATTTGCTTGTGTACTTGAGCTACTTGCCTATGCACTTGAGCTGCTTGTTGGCCTGCTTGAGCTACCTACCTGTGTACTTGAGCTACCCGCTTGCCTGCTTGAGCTACTTGTTTGCACGATTGAACTACTGGCTTGCTTGGTTGAGCTACCTAGTTGTTTGCTTAATTTCTGATTCATGTGGAGCTCACCATCATGTTTACCTTATGCTTAAACTATGAAAATGTTAATCTTGTCTGTCATAATACTTATTTAAAACTGAATTATTATTATTAGTATCCAAATGCGTTAATCGAGGTTTGTAACTATTGAAGTGAAAGGAGACAACTTGTAATGTGAAAAGATGTTTGGAATCGTGATTGCTTGAGGACAAGCAATCTTGGGCGGGGAGGACTGTCATGTCCCCGAAATTGGAACACTAAAATATAAAGCATTGAAATACAAATGAATAAATAAAAACGAATAACAAAATATATATTAAAAACATATAAAGAAATATTAGAAATTTAATATTAATATAAATAATCATAAGATAATATTATTATAACCATTGAATGTAACAACATATTTGATATTATTATTACAATTATTATAATCAAAACTGTAATACCAATTATGAAATATCGAAATAGAAATAACAAAACCAAATAAATATAAGGAATTGCCATCTAACTATTATTATCCTAATTATAATCATCATAGATAAAATTATAATTATATTAACAATAGATATTTGCAATTATTATAATAATAAAAGAAATCACAAATAAAATAAAATAATAATGAAAAATGCTGATAACTAATAAACAAATAATAATTAGTCTCTAATATGATTTGTGACAAATTAAATAAACAAATAATTAAGTAGCCTAAGGTCTATCACCTCCTATTCGCCCAATCCCTAGTCAAGGGCCTAAGGGGCTGCAAGGCCCAATCCCTTGTCTAGGGCCTAAGGGGCACAAGCCTAGGTGGGACCCCCAACCTTCTATAACCCAATCCCTAGTCAAGGGCCTAAGGGGCTGCAAGGCCCAATCCCTTGTCTAGGGCCTAAGGGGCACAAGCCTAGGTGGGACCCCCAACCTTCTATAACCCAATCCCTAGTCAAGGGCCTAAGGGGCTGCAGGGCCCAATCCCTTGTCTAGGGCCTAAGGGGCTTGAAAGTGGGGTTTTTAGACAATCGACTTAAACCATGGTTCACCCTTCCTGATAGGGTTACAAGCACAAAGAAGACAATCTTTACACGATCAGCTATATTTGCATTCATCCAAGATTTATTTCATGCCTATAATCAAATATATCTTCATTTATCAATGGTTCTTTAAGTTCCTCATTTCCTAGAATAATTCTCATTATGATAAGATTAAAGAAAACATTATATCAATAATCAAATTAGCAATATCAATTTCTTATATTCAAAATATGCTAAATATTATTGATAAGTGAGTACATCACCTGAACTGCTGTGTGTCCTTATTCCTTAGTCGTCTTCCTTCAACCTTACCTTTATAGGATAAAAACATATATAAATATTTTTATTCAAAAATCATAATTACTTATAAGACTCAATAATTGCGGCAAGCATCATTATTGCATAATCGTGAATATATATATATAAATATATAAATATAATTATTCTTTATTTATATCAATTAGTATTCATATATATGTCTATTCATATATTATTCATTATTCATTATTCATATGTTCATTTTTATATTATTACTTATTCAATTATTATTCTTTCCTTATATTAGTATTTATATATATTCTTTATTCATTTCATATTACTCATTATAAAATTCGTCTATATCTATGTATATATAAATATTAATAATCATATAAATAATCATCCTTGCATGATGATTGCATATAAATATTTAACATTCCAAAGATATTACTTACTAAATATATTCACACATTCCTGATTTCTCCATTGATAAGAATATGCTTAATATATATTCTTTTCTATCTTTATTACTTGCTGTCCTCTTCTTATAATCTCCCTCTTCTCAGAAATATATTCTCAGATTTTATTTCATTCCATACGATTCTCCCACTTGATCGATGCCTTTTAGTCTTGATTTAATTCTCCTTTTATAGCCCGCTTACCAAGAGTCTTCTCCTTGATTTGGGATTTGCCTTTTAGTTTAGTCTAATGTCTTTATCATAATCTATTTTCTAATTCCCAGGTTACTGCCTAATGAACCGTTGCATCTGCTAAGTTGTTGTAGGAATTTTAGGAATCAATGCCTCCTTTAGAGAATCGTTGCCTCCTCTAGGGATAGGTATAAGCAATCTGTAGTTTATTAATTGTTTATTTAATTTGTCATAAATCAGATTAGAGACTAATTATTATTTGTTTATTAGTTATCAGCATTTTTCATTATTATTTTATTTTATTTGCGATTTCTTTTATTATTATAATAATTACAAATATCTATTGTTAATATAATTATAATTTTATCTATGATGATTATAATTAGGATAATAATAGTTAGATGGCAATTCCTTATATTTATTTGGTTTTGTTATTTCTATTTTGATATTTCATAATTGGTATTACAGTTTTGATTATAATAATTGTAATAATAATATCAAATATGTTGTTATATTCAATGGTTATAATAATATTATCTTATGATTATTTATATTAATATTAAATTGCTAATATTTCTTTATATGTTTTTAATATATATTTTGTTATTCATTTTTATTTATTCATTTGTATTTCAATGCTTTATATTTTAGTGTTCCAATTTCGGGGACATGACATCCTCATCAATCTATGCTGGCTCCTTTGGCTCTACATCCCATCGTGCTATTGGACTCTCTTTGTACACAAGCATTTTTCGGTCAATGAGACGCAAAACACTATGTATAGCCACAAGCTTCTCTACTCTCCTAGAGGTAAGTCTGTTCCTCTTAAGAGAGTGGATGAAGCTATAGGTAGACCAGTTCCTCTCAACAGTTGAAGAACTAGAAACTTGAGATAGCAATCAGATGGTTGGAGTGGTAGTCAGAGATCTCGATCCATGGCAAGTCCACCACAAAATTGGTTCCTCCTGTGCCATAGTTGCCATAACCATAGTTGAAAAACTCAGACTCGGCAATAACTCGGTAGGCCCAATTTTTTTGAAAACTCGGGACTTGGCAAAAACTTGGCAAATTTATCGAACATTTGAAAATACAAATTTTTAAAATATTCTTCAAAAACACACATATAACCTTATTAATTAATAAATATATATAAATATATAAATATAAAATAATAAATATATAACTGTGGATAACCTATAAATTAATAAATATATATAAATATAAAATATATAATGGATAATCTAAAAATCAATAAATATATAACTATTAAAATAATGAAGTTAGAAATTAATAATGAAGTATGAAGTTTTATAGAATAAATATTTATAATAATAGTATAAAATAATAAATATACAACTGTTTTGATTAGGGGTAAAAAACAGGTTTTGATGGGGCCCCGAAACCCAATACAAAGGAAAGCAAGCTGCACTTATAATATACCATAAACCATCAACAACACTACAATAGTCTCAACAAGATTAACGTGACTTCATGCTGCAAATAACAAACAAGCAAGGGCCTGAGACCCTTACACAACTTGATTTTAACTGGGACAAAAAACCCTTTTATTCGGACCTAGAAACCCATAAAGTACAAATAACCTGCCTGCATCTGCCAGGCATTAGCACACCAGCTGCTCAAGGAATTCACCCAGAGCCACCTTAATGGTGTTGAACACCATCAACCCCATAATCAAAAACACTAGTACCTCCAACAAACCCACCACAAAAGTGGGGTAGGAGAGCACAACGAACCACAGGAACCCAAAACAGAAATCAACAACCCTACAACACAAAAACATCCAGTACCAAGAAACCGACTCAGCCTCCACCTCTAAAGGAGGGAGCTCCCCTCTACTGGAAAGAAAAACCCACTCAGCTAATCCACCACAACCTGTAAACTCTAGCCCCCTCACCCTCCACCTCCATAGGAGAAGCCACCACCTCCATAGGAACCTCAACTAAGGGACCCAAAGACCATCTCCTTTTAAATCCACCTCAAAAGGAAAAGAACCCACCTCCGTAGGGTCCAAGGAGATAGCCAACACAACAACCAGACAAGCGAGCGAGGGCTCCTTCACTAACCTCAGTACCAGGACCAGCACCAGGAACACAATCCTCATCAAGCCACCAAAACAGAGCACCAACATTGAGCCATCGAAATATAAAAAAGAATCAGCTCACCCCAAGCACAAAGCTCAAACCCCAAGATCAACATCCTCCTGTGGGACAAGAGGAACAACACCATCCTCAACAAAGAGGGACCATAGACACAGCTAGAGCAAAAGACCCTCAAACCAGAGAGATCACAGCCTTAAAAAACACATCAAACATAAACATAGGCCACCAAGCCACTGAAGACAAAGTCCCAGTCTCTGAATGAACAGGAGCATCCTCCGAGACAAGAGGAGCAACAGAGGAGACCCCACAAGAGGCCATCACAAGCCCAAAAAGAGAGCTACCAGAAGGCAGCACCAAGTCAGAGGGAAGCAACACAAGTCCACCAAGGCAAGAGGACACCAAGCAAAGAAGTAACAGGGAAGCAGCCAAACAAGAAAGCATACCTTCAGCCCCGACATGCCGGTCCAAGCTCAAAATAAGCCACAACCCTGAACATCCCGCAAGGGACCACCACCACACTAGACAAGCCCACAACCACACCAGAAAGCATCGAAGCAAGACAACTCCCAAAAGAAACGGAGGAAGAAAGAGCAGGAACAGAGGAGACCATTGCCCATCGAAGAACACCCACCAAGCTAAGCGCCAAAAAAACAAGAAGGAAAGCAGGAAAACCCCACAAGAACCAATCCCCGAGCAAAGAACAGCTCGAGAAGCTCCCAACCTGCAAAGAGAGACGACCTCCAGAGAGACAACCCTGCAGCCTAAGGTGAGCCAGAACCTCATCAGCTCCGGTGCCCTCCATGACAACAACATCTCCAACTTCGCACCCCACCAAGTCAGCCACAACAAAGACCACATCTGCCACAGGGGGCTCCCTCCGAAGCACTCAGAAAACCAAACCAATGGTTCGAGAGGGAAAGAAGGCACCCAAACGGACCCCCAAACACATCCACCTCACCAACATCTTCAGGATCAGACTCCTTGCCACTAGTAGGTTTGAAACACCCGCTCTCGCCCAACCCTCTCTGGTCCTGCACCTAGACCAAGAGGAAGCAACGAGAAGAAAACAAGTTGCGCTCCTTCCCAACACCGCTTCCCTCAATACCTAAATCAACGAACCAACAACTCCAAGCAGCAACAAGAGCAACCGAAGGTTGCTCAGCCTCCAAGAAACCACCATCTGGGTCATCTCCATCGTCTTCTGCACCTTCTCCATTGCTGGTTTCAAACGTCCCTCCCGCACGCGCCTTCTCCATCCGAGTAGTTATCTCTTAATAAATATACTATTTTTTTTTTGATCGATAATTGCTTTTGACTGGAGCTTTGAACCAGTGGGGTCACAATGGGGGACCCCATCCCCGAGTACATGCCGAGGTATTAACACCTCCTTGATTTGCCTCCTGCAGTTGTCTCCTTCAATCTTCCTACCTCCCACCTCTACTTTGTTTTTCCTCCCAGAGTCTCCCTTCCTCCTTCACCCCTCCATCCTTGCTTCCTTCCTCCTCGGGCCTTTTTTCCTCCATCTCTTTGCTTCCTCCTCGGGCCTCTCATTCTCCGTCACCCCTCCTTCCTCCCATCTCCCCTCGGGCCTCCTTTTCACCGTCGCTCCTCCTTCTTCCCTTCTCCTCGGGCCTCCCTTACTTCGTCGCCCCTCCTTCTTCCTTCCTCCATCGTCCTCCTTCCGTCCTCCGTTTTTCGCTGCTTCCCCTCTTGCCACCTCGTACTCCATACTCCGTCTCTTCCTCGTCCTCCCCTAAACTCCTTGCTCTTCCCTCAATCACCGACCTCTCCGTGCCTCCCCAGCCAACGCATGACTCCAGCGTTGTCTCTGATCGTTGGCACTGTCACGCCTACTCCACCTCTTTGTTGCTGGACGGTCATCTCCAATATCCTTCTGTCCCACCAGCTGATCCTTGGCCTGCCTTCTCACTCGCAACCTTCCAAACCTTTGCAATGCATCACGGTGAGACTTGAACACCAAACCACCGTATCAACACGGTGTTGCAACTGCCGTTGCACTGTGGGGTGAACCCCCTTAAAAAAGATATTAAGGTTTGGGCTTTGGTTGTTGGCACTACAGACAAGAAGCCCCACCAGTTCACCAAGGAGCCTCCCCTTAACACCAGGGTAAGCAAACTCCATTGTTGACGCGGTAGAGAGCAACCCCGCGAGGTTTGAACCTTGGTTGTTGGCTCTACAGGCAAGAAGCCCCACCATTTCACCAAAGGGTCGCCCCCTAAAGAGTTTGTATGGTGATCCCAACCGTTATTACCCAGGGTCAGCGGAGCCGGCCTGGTCATAGCATACTGACCCCCACCTTTTCCACTGCGAAGGTGAGTCGAACCTGTGTCCTCGAGGGATAAAACCCCAAGACCTGGCCAACCCACCTACAAGTGGCGGCTATAAAAGGTTGTATGGTGATCCCAGCCATTATTACCCCGGGTCAGTGGAGCCGGCCTGGTCGTAGCATACTGACCCCCACCTTTTCCACTACGAAGGTGAATAAATATACAACTATTAATATAGTAATGAAACCCGATATAAATATATATAAATATAAAATAATAAATATATAACTATTAAAATAATGAAGTTAGAAATTAATAGTGAAGTATGAATTTATCTAAAATAAATTTTTATAACAATAATATAATAATCACTCTACCTCTAATATTTCGATAAAAATATATATGCTGTGTTATGAATAATGGATTATTAACTATGAAGAACAAGTCTCAAAGCATTGATATTTAATTCAGAAAAATCGCAATATCAAAAATCGCACAGTGAAGTCTTGATTAATAAAAATGTATTCAGAAAAAACCTAAAATCGCATAAAAAAGACCTTCAAAAATTGCGTTAGAAAAAACTTTGAAAATTTGCATCCTCTCATGCTCTATTCGCGTCGTGTTTTGCTGCAAATCGTGTGTCTTAAGGGTTAAAAATGAAATAAAATCTGACATTTTTCCTTTTGGTCACTTACATACTTCATTAATTGCGATTTTTTTCCCTAGACGTGCATGTTTTGGCGCGATTCGCTCAAAAAATCGCTGCAATTTTTAATAAAAAACTGTCTGCGAGTTTAATGGCTATTAACTCGCCCTCTAATCATGCACATGATTACTCGTGAGTTGTGCGTTTTTTGGCGTGTTTTTCATCTATGGCCATAACCATCTTGGCCGCATCAGAATAACCCCTAAGAGTGGCAAATTTGGTCCACTTAGTGCGAATCGTGCTGACATCTATAGGATCATACATCTTCTCAATAGCCTTGAAGAACCCTGCATTCACCTCAACATCTTGTATTAGTGTAACTCTACCAGGCCTAATCTTGTACCACTTAGGATTCAATGCATAGGAAGCCATGTGCAAGGGAGTGTTGAGATTCTCCCATCTTCGATGAATGATGGGCTGAATGTGCTCATTGTAGAATGCTAATGTGGGGTCCTTCTTTTGCACAACCCTCCTCATCTGGTCAAGCATAAAATCAATGCACTCACAGACCTCTCCAAGGTTAGGTGCATTTGCATCTCCATATTTGATGACCTGGAAAACTGGAGCAATGATGGAGACTATACATTTTGCATTACTCCAAAGCACATCACTCTTCATCCTTCATCCTCCTCTGCTCTGTCCTGGACTCGGACCACCGATTCCAATCTACTGTCATAACCATGAGTTACTCTTGCAACTCAATCATTCTCTCCAAGAGAATGAAATAGGATGCATATTTGGTCTCAGTAGGTTTCAAGAACTCCTTAGAGAAGCTCCTAAGGAGTGCATGTGAAGTGTGGTGGCTGTAGATAAACATCTGCACATCTCTAGCATCATTTCCCACTGCTTTGATCCACTCAATCTTTCCCATGTCCTTGAGTGCTTTGTTCATGGCATGCACACAACATGGAGTCCACCGAATATGTCTATAAGCTACCTCAACAAGTTTCCCCGTAGCTTTGCATGCATGTGTTGCATCTATCACTACTTGGACCACATTTTGTGGCCCAACCTCCTCAATAGCATCCTTGAGGACCTGAAATTGAAAATCAACATCTTTGTGCCCTGTACTATCAACTGCCTTAAGAAAGTACGGCCCCTCTGTACATGTAACCATGATATTGATGAGTGGACGATAGCTAATGTCCGTCCACCCATCCATGACTATATTGTATCTAGTCTTCACCCAACATTCCTTCATCTTCTCTATCAACACGTTGATCTTGAAATAGTTTTTATACAAGATCGTGGTCCTCAATTTTGTCTCACGTAGTGGCACATATGATGGTCCTCCCCTTGCTACTATCGAGACATCATCTCCCTATAATAAGGAGATCAAGCTACATTGAACAAATCAGCTATGGGGTTACTTTGAGTTTGCAATTTGCGTTTCCCCCTACCCTCTCCTGCATGGGCTCTAGAAGAAAAACTTGGCATCACTCCTACTCTCATCTGCAAAGTATGACTAGAACTCTGTGGCTGGCTCAGCTAAACATGTGCCCTATGAGACAAAGTAGTAGGCATAGGTGTAGCTGCATTGTAATTAGGAACACCCCATAGCTTATTTGTCTCAGCATTGTATTTGAGGTTTGCCAATTGCGCCAAAAATTAACATGTCTCCACACCTTTTCCTCGAATCTAAAGGTGTGCATTAACTCTAGTATTTCTGCCATACCATTCTAGATCACAAAAGTGGCACTTCCACCTCCTTGTGCCACCAGATGTCCTTGGCTTGCTTGGTAATTTTGTTGCAAATTGTTTGAGAGGAGACTTACGATCAAAAGGACCCCTAGCATACTCTGCCAGTAATGCAAAGGGGCACTGTATAGTACTTGTTGCACTTGCCATAGAACTAGTTTGGGCTTCAGGCTTAGCCCCATGGTCACCTCCCTCAGCCTTAGGTTCATATTTTGATTCATGTTCACTATGAGTATGAACCTCTACCTCATCCTCATTCATGTTATGAGAGGTCATTGTGACAGTGCCATAAACACTATAAATTCTAAAAGTGCCTAGATTCAGCCTAGTTTAACAAATTTGAAAATAAAACTTAAAATTTGATGTTGAATCTTGATGATAAAATGAAAAATGAACAATGAATATTGAAATGAATATATGAATATGCATTTGCATCCATGTTTATAGAATTATGATTAAATTTTTAATCTTATTTCCATAAACATGGCTGCAAATGCATATTCATATATTCATTTCAATGTTCATTGTTTTTTTTAATCATAATACCATAAACATGGCTGCAAATGCATATTCATATATTCATTTCAATATTCATTGTTCGTTTTTCATTATAATTCCATAAACAAGGCTGCAAATGCATATTCATATATTTATTTCAATGTTCATTGTTCATTTTTCATTTTGTCATCAAGATTCAACATCAAATTAGGTTTTGAAATTGAAACTTAGAAAAAAAAGCCAAAAAAATTGAAAAACCTTCAAAAAATAGTCATAGAAACCTACTTTGTGCTTGAAAAATCCTTCTAAGTTGATGTAGAATCCTCCTCCTCTTCTTCTTTTTGCTCCTCACCCCTCTTGCACTTGCAACACCTCAATCTCACTCCTTCACTCACTCTTCTCATTCTTTTCTCTCCTCTTCACCTAGTTGTTGGAAAACATAAAAAACCAAATGTGAAAAAAATAGAGGATTTGAGAGTGTTTTGTAGAGGTTAGAAGCAACGGAGGGGTCCCATTTGCCTTTAGGGCTCGTCCCAAGGCACAAAATTCAAGGAATAAAAAAGAAATTAAAAAAAATCTTTTTTGCATGTCTTAGGCTGGGAAACTCCTGGACATCCTCAGGATGCTCGAGGGATGCCTAGGTGTCCTAGCAACGTCCTAGAGACATCCAATTGTCCTCAATGTTCGCTGTCCCCTGCATTCTGGTGGTGGTGGAGGTGTGGTGGGGGGATGTCCTCGATCCGTCCCCACATCTCGGAAACATGGGGATTTGGAGGGGGAGGGACACGTCACCGTGGAACACTAGTAAATGATGATTTGTGAAGACTAGAGTGTATGTGAGACTCGTGTTGTAGGAAAATTTGTAAAAATGCTTGGAATTTTGGTGTAATTCTCCCAAGTGAGCTCAAATCTGCTGCTATGTGTAACCGAGGAGAGGCAAAAGCAAAAGCTTTGAGAGAGAAAAACTCAAAAAAATGAGAAGCTTTTTTCAAAATTATTAATAATAGCAATCCCATAATTAATGAATGAAATTGACGTTTTCTTACGTTGGGGGCATTCAAAGACAAATAGATCAAGTTCCTAAGCCGAAATTTGTGTAAGAATTGGCACATGCAAAAATTTACGCAGTTAAAAAATAACTAGGATCTCCAATTTTGCTAGTAACAAAATTGCTTGGATGATTCCATTTTTGGCAGAGGGGCAATTTGATTTAAAAGGGGTGATCTTGTCAATTAACAATTAAAGCTTAAGATTTTACAAAGCAACAAGGCATAAACACTTGGTAAATGATCAATAAACATAAAATAAAAGGTGAAGGAGGTCCTATAGGTCAACTTAAAACTTCTATCAAGTTTGGATTAATTAGAAGGTTTTATACATGTCACATGGGTAGTGTTGGGTCATCAAGTCATCATTAGATTTGCCATGTATGTTTATTTTTGGGCATTAACATATTTGACTCCCCGCGAAAGATAGTCTACACAAATGTAATGTCCCCTTTTTAGCCCTAAGCGTTTTAGTGATCGTTAGCCTATTTCTGGAGTATCGTAGGCTATTTGAAGGCGTTTCAGGGGATTCCAAGATTGTTGGAGGTTTCTTACTAGCACTTTTAGGGGGTAATTGCAGATGATTGCCAGAAAGTTTTTTGGGTTTTCTGAGATCCTTGGTGGGCAGTAACTGCTATTTTTAGTACTTACTATTTTTAGTAACTCACAAGTGCATCTTAGATTGGGCTTATTTTAAGGTTCGATACACTTACTATTTTTAGCATATACTATTTTTGGCAGTGGTCTTGGCAGTAGTTCAGTACTGGGTTTCTAGTTTTGGCAACAGTGGCATGTTCAATTGACGAGTTCAGTCAGTTTTGGCAGTTCAGTGCTTCCACCATCCTTGGAGTTTGAAAAAGGCATGTTTGGCAACTTAAGTTATAAATTATAAAGTTTTAAAAAGGCCCCTTGGACCCCCATGCCTAGACATGGTAACTTTAAGTTGTTTATAAAAGATGTTTTTCACCTTGGCTAAAGTGGACGCCCAAGATGAAGGTTTAAAGTGAAATTTAAATTAAATATTATTTTCCCGAGGAGGGCATCCCTTTGGAGGGAAAAGGAGTTTGAACTTTTGGGTCTCAAGTCTTATTTATTCCTCCCTCTTGCTCTCATTTTCATTATGCAATTTGGAGATAAAGTTATGCTGTCGGATTTGAACCAGAGTCTTCTTTCTTGAATCTTCAGAGGACGAAAACCCTCTTTAGGTTCCTGGTTTCGGATTTGAAAGATAATCCCTAGCTGGTGGAGTGTGATTGATTGTTAATCACCATTGGAGCTTATCGGTGATGGTTTGTTTTTAGTTTTGGTTACTTATGATGATTTCTAGCTATGTTTTGGTACGATAACTGTTTGTGCAACAACTTTGGTGGCATTTTGAAGAGATTTTTGGAGTTTTTCAGTTTTCTGGCTCATATTTCCCACCCTAACCGTACCACCTCTTTGCTCACACAGTTTGGAGGGTTGGAGAACTTTTTGTGGGTGTTTGATCATTGTCTTTCTTCACCTTGGGTGTCCCTTTGCTCAAATTTGTGGATTTTTTGGTGGAGAACCTGATTTTGTCTTGCTGGTCACCCTCCTTGCTAGGCCGTACAACTTGGCTTGTGGGAGTTTGGAAGGTTGTTGTTGCTGTCCAAACCATTTGGGGTTGCTTTCTTGGCTGCACCTTGGCACCTAGCCTAGCCTTGGGCTTTGTAAGTGTTTGTGAGCGACTTTATGGTATTTTGGTGAAGTTATGCTCAATGTATGGTTGCTGATTGGTGTTTCTAGCTTGCTGCCCGCTTTGTATCAGACCTGTGGCAGCAAAGTTCGTGATCATTCCCCATCATTTTGGGACTTCATATTGAGGTATATCTATGGTATTTTGTAGGGGAGTTCTCATAATCTCATTGTATCATCTTTTGGGGAGTATGCTTCATGTTCTTATTATTTCCCTAGTATAAGAACAATATGTGAAGTTCTGAAACATTCTCATAATGAGCTTATTGTAACACCATCGGTAGTACCATTGGTAATCGCTCTTGTATTTGCATTGCTACTTACCCCATTGAATGAGTGGTGCTCCCGCTGAATAAGTGGTTGAGCTTCCTTATGTTGTATGCTACTCTCGCTGAATAAGTGGTTGAGTTTTAGTTTGCTTTCATGTTATGCTCGTTGAACAATCAGAGGAATTTGCTTTGGATTGATCGGCTTGCCGCCAAGTGTTTATTTACTTAGTTGTAATTCCTGTTGAATAAGTGGATGATTTCCTTTCATACATTTGGTTTGCTTACTCACCCCAGTGAAGAAGTGGTTGCTTAGAAGTTGAATTATTGTAAGCCTTACCACTTTATGCTCTCACCTTGCCCACATTGGGATCTAGGTGATCAAAAAGTGGAAGACATTTGCTTTCAGTTAGCTTGATTTGCACATAATGCAAAGATCACTTTCTCATCGTATGCTCTCACCTTGCCCTCATTGGGATCGGGGTGATTAGAAAGTGGAGGGTTGCTTACTTAGTTGTTTATCATTACTATTTGGCTAACGCTAATGGGTGCAAATTTGAAACAAAATTAAGGGTGGATTATTACATTGGTATTAGAGCTGGTTTTCCTACCAGCTTGTTGGAGTTCTAACCTTGTTATAGTTCTTCAACTGCATGCCAAAGTTTCAGTACTGTTTCAATTCCAATGGTTCACATCTTTTGCTTGTTGGTGACCAACACTTGTATGTCTATTACTGTGCTTCTTTGACAGTTGTTTGAAGCGAAAGGGCAAGATGACTATAGAAAAGCCTATATTTGAGTTGGTGCAAGAACTGACTATACTAAAGAGGGACCTTGACATTAAAAAGACATACTCAAGGATTGTTGCAAAATCTAAATGTTTAGTTGGTGAAGTTGCCTTGACATATGAGGAATGTGTGACAAAGCCCCAAAATGATCCCTTAGACTTGCATGTAATTGGTGATGATGAGGATTGGTTTGATAAAAATGACAAAACAACAGTCTTGAAACATAATTTGGATTCATCGAGGGATGTTTCTAAGACTAATGACTTTACAGAAGATTCTAGTAGAGCTGATGTGTATGGTGAGTCCACTAATACACCTTCAAAAGAAGAGCATGTTGAGGGTGATTATGATGGTGTCTTCAAATCAGCGAATGATGATGATTCCTTATCTCATTCTAGTAATGATGATTTAGGTGGTTTTTGGTTTGAGAACCAGAACCCGGCTAGTTCCCACCCACCCGAATAGCCCCAACCGATAGGAAGGATAGGGCCTGTCCCTGTAGATCTGACACTAGTGCCCCCCCCCGGTGGACGAGTGGGCAAATCAACCATCGATTTGGCACTAGGTCAACAACCACCCCGACCAAAGGAGAGTGGACCCCATCGGCCGAGGCTCCGCCGTCGCCCATATATTCCTTTAGGGCAGTGGGCCCCCAAAGATAGAGAGGTCCGCGGTTTGGATTACCAACTATAGAATGGAGACAAATCTTTCCTTTACCAAAGTAATCTCTTTTGCAGCACTTGTGAGTTGAAGAGTTCCTTTTTCAACGAGGCAACCACTCTTGAGGAGATAAATATGATGAGGATCCTACATGGGATGAATCTTCTCTTCATTTTGATGGTGTTCAAATCTTAGAGCACAATGTAAGCCACGAGGATGCTATTGAAGAAGCTAATAGTTGGAAGTTTGATAATGATCTTGAACAACAATCTGATTTATTAATGCATGGTGCTGATTATAAGCGAAGGCTTAGTGAACTTGCTGAGTTTGATCCTCATCCTAGTGTGGAGTGTTTTCATCAAGTTGGTGAAGAGGGACAAGAGTCTTGGAATAGCCATGGTGACACTGATGACAAGAATGAGAGTTCTGATTTTGTCATGCAGCCTAACAACAATTCTCTGTCCTTGCATGTTCATGATTGGAGAAATCAATCCTTGTTGTCCGTTGCAGATGAAGTGCAGGCTCTAACTAGAGTTGATAGCACATGCAATTTAATTGAATAACTCTACTGGAAGGCTTAGATTGAAGAGAGATAGGAAGGAGTTAGGGATGGTGTCACTCTCCCTAATCTGCAACTTATCAAAGATTCTTTGGAGACAATGAAATCAAAGTGTTTACACTCAATTAGAAATTGAGACTATGCCCTCAAATTTGCAAAGAAGGCCATTAGTGCATTCAACGAAGAAGGAAGAAAGGTTGATGAGCTCACTCTTGAGCTTAATTCAACAAAAGACATGTAAAAAAATATTCAAATGGCACTAATGGAGGTGAAAGGTCAACTAGCTTATACAAAATTTTTCAGGCAATGAGAGAATGATCAAAGAGTTAAGGAAATCAAGCAAGTAATTGATGAGCTTGATATCCTTCAAGAGGAGTTTGACTTAGAGGGTTTCCTAAAGAAATCAGTTAAGGGAAGTTTGGATCAGCAGGAGGAGCGGTCTGAATTTGGGAATGAAGCTAATCTTCAATTTGCTGATAACCCCCTTATTTGAGATGGGTGTTGTTGATATGACAATTGATAATCCACTTTTTGAGTTGGAAGATGGAACAACTCCGGGTTGTAGCATTGCACTGGAGGAAAACAGCAAGGTATGGGATCCGGGAGAAGCCTCAAGACTTGAGTTAGAGTGTGGTTCTTAGCTTGGTGTTAATCTAAGTTCACATTATGAGGTGATTGGTTGCCCTCCTGGAAGACCACCGGATATGATATGTGCAAATCAAGAGAAAGATGAAGTTTCTACATGGGAAGTGTTGGGTCATGGTGACTCCAACATCTTTGACACTAAGAAGTTATCAAAATGTAGTGTTGTAGGTGATGGGAATTTCATTACAACAGCAAGGAAAGAGGGTTTCAGGCTTGTTACTTATGAAGCTCTAAAGAAAGAAGGACCTAAACAAGACATCTACATGTTTGACAATGCATCCTTTGGATTATCTTACTCTAATCCTTTGTGGGGGTGGGGTTTGACGGCAACAATTGTTCCATACCCTTTTGATGTGGATGCTTTCATGGATGGGATACAAGAGATTACCCAAGAAGTCACAAACTTCCATGCTGAGCAAGATGTTATGAGTGGTACTTGGGGTTGTGATGTGTACCTCTCTAGGTGTGATGGAGATCATTCTTGGTTGGGTATCCATGCTGGGGATCCTCAACAAGGATTTAGGGAGCTTATTGGGAATGATAGGAAAAATCCTTGGAGGGATAAGGATCAAATTTTCAGAATTTATAATGTTGTTCCTTCTCTTACCAACCATTTTGTGATTCCAATTGTTCACCTACGAATGAATTGGAGAGAGATTCTAAGTAAGGCTTGGAGCATTGAACGAATGGTTACTCTTGGAAGTGTTCTTTGGCATAGAATGGGTCAGATTTTTAGTCTTGAACTTGTTGTTTGGTTGCAGACCAGCCACCTTACAATTGGGGTTGCTCACATTCAGGAAAGTTGGCACATTATTTCTTTTCAAGGAAATGAAGGGTATTAGTTGGAGATTGCTTTCCCAACCACTCTCAAGTCATTTTTGTGCAACAAAATGCTCATCTCACGCGCTAATGCTTGGGAATTACATTGGTACAACTGTTATCCCTTGTATAGAGCACTAAATTTGGATTGTACTTTGTTGATTCTAGCCTTGAACAATAACAATTATTCGTTTCTTCGAACCTTCCAAACTCAAAGAGCGCATCTTATGAAGGTTTGTGATGTAAACCTTGGTAGTTCCCTCTTGGTGTTGGTTCAGGACATCGGACTTCCGCATGCTTGGTTTCACTACTCAAAGACTCTTGGAGTTGGAACAGTTAGAGTTTTTAGAAGTCTTCATGGTTGTGTGTGGTATTATGATGATGAGTTGGTTGAACTCTTGCTAAGGATTGCTTTCCTTTTGGCAAGAAGATTGGAGGAAGTCACATTTGTTGCTGTGGCACTACTTGACACCATGAGAAGATATGCTGAGGATTATGGTTTTGGGTTGAGCAAACTTTCCTTCCTTTTGCCTAGGGTAGTTTTAGGCGGTGGGATTGCAGATATGGACTTCTCAGAGATTCTTTGTTAGGAGATGTTTCATGGTATAGATTTTAGGCCTATCAGGTATTGCAGATTGAGTCTCGAGAATGGTAATAGTTCGGGGTTACAAGAGAGGAGAGTGCAAATTTGGCACCATGGAATTGCGGTTGTGATCAGAGTGGTGCAGTGTTGGCATGGTGGTTTCTTTTTGAGATTAACATGGGACCTTGGGATCTTACTTGGTTTTACTATGGATGGGTTTGTTGTTTTCGGAGCTGTGATGGCATTGCTTGAGGACAAGCAATCTTTGGGAATGGAGGATTGTGATGTTCTCTTTTTAGCACTAAGCGTTTCAGTGACCATTAGCCTATTTCTGGAGCCTCGTAGGCTATTCGAAGGCATTTTAGGGGATTCCAAGATTTTTGGAGGTTTCTTAACAACACTTTCACGGGATAATTGCAAATGATTTCCAAAAAGTTTTCTGGGTTTTTTTGGGCTTTCTGAGATCCTTGGTGGGTTGTAACTGCTATTTTTAGTAGTGTCTATTATAACACTTACTATTTTTAGTAAGTCACAACTGCTTCTCAGTTGGGATTATTTTGAGTTTGGACAGGCTATTTTTAGCAAGTGTTACTTTTGGTAGTGGTTCTGGCAATAGTTTAACATTGGGTTTCTAGTTTTGGCAGGGGTGGCATTTTCAATTGTTGAGTTCTATTAGTTTTGGCAGTTTAGTGCTTCCACTATCCTTGGAGTTCGAAAAAGGCAAGTTTGGCAACTTAAGCTATAAATTATAAAGTTTTAAAAAGGTCCCTTGGACCCCCAAGCCTAGACATGGTAATTTTAAGTTGTTTTTTTGCCTTGGCTAAAGTGGATGCCCAAGATGAAGGTTTAAAGTGATTCAAATTAAATATTATTTTCCCAAGGAGGGCATCCCTTTTGGAGGGAAAAGGAGTTTGAACTTCTAGGTTTCAAGTCTTATTTATACCTCCCTCTTGCTCTCATTTTCATTATGCAATTTGAAGATAAAGTTATGTTGCTGGATTGGAACTAGAGTGTTCTTTCTTGAATCTTTAGAGGACGGAAGCCCTCTTTAGGTTGCTGGTTTCAGATTTGAAAGATAATCCCTAGCTGGTGGAGTGTGATTACCTTTGGAGCTTATTGGTGACGGTTTGTTTTCAATTTTGATTATTTATGATGATTTCTAGCTATGTTTTGGTATGATAATTGTTTGTGCAACAACTTTGGAGGCATTTTGAAGAGATTTTTTGAGTTTCTCAATTTGTTGGCTCATATTTCCTACCCTAGCTGTACCATCTCTTTGCTCATACACTTCAGAGGGTTGGAGAACTTTTTTGTGGGTGTTTGATCATTGGCTTTTTTCACCTTGGGTGCCCCTTTGCTCAAATTTGTAGATTTTTTGGTGGAGAACCTGATTTTGTCTTGCTGGTCACCCTCCTTGCTAGGTCGTACAACTTGGCTTGTGGGAGTTTGGAAAGTTGTTGTTGCTGTCCAAACCATTTGGGGTTGCTTTCTTGGCTGCACCTTGGCACCTAGCCTAGCATTGGGCTTTGCAAGTGTTTGTGAGTAACTTTATGGCATTTTGGTGAAGTTGTGCTCAATGTATGGTTGCTGATTGGTGTTTCTAGCCTGCTGTCCACTTTTTATCAGACCTGAAAAGTGCATCAGACCCATGGTAGCAAAGTTTGTGATCATTCCACATCATTTTGGGACTTCATATTGAGGTAAAATTGTGGTATTTTGTAGGGGAGTTCTTATAATCTCATTCTATCATCTTTTGGGGGAGTTATGTTTCATGTTCTTATCATTTCCCTAGTATAATAGCAGTATGTGAAGTTCTGAAACATTCTCACTATGAGCTTATTGTAACACCATTGGTGATCTTTCTTATATTTGCATTGCTACTTACCCCACTGAGCTAGTGGTGCTCCTGTTGAATAAGTGGTTGAGCTTCCTTATGTTATATGCTACTCTTGTTGAATAAGTGGTTGAGTTTTAGTTTGCTTTCATGTTATGCCCGCTGAACAAGTGGAGGACTTTGATTTGGATTGGCTGGCTTGTCGCCAAGTGTTTATTTACTTTATTGTAATTCTTGCTGAATAAGCGGATGACTTCCCTTCATGCACTTGGTTTGCTTACTCACCCCACTGATGAAGTGGTTGCTTAGAAGTTCAATTATTGTAAGCCTTACCACTGTATGCTCTCACTTTGCTCACATCGAGATCTGGGTGATCAGAAAGTGAAAGGTATTTGCTTTCAATTAGCTTGTTTTCTAGTTAATGCAATGATCCCCTTCTAGCCGTATGCTCTCATCTTGCCCTCATTGAGATATGGGTGATCATAAAGTGGAGGGTTGCTTACTTAGTTGTTTATCATTACTATTTGGCTAACGCTAACAGGTGCAAATTTGAAAAAAAATTAAGGTTGGGTTATTACAACAAATGAGTTGGTTCTACTTCCTGAAATAGGTGTGTGGGACCTTGATGCTTTCCTAAACTCACTTTTCTTGATGTCTTATATATAGTCCTACAAAAATGGAAGAAAAGATCATATGCAGTATAAAGTCATTTGGAAAGTACAAGGTGTAATGAAAATACAGACAAGATTACTCATCATTGGTGTGGGGTTGGAGTGGTTTATTCTATTTCATGTTTGGAAATGAATGTTTTTGATATTGATAAAAGATGGGATTAGTTTAGGGCTCAGACCCAATTACAAAGAAATAGCCAAAATGTAGATGAAAAAGTCTCATGAGATATGAAAAAAAAATAACTAGAAAGCTTTGAAACCAACTAGCTTGGACATGGCCAACAAAAACACAATAAAGATACAAAGCCAAAAAGCACAGACTAATCACTATCAACCAAATGTTGTAGGCCTCTAAGTGCTTGCCACTCCTTGGAGAGGATGTTAACCTTGTCTTCAAAAGTGACATCAATGGGATTAACCATTTGAGTGCTTGAGTCTCCAGCTCTAGCCGTAGTTTTGGCTCTAGTTCATTTTGTAAGACCCTCTTGAGAATTTTTTTCTTTTCTTTTATGAAGTTTTCCTTGAAGGATGTAGAGGTTGGTGAGAATGTTCTTGATGGTCTCTTTACACATGGCCAAGAGGGTGGATAGGTTCTTCTTGATGGCCTCTTGGTTTTTCTGCATTTTAAGAAATTTCGACTCAAGGTATTTTTGCATTTTAAGAAATTTTGTCTCAAGGTTTTACTAGTTGTTGGAGGCCACAAGCCCAAATTTTCTCATCCATCTGTTTCCTTTTTGGGTCTTTAGCTTGATCAAACCCAACTTTTTCAATGTATTGTATCCTTAGGTTAGTGGTATGCAACTATGCAAGGAACTACTTCATACCATTGTTATGGAGATTGAGACTTTCTTGGATGTTTTTCATTTTTTTCAATAGTCCCAAACAATTATGGCATTTAGTAGTGTGTTGAACAATAGGAGAGCGAGGCGAGTGGGTAGAGTCATTATTTAGATCTTCGTCTTGGGCAACTATGTGGTCCTTTTTGGGTTTGTATCTTTGATGCATTGTAATATGAGGTTTTCTAGAGGGGCTTGGATTGGGGACATGGTGGGTTTCAAGGAAAGCATCAATCAAAATGCTTTTTCCTTTATCAAAATTTTTAGAGTGAGTGTTTGTAGGGGGATCCACAACAACAAGCATAAGGGGGTTGGTGGGGGTTTCTAGAATATTAACCACAAGGGTTTTCAATAGGTTTGACTTGCACAAGAACCTTGGGGTGTTGAAGGGGCTTTGGTTTGGGCAGATGCCTTTTCAAAACATGGGAGTGTTGGTTGAATATTTTGTAAACTTAGGAGGTTTAGCAAAATGGTGATTTCAACACAGTGTGTGAGTTAAACTCTCCTATTTAAGGGAAGGCTCCCCCTATCTAAATAACTAAAAACAAATATGGGTGAAACGATAATCTTTCCTCTTGTTTTAGGAGAGATTAAACTCTTTTCTCTTCACAGAAAAGTAACATGAACCTTTTAAATAAACTATAACAGCAGCTTGCAAATAAAATCAGTAGAAAGGAAATGAAGTTTCCTGAAAGCTCAAAGACTTCCGTCACTTCCTTCGGGACGGGAAAACAACCTCAAGCACAAAGTCTTGAAAATCTGCAATCCTATCTACCCTTTTAAAAGATAATTTTAATGATAATATACAGCATATGACAGCACAAAGTGTGAAAATATGATATATCTACTTAACTACTATGAATGAGAATTGTCACGAGCACAAAGACTTGCAATTCTTCTTAACTTCTAATTTATGAATTCAATCTTCAATATTGACAGCACAAAGTCCGAAAATATATTAATTGAAGCTCTCTCTAGCAATCTTTCTCAATTTTCAATTGATCACAAAGCAATGCCCCAAAATGACATAAGAACACAATGGACACAAAGTGAGAATTCAACACAAAGTCTGAAATCTGCAACTCTTTGATATTATTTGAAAATGAACAACTTGTAATTATAAAGCTCAAAATCTTTATGAGTACAAAATTCTGCAGAGTTTTCTTGCTTGCCAAAAAGATATCTATTACAAAGAACCTTCTCAAGTATTTATAGGAGAGAGGTCATGAGAAAAAGGTGGGAGGATCCCAACTAACTTGAGAAATTCTCTCAACCACCAACTACTTGCAATTGACTTATTCAAAATTATAGTCTTAAACTATTTTGACTTGTAATTAGATTACATGTAATTACAATTTACAAAACTGCAAGTGAAAGAAACACTTGCGATTACAAATTTGTTTTTACATGTAGTTTGTTGAAAACAAAATGCATAATTGAAATTATTTTAAGTGTCCAAGACACGACTCTAACTACATCATCCTTCATCTACGATGATCTTCATGCTGCTTCAGGATTTTAGAACTTGAAGTATTCAGGATTGGTGAAGAGATCTCGAACTTGGAACGAGAATTTGCATTCTTAATGATCTTTGTGTCCTTGGCGAACTTCAACCTTATCACAAGCTTGGAGTAGTACCATTTCTTTAGGAAGTTCTTCTCTTCGTTGCGTCCTTTTCCATGCTTGATTCACTTTGTCCCTAGATGGTTTCATGAGGATTATTGACCTTCGAGCT
Source organism: Sequoiadendron giganteum (assembly GCA_007115665.2). Lineage (NCBI taxonomy): Eukaryota > Viridiplantae > Streptophyta > Pinopsida > Cupressales > Cupressaceae > Sequoiadendron > Sequoiadendron giganteum. Next base: position 506,710,614 of record CM021104.1, on the reverse strand, counting down.
GCTCCATGAATTACTGTTGTATCTCTTCTTCTTTTGTTCATTGATGAAGAACCCATAACACCTTATTCAAGATGAAATTGTTATAAAACAATGCCCATGCCTTGATTTATTGGTTTGATAGATCATGTGTGTAAACAAGACTGACAAGGGAAGGGATAATTTGATGCAAAAATGGGCTCACAAGTGAATTTCGGGTTTTGGAAGGCTGACAACAAGTAAGGTATAATGTAATCGGGATTTTTGGAAGCCATTGCAAGTAAAAGTGCAAGGTAGGAAAAATAAGAGGTCATTGCAAGTTTATCATTTTAACTTGTAACCTTGGTCAAAATCTCCTACTTGTAATCAGATTATGAAAACCTAATTTTCAGCCAAGGGCATCATTTTTGTAGAAAATGATAATGATGATGAAGAAAAATGGTAATGGCGAATGAATATGAAATGAAGGCAAGTGAATGAAAAACGAAATGGAAAGGCGAATGAAAGAGAGAGAAAAACGTTTTTATGAATGAAGGGCGAATGAAGTATGATGGTGTATGAAAGAGAAATGAACGAAGGGTGTGTGAAGTGGAAAAATGCATTTTCAGCCATACATTTTTTTTATAATATGCAATCTCAATCTCCATAGAAAGGCAACCTAAGAACAAAAGATTTAAAGCAACAAAAACAGAAAAATAAAAAGAAACAAAGAACAAACTCAAATCTGCAAAAATGGGGCAATGGTAGAGCAAAAATGGGGAATTTAATAAAATTGCAGACCTTGCCAAGTGTTCTACATGCCAAAATCTTTTCAATTGGGGTACATATGAGCAAGAGCAAGCTACAAAATCCACAAAAACACTTGCAAAACTCATTTCGGGTTTTTTGATGCTCATTGCAATTGAAAAAAAATAACAAATAACTTCAAAAAATGCCCTTTACTTGCAATTTCGGGTTTTTTCATGACTTTAGCAATTTTTCATGAAGGGACGGACTTTTTAGAGTCTTTAGCAATCTTACTTTTTCACTTTTAAGTGAAATCGGGATTTTTAGAGCTCATTGCAATTTCACTTTTTCAACATAACATGTAAAGTGAGTAAAAAGTTCCTACAACTTGTAATGGAGTTAAAAAGTTCCTACAACTCACTTGCAAGTTATCCAAAAAGTTCCTACAAATTGTTATGAAGGCAAAAAGTTCCTAATATTGACTTGCAATGAAGCCAAAAAGTTCCTACTTGCAGTGAAGCCTCAAAAACCCGAAATTGACCCAAAATATAAGAAAAAATGACTCAAAGAGAAGGCAAATGAAGTTGGAATGTGATGAAATTTGGAGCAAAGATTGAAAATGACCTAAGGAATAATTCCCATATTTGAAATAGAGATTTTTCACCTCGTAAAGTGTGCCTTAACACAAAAAGATCCCTACTTGCAATGGTGATCAAAAATCCCGAAATTGGAAAAAACAAGGGAAAAAACATGTCGAAATGTTCCCGAATTTCACACAAGGAAAAATAGGATGGATACCAATGGCTGCACAATTCAATTGGAGAATTTTGGTGCCTCGAAATGTGTGCCATAGAGATTTATGAAGAAATTTTAGGCAAAATTTCATATGGGTTGTCCAATTTTGAGAATTCAAAATTGAGGACAACAGGGAGGAAGGTTGACCAACAACTTTTGGGGGAATTGAGGTCGGGTTTGTAATTCTAGGAATAAAAGTAAGGATTAGGGTTTTAACTATCTCATATCTAAACATGTGGTAGATGAGCCCTTGATGGAGAGGTAGAACAAATTTTCCTAAACACACATTGAGCACAAATTGTAAAAGAGAACTCTATAGGAAAAAAGAAAATCTCATCTTTTGTTATGCTTGAGATGATTTAACATAGGAAAAAGATAAGAGTAGAAATGTTTGTACTTGCCTTCAAGAGTGAAATATCTCATGAACACTTCGGCCACATCTTTCCATGGCCTTGGTAAGTCCTCTTGGTTGAACCCATTTTGGTATCTAGAGATTCTCTACCATTTTTTGAGAAATTCATTCATGGACTAGTGGTTTTAGCTCTTGATCGTTTCGGTAGCTTGAGTCCCTCCATTCTCAAGCCCATAGCCAATGCTAAAGTTCTTCAGACAGTTTGAATGAAATGCCCTTAACATAGATTGTGCTACTCTTACAATTATTGACAAATTCATGTGATAAAGCCTCATCATAATCATTAATAGCCTCCAAGTAAGTAGTGAGATTACCTTTTCTTAGGATGTTCCACAAAGTAGCATTGCTATGATATTTGTCAGATGAGGTAGGTTCCACTCTTAGAAGATCCCCCCCATGATTCTATGTTTCCCACTTCATTGAGACAATAGAAGCTAAATTCAATTTAGATTGAGGAGCAAAATGTTGTCCATGATGTTGAAGAGTGGAGGGAACCCAAATTAACAACAAAATGATATGATTATCCTTAAACTCCCATTGTTGTCCATCACAATATCATTATTCTCAATGTACTTCATATGAAAAACTCTTGTGCTAGTCAACTTAGCCTCAAAGGAGGTGATATCGTTTTAATGATTAAGTCTGTGTTCATTGATAAGATTGTGTGAGATTTGTTGGGGTAATGTACCCTTCGTTTGCTAGTAAATGATGTCATCAATGGTGCCACCTACGTTAGCTAGGAGGTTTGCCGAAGTGTTCCCTTCCCTAAAAATGTGACCAATTTTTACATTATTGAAAAGATTTAAGATTTCCTTGGCCTTATCGATAATGTCCTTATAAGACTAGTGAGGGCTAGCTTTGTTGTTTAACATGTTGATTATATTCTTTGAGTCCCCTTTGATCACTATATCGTTGCAGCCGTGATCCTTAGCTATCAAAAGGCTAGTTAGGACTTCCCTAAATTCAATATAATTATTAGTTTGGATGCCAAGGTTTGCAAAAGAAGAAATGAGTTCCCCTTTGTTGTTTCTAAAATTTCCACCTCTCGACATGCTAGGATTGCCTTTAGAGGATCATTGAAGTTCAACTTGAGCTAACCAATGTTCAGAGAAGACCAAGTCGTATTTCTTCTTATCTAAGCTTTCCTAACATCCACATTGTCAATATTTGCCATAATGCTCCAATTAATGGTAGTTTTCTTTTCCAAGTTTGTGAGTGGGATTTTCGATCTTTTGATATTGGCTACAACAATATTCTCTTGGACGTTTTGGGTAAATTTAGCAATAAGCACTTTTTAGGGTTTGCATTTTTCTCTGAAGATCTTGTTCCTCTCTTTCCATCTTCTCTAGTAGATGTGAGGAAGAGTTTGCAGCCATATTTCTCAAATTGTGGGGTTATTGAACATGGATCCAACTAGTAGTCATCATTCTAGTGTCCTTAGGCCAAACTCAAGATATGTTGAACCTCTCCAGTATAGATTTTTTAATATTCCAGGTGTATGGATTCTTCCTCTTGTTTGCATAGGGTACATCTATTGAAGAAAGAAAATCCTTTGCTTTTCAGATTGTCTAAAGTAAGAATTTTCCCTTGACGGGTTACCCACCAAAATAAATTGATTTTACGAATTAGGTTATGTTCTTTGGATTGAGTAGATACCTAGAGGATTAGTAGTCCATATAAGTTCACCTTGCCTTTGAAAGATGCTAAAATTGAAAGGCCTAATTTTAGTAATTAAATATGTGATAGCTTCATTATTATTGATACTTGGTAAGTTGTTGGGGATTCTCTAGATTTTGGACCACCCATTCTATAGCCAATAATTCTTGATGATACTTCCAAATCTATCACTTAACTCCTTAATCTTGGCACAAGGGTGTGAGAGTTCTAGAGGAACCTCAGTGATCTTATGATCTTCCCACTTTGATCCCATTCTTAATAGCTGTCGAGACTTGACAATGTTGTTCCAAATAGCAGAATGAATAGGGAGATGAGAGGAAGATAAAAGGGCCCAACCATTTTGACTATTAATGTACTTAGCCTTCATGATATTTCCCTAGTTGTTCCCATTCTTCAAAAGTTTCCATCCCTTTTTGGCTATTAGGGCCTTATTTAAGTCTTTGATTTGTTGGATTCCTAGACCCCCAAGATACTTAGGAAGGAAAAACTTATCCCAAGCAACTAGAGATAACCTTTGCTTGCTTTTAGCTCTAGACCAAAGGAATTTTCTTTAAATTTGTTCAACTTTGTCAACCAAGAAGTGGGGAATTTCACAAAGAAAAAGGAGGTACATAGGGGCACTTTGAAGAGAGGACTTGATCTATTGCAATTTCCCAAATTGGCTAAGAAGAGAGTGAGATTTTTTTGAATTATTTTGATGAAACAATTTTAGGTGCTAGTGTTGATTCATCCCGAGGTAAGGGGCATATCAAGGTAAGTAGCAAGTAGTTGGTTTATAGAGCAACCGAGGATGTTGGCAATTCTGATTTGCAAAGGAGGATTGGTATTGAAGAAGACCCCACTTTTATCTAGATTTATTTGTTGTCCCAAGATAGCTGCATATTGTGAGAGGATTCTTTTCCAACCTTTTGCTTCTATAAGAGTAGCCGAGCTGAGGAGGATAGTGTTGTCCACAAATTGTTGGAGTGAGTTGGGGTTGAGGCTAGAGGTAGGACAAAAGCCTTTAATGCGGCCTCTGTTGATGTTTAGGGTGATATTTCTACTTAACACTTAGGCCAAAATAATAAAAGCGTAGGGAGAGTGGGGGTCTCCTTGTCTTAAGCCACCTTTGGGAACAAAGTGACCACTCAGGGATCCATTTATAATGATAGAAAACATTGTAGTGTAGTAGGCAATAGCATTTTAAGAGATTCAAAAATTTACCATGAAAGCCAAATTTTATAAGAACCTTCATCAGGAACTCCCAGGAAATTTTATCACAGGCCTCGGAAATGTCAAGTTTTAGCGCAATACTCTTTTTTTTACTTTTGTCCATAGAGTGAAAAGTTTCATGAATAGAGATGACATCATTGATGATTTGTCTCCTTGGCACAAATCTATTTTGATTAGGGTGGATAATCTTGTCTAAGAAAAGCTGAATCCTTAACACAAGCATTTTGGCTAGAAATTTGTGTATAGTATTGCACAAGCTTATAGGGTGGAACTCCTCCATTTTGTCGGTCCCTATATTCTTAGGGATTAGCAGTAGAAAGGTGTTTATTTCTTTCAAGAAACTCCTTGAAGCAAAGAAATCCAAAGCAATGTTGATGACATTTGAGTCCACAATGTCCTAGAACAATTAGAAGAAGGCAGAGAGGAAACCATTAGGTCTTGGGGCCTTGTATGGGTCAAAGGAGAATACAACATGTTTGATCTCATCATCACTAACTTTTGTACCCATAAAATCCAAATCAATGACAAAGAACCTTAGGAATCGCCTTCAAGGGTTGCTCCTCAACTTTGGTCTGTGATGGGGTTAATTTGAGGAGCTTTTGAAAGAAATTGACTCCCTTAGACTAAATATCCTTTTCATCTGAGTTTAGAGCCATCATTCTTAACCAGTTTAGATATTCTATTGTTTTTTATGTGCTTGAGGATCAACATATGGAAGAATTTTGAGTTATGATCTCCAAATTTGAGCCACTAAATCTTAGATTTTTGTTTCCAAAGGTTTCCTCTTTTTGAATGCTATTATGAAGATTGTTGAAGGCTTCCTTTTCCATAATACAAATATCGTCGTTTGCTCCCTTTTTGTCCATTTCTTGTTAAATATTTAATAGCAAATAACCTCTTTTCAGCTTCCTTTTTTTTGCTTAAAAATGTTCCCAAAAGAGTTCTTGTTCCACTCCTTTATGTTTTTTTAACATTTTTAATTCTGCTAATTATTTTGTATAGAGTACTCCTTCTCACCTACATGTTCCCCCATTTTCTTATTAGGTTTTCAAGGTTCGAGTGTTGAGTCAACATTATCTTGAACTTGAAAGGGCGATTGCCTTTTTTGAAACCCATGTTCTAGTTCAACAACACAGGGGTATGATCGGGTCCTATTTTGACTACTTCCTTGAGACTACATTAGTTGACAATATTCTAGTTGGAAGAGAGTAAGAATTTGTCCAATTTGACTTGGATGAGATTTTTGCTTGCTCTTTTATTGGACCAGGCAAAAGAGGAACCTTCCAAGTCAATATCCATAAATCCTCTTTCATGAAGGAAGTTAGCAAAATCATCCATGCAATCAGTAAAATCTAGGGTTCCTCCCATTTTTTTCTGATGGGTATATGGGTATAGCGGGGTGTTAAAATCCCTTGTAACCATCCACTTACTATTATGGAAATTTTGTTTAAAGTTGATCAATTCATCCCACAAAAATAGTCTCTTATTTTTAGTGTTATGACTTAGGAGCATAGATGTTAGAGAAGATCTAGCTATCACTAGTTACTTTGTGCTTGAAGAGAATGGTTACAAACTTTTTGTGAGTAGATAGTAGGGTACTTTCCAACAAAGTAGGGTTCCACATAGCGATGATTCCTCTCGAAGAATCTTTTGCTTCCACAGCTTGAAAGACCACCCTTGGCCAAATATTCAAGATGATAGTAGAAAAAAAACTCAACGACATTTTGGATTCTTGGAGTAATAGAATATTTGGTTTGATATCCTTAAGAATTGTCTTAAAGATAACTTGTGAGGGCTGTTAAGCCCTCTTATATTCTAGGACATGATCAACATTTTCCCCCTCTTGGAGCATGCCAACTCCATGGTAGATTGTTTCCCATTAGTCACATCCTTCACTATCTCTTTTTCTCTATCATCTCTATTAGATTTTTTCCCAAGTTTGGAGTCTTTTCCCACATTAGCCATTCCCCTTAGATCCTTGGCATGTAGAGAACTTTTCTCCTTACTAGCAAGCACCGTGGAGGGGGAAGCCATCAACAAGGCCTTTGTGCAGACTTCCTCCAAACTTTGGATGATGATTGATAGGGGGGAAGGAGCTGTGGAAGAAAGGAGTTCTCCAATTTCCTCAAGGAGTGGTGGTGGTGGGAATTGAGGGACTTTAGATGGGGGGGCTCTTTTAGGGGAAGATATGGGAGGAGCCTCACAATCATTCTACTCATCGACTGCTGCTTGTAAAATTGCCTTGAACCATAGTTCCAAGAACCTCCAAATTCCAAATGAGGGGGATTTCATCATCTTCCAAAATGTTCTTAGGGCTGGAAGAAGGCTCAACACCCAGGCCTTGGACACCACCTCAGGCAGTATTTATTTGTTTTTTTCTGCTATGCTTGTGTCGTTTTTTTCTTCTTCCCCTTAATAGGACATGCATTGATCAAGTGTTCGGTTTGTGAATAGTTTTGGCAAAATAGGGTCGAGTTTTCATATTGAATACTTTGGGTTCATTTCCCCAATTTGAAATCTAGGATAATGGAGTTTGGGAGAACTTTGCCAACATCCATGTTCATGCAGCAGTGTGCAAAGTCCATGTGGGTTCTATTCTTGGTGACATTATCTAGCATTAAGAAGTAGCCAAAGGAGTTGGTGATACCGACAATTATCTCCTTGTCCCAGTATTCCAGAAGTAGACTAGGGAGCCAAAACTAGGTAGGGGCCATTGTAGAGAGATTAACATAAGGGTCAAGTCCAGGCTTCATTTGCAGAGTGAAAGATCGGATTTGCAAATAAATGCTTATGACTAATCTAAAAGCTAAAATTACAATGCAAATGAATATATTGATCAATAACAAATCCAATGTTTCTTTTGTATTTCTCTGCAATCAATTTGGCACTTTTACAAATTAAAACAAGATATGGAAGTTCTGATTTTTCTCTTGCAAATGTTGACAAGACGGGTATTTATTTTTGTTGAAAAGGAATTAGTTGATATGTTGTTCTTGTTTGATTGGTTTGAAAAAGATTTACAATGCTATTCTGAAAGTGATAGTTGCTAAATAAAAAAAAATTTAATCTAAAAAAGTAACAACATTATCGTAAATTTCAGTTTTAGTGCAAAGTGCAATAAACTTAGAGAAATTGTATCACTGCACCAAACAAACAATGACTAATCTAATCTATTGTAATAAACGAACTAATCTAAAATGAAACAAATAGAATTCCCTGGTATACAAGATAATGCAAGATCTAGAATTGGTCATTGTTGGGGCAAAACAGTCCTCAAAGACCTAGCTATTTGATATCTGTCTCCTCTCAACTATGGATACTTATCTTGATCCAAGGCAGGAAATCCAAATACAAGGACTGAGGGAACATAAAACAAAAGAGGATTTTACTGTGCTGACTGATTGTGTAGCTGTGAAGCTAGTAAATGGTGATTTGTGAAGCTTACAGGCTGTGTGAAACTTTTGTGTTTTCAAAACAATGTTGTTCTATATATGAGGGTGCATGCTAGATCACACCGTTTTAGACTTTCAAACATATTTTATGCCTTCCTGTTATCAGGTATGCATCTCTGTATGCCCTTAGAGACTTTTGACTTAAACAAAATTTGTCTCTCTTTATGGCACACACATATGTTGTTGCAATCCTTTGTTTTTAAAATCAGTTTACCTGTTATAGGGCATGTTGCTATATACCTTACTCAGAAGCTCTTTGTTTATTGAAAATTAGTTTCACCAAACTATGACATGCACATGACAAATACACTTTGGCATCTTCCTTCTTTGTAGTGCATGCTTTACAACACTCCTGCAACTTTTCAAACTTCAAAATCCATTAATCCATTGAATGGTGCATGCCTAGACACTGTGCTGCAAGTTTTAACCCAAAATTTTGTTCCACCTCATAATGGTGTGCACCCTTACATGGCCCTGCATGTTTTTCAAGTCTTAAAGAATTTCTTGTCATCTCTTCTTCATTTGAACTCTATTTATTTTCCTTGGCGGATGTGTTTGAAAGCTCTTTCCATTGGTCCTACAAAAAACTGGATGGGGGATGACAAAAGAACATAGATGACCATGATCAAACTTTGAAACATGACTCATGATTTGACAAAAAGACAAGGATTTAGTTTGAAATTTGATACAGTATGAAATTTTTTGTATGGGTACAACACAATGTTCCAACAGAGAAAGTGAACATGGCATCAAAGTTCAAGTTTAGTATTCAGATAATACATCAATTTTGAGATTCAATGCTCAAAGTCAATGTTTATTTATTCAATTACAGCAGCAATAGAAATTCAAATTTTATGGTTTCATTACGACGTAAGGCCCCAAGAATACAAAATGACAATATGTCCAATAAATGCTGACAATGAGTCTTATTTCATTCCTCTTTAGAGCTGCAAGTACAAAATGCAAATTGGTTGTGGTAATCATGAGTTGCAAATGGGAGGGTGTGCTAATTGTAGGAAGTGTATGGGATTTGGGGCATGTGAGGCTTTGTTGGCCCTCCACGACCTTTTTTCATTTACCTTTTTAACTGAAAATAAAGCTTTGGGGATGTTGGATGTCCTTAGGACTTGGGTCCTTCAAAGTGCCAATTCTGGGGATGTGTCCCCAAATTCATGAGGACAAGTTTACTGTGAATAAAGCCTAATATTTGTTTGAGTGACTTACTACCTCTAGAAGGTGAAGTGTGGTGGATCATGAAGCAATGGGGGATTGCGTATATGAAATCACTTCAAGCTTCCACATCACAAGATAAACTAATGGATGGTTTGGGTGGAGATGCATCCCCATGGAGCATAAAAATTTACAACCATGTGGAGATGCATCCACATGTGCAACCATGATTGGTTGGGGTGCACTTGGAGGAGGCATCCAATTCAAAGTCCATCAATGATGAGGAGCTATTCAGGGGGCATAGTAGATGTATTTGATTTTGATTCTGATTATTGAGCTTTCTGTTCCATGCTTGCAGCTTAGCACTTTTCCACAGCTGAAATATGATTTCTATTTTTTATTTTTCTAATTTTCATTGTAATATGAGACCTAGATTCTTGTAGTTTCGTACTTATTTCTAAGGTAATATAATAGTAGGATGTTTGCAATTTCACATTTGTATATGTCAAACTCCATTTTCAATTTCAATATTCAATGCTTATTGTTCAATGTATAATTTTATGGATGTTATTTATGTTTATACTTTCAATGCAACTCTTTAGAAATTTTAATTATGCAAATGAAGTTCTATAGAATTTGAAAATTTTGAATTTTCTTGTAATTTTTTTAATTATATGTGTGTACATGCGAATTACTTGTCATTCCCTGCTTGATCCCTCACTGTTGGCAAAATCTGGTAAATTTTTTGCATTACTGGAAACTTGGAGAAACACAATTTATAAATTACTTAAGATCAAAATCGACAGCAAGTGCACAAGAAAAGAGAGCAAAAACATAAGGAATTTATGTTCATTACCATAAATGTTAACTTTGTACGAGTTTGGTACTTAATATTATGGCTTGGTGTAACTAATTTTATGTTTTCTCAGAAAGTGTGATAAAAGTTTAAAACATAATAGATCTAACTTGAAAGCTCATAGGTGCCTGTGGATTCTCTAAAATTCATGTACTACAATGTTGAGATGTGGCTTAAGGGATGTGAGTAGAGTCTTTGATTTACTCTGCACAACTGTAGAAGATGTATATATAATTGCATAAGCTATAGAGGCAGTGTCTCTTAGGAGTAGAAGATTCAATTTGCCTTTTGAATCTGAAATGCCAATTAAAACCCATTTGGAGTTGATAGCTCTCTCTGCTGGAATTGCAATTGGAAATTATCTGGTAGTATTGAAACATTTGACTGTATGGGCGCCAAGAATTTTGGGTTGGGATGTTGTGCTTCGATCCCATCTTGTGGCATTGTAGAGAAGCTGTGAAGGGTTTTATCCCTTGACCTTCCAAGGCAGAGCAAATGAAAGAAATTGTTGATTTTATGTGTGTGACTGTGTTGTATGATACTGTTGTATAAAACCTTCCAGGTTGAGCTGCCACCTGGATGATCAGTTTGGTACGCTTTCAAACTTTGATTCTTTAGTTATAGGATGTGTAAATTTCAAGATACTTTTGAAGGCATCAATAAGGCTTCTGCAAAAATGATTTTGATAGCTTTCTTGGATGATTTAGTTGTTTTTGCTCAAGAAGTAAATTCGTTTTGTAGACATCAAGCTCCTATCCTAGATGCTTGCCAGAAATTCTTTTGTATGCCTATTTTTTGTAGTATACTTACTTTTAACATGATATAAAACATCTTGTAAGGGAAAAATCAAAGGCCTTTGGAATTACGTGCAGTCTCCCAGAAAGTTTTCTTAAAATATTGTAGAATCTTCTTCAATCTCTCTTAATGGAGTTTGTCACCACATCCATTTTCTCTCTGTTGTTTTTAAACAGATAAATATCATAGTAGTAGTATTGCTGTTTTGATACTAATGATAATGCTAGTTATACCATGAACTTGCCACATAAATTAACTAGATTCCTTTGATGATTTAGAATTGACACTGATATATGTTTTTTCATTATAGAAATATAGGGAGAAAATATAGTAACAAATGGGAATAGATTACACTAGTTACATAAAAATGAACTAGAGCTAACTTGTATGTTAGGTTAGGCTTAGTCTTTCTTCGTTTCGATAAAAGTTCTGTCAAATCTGCATGTTAGTATTCATTATTCTAACGATTTCCCTACAATCAATGGGCTTCCAAATTTACCAAGCTATACATTCATAATAGCTTCGAGAGCCATAGCAATTTAAAATTTTAGCATTGTACATCTTACTTATTCGTGTTGAAGCTATGAACTCTACATGTAATAATCAAATATTTCCAAGAGTTTTGCTGAAGGATCTTGTGAAAATGACTTGGAACTTGGCGTGTTGTGTACTTTATTTAAAGGGTCTTAACATCCTTCAAAAACATTCTTTTTTAACATTCTTTTTTATGCTTTCTTTACTATCAAATCTAGAAGTAGAATTTTTGCGTGATTTTTATTACTTAATATTCTCATTTTCTAAAATATCTTCTTAACTTTGTATTTGACTACTATCCAATTGCTTTTTCATGCAGGTGATCTAGGTGATAAGAACCACAAAAGTCGTCTTTCTGCAGAGCAAATAATTGCACATTTACAAAGGGGCACCAATAAATCAATAGTTGCAGTTTCAGGCAATGTAGATGAAGGGTAAATTAAATGTAGAGAATTCTTAATTTCTTGGTGCGTTGCTCTTTCTAAAAGTTAAATAGATTGTATCACCTTGATATCATCCATATAGTCTACACATAGTGTCCTCATAGACATGGACAAAATACTGAACATTTGAATAGATGAATACTCTTTATGGTCTTTCTAGTTATCTGGTGACATTTGTTCTTATACTAGAATTTCATATATCAAGTTTCTGCGTCAATTCAAAAAATCTTCCTATGATATGGTCAACCAAGAATATAGTTATTATGGGACATTTTCCCAAAGTGAAAGAAAGTTATTTTTCCATGAAATAATTCTTTAAAATTTAAAAGAAAGGTAGAAAAAAGCATATTATGCTCCTCTGGTTAAAATAACAATTAATAAAGAGTATTTATATAAACTCTTCTAAAAGAAAAGGAATAATTGTATATATTTAAATAATTATAAAAAAGGCAACCTTTGTGAAAGGATGTGGTGTTTTGGAAACCACCCCTTAAGGCTTATATAAAGAATTTATGTGAGCCTTGGAAAGTGGGCATGGAGATCACTCAAGGAAGAAGGTGGTAGTTGGGCTATAGGCATTGGAGAAGGGCGTATAGAGCATGTCCAACTCAAAGTACAAAGTACACTTAGGATTGTCCCTGGTTAGGGCTTTGTGCATGTTGAGTGATTACTTTGGACTTTGGAGTATGTTGTGTTGTGCATGTTGAGTAATTATTCTGGAGCATGTTGTGTTGTGCATGTTGAATAATTACTTTTGTGCATGTTGAATAATTACTTTTGTGCATGCTCTGTTTTGAATAAGAACTATTCCTCCTATAGTGTACCATAGTTATGAGGGCCAAAGCCACTTAAATCTTCCTAGGGTGAGAGTGATCCTCCCAAGTGCTCTGATTTAGATAGGTATGGCACTTATTATCATTCAAAGATATTTAAAAGGATAAATAAATGGGATGTAGTTAATTTAATTAAATTCTCTAAAGATGTTATTTGTTTCCTTTTGATAATATTCATATTGTTGGATGTCAATTTATTTATTAATGATTGTGATCATAATATGCTTAAGTCTTAAGCTAGTCAATATTGATAAACAAACATTTTTGTGCATTTGTATTTAAATTATAGATATAGTTAATAATCTTTAAACTTAGATAATAACACTAATAAATCTGCTGCCATATAAAACTAAAATTTGATAACAAAAACATAAAATTGAAGAATGACCATACTCATAGCTTTTTCTACACTTGTTGCGTCTATATGTCGTAGTATATATAAGTAGCAATGTTTTGGTTTTTCTAAACTCCCATTCAATTGCTTCTTGCTGGTATTTTGTTTTGATTCATTCTTTGTGCAACCATTTAAGCCCTCCTTACCCTCTCCTCTTGGGTCCTCCAATATTTACCAATGCACAATCCACTTTGATGCTTGGTGTCTCATTAATTATTTTGCTGCCATTGCCAACTCATATTGCCTTATTACTCTCTCTCTCTCTCTCTCAACTATTAGAACCAAGTTGATTTTTCATTCCATAAACTTCAATAGGTAGCCATTGAATCCTTTCCCCACATGATTTATCAATTTAAATCTCATCGTCCTCATGGTTGTTGCTTATGAATAATTGGTATGAGCGGTGTAAGCCTAAGCATCAGAGGGCTTGTTTTGTCTTAGTCTATGACATTTCCTCCATCATAGAGTTAATTGCAGTCTTATTTGACAAAAGAAAAGAAAGTTTCTTGTATCAAGACTCCACCCTACACACTTAAAACACTGAATAGATCTTCATCTCAACAACATCCAAAACTAAAACTCGATTTGAAGCACAATGGTGATCTCTGGAATGAAATCACTCCAATCTAGTTGGGGATAATCTCTCAAACCTAAAACTAGAAATCTAATGAGGGTTTACGTCCTCAAAAGATTATGGAAAAACTCGTAGGTTCAATCCAACAACATAGCAATATGAGAAATCTTTAGCATATCCAAATGAGCCCCCAACACCTCCTTTTATAGCTTTTTTGTTGCTTTTTTGAAAAATATTTTTTTTTGCTTTTTTTTCTTTTCGAAAAAGCACTATTTTGTTTTTTCGAAAAAGTGTTTTTTTTGTATTTTTTGAAAAAGTGCTTTTTTCATTTTTGTTGTCTTTTTTCCGAAAAAGCACTTCTTACTTTAAATTAAATAATTCACTATGTGCAAACATTTAATCACATTTCCAACGAACTATTACACTAAGTTGTCCTTGAATTATTTCTCAATATTAGACAACATTAGTGAAATATTAAATAATAACTCGCCCAAGTTGCGGAAAGTACTATAACTTCACCGGAGTCCAATTTTGACCACACCATGATGAAACTGAAGTAGTAGGAAGATGATTGAAATCAACTTGGTGACTTTCCTGCCCCTCCAAGAAGTTTGGAGAGCATCCAAAAGGTTGGAAATCAATTCTAAAAGCATCAAAGGGCTCCAACTAACCAACTGAACTCAAACCCAAGAACAATTGCTCTACAAGACTGATCAAATGCTTCTCCAAGAATGTTGGAGTTCTCCCTAACTAACCAGTTAGCCTTCGAAAGACTTGGAAACTAGCTAAATGTGCACAAATTGGCTAAGCGCCAAAAGGGGACATTACATTTTTATTGAGTTTGGCAAATTGCTTATTTGTTGGCTTCTCTTTATGCATTGTTTTAGGTTTTTTCCTCTGTTTCTCTAGAGCTTGACTTTATTTCATACTTGGATGCCCTTAGGGTTTCAAAATGTGCCTCTAATCACAAGGCTAAGTGGGGAGGATGGTGTTGACGGGAGGGAAAAAGAAACTATTCTTGTTTTTGATGGTAGTATCAAGCAAGTAGAGTTTTCATAGATAGGTCCCTCAATTGTTGTATAACAAGCTCATGCCTATGTTCTCCTTCACATTCATTTGGTTGCTGTTCCAATCATTTGTTGGGGAGTCTTTACATTGAAGAGCCACATAATGAATCATTGAAAAGTTTGGATTTAGGTTATGATATCTTGGAGATCTGGGAAGTGGTGATTTGTCTTTTGGCTAAGCTTGGTTGCCCTAAAGGATTAGGTTTCTAAAAATTGAACTCCTATCCTCAACAATGATCCTCTCATTTTCCCTTGTGTGCTTGGCTTTGTCTTGGTGATTTGAGTCTTTTGTAGATGTGAAGACACTGCTCGTAGGAGGTCTATGGTTTTTGGGAAAAGCAACTTTATAGCTAAAACACAAGTTTCTAGAATTTAATCTGTTAATGAAATCTTTTTCAAAGGATTTGGTCTAGATGTGTTTTCTTTACCTTCCTATTCAATTTTGGATCTCTTCTTGCCTTTCCTCCATTGTTTATTCCTTGGGAAAGACTCTTTTGATTCTTGATCTCCCCTTGTCTTTGTTCTCAATTCACCTTTGCAAGGATTTTGGTGGAATTGGGCCTTTCCATTTCTCCTATTGCTGAAATTGGTATTAAGGTTGGTGACAAAGTTTAGAAGCAACAATTAGATTATGAAGGGTTGCATTTAGATGCATATCTTTTTTTCAACAAGTCTTTTGGTACATTTGTGCCCTACGGCTTCAAAGATGGAAAAGAAGAATAAATCTTCTAGGCTAGCTACTTGGTGGTGTGGGACGATTGTGAGGCACCAATATATTATTGTGGTTCCTCTTACTCTTCTGGCTAAGGTTTCTTTGCAACATGGTCTAGTGATTCCTTTCCTCTTAGGGGTTCTTCCTTCTTCAACTTCTCCCTTGGTGGAGTCTTTGATTTCTTCTCTTTCTCGCTCTAGTTCACTATTGAGTCCTACGCATATTCTTCTTTTGCCCTTGTGGCTTTTGGGTCTCTCAACAGTTTTTAGAATTTTCTTAGTCTAGACTTCTTTCCTTTGGCGAAGGATTTGCTTCAAATCTATACTTGGACTCTGATAATGTTGTAACAAATTTAAGTTTTGAGAATTGGAACAAAAAATTAATTCTTCCTCAAAGGGAGCTAAGCCAAGGTAAATTTTGCTTCATTCCTAGGCTAGGAAAGGCTAAGTGATTTGGTTTGGACTTTTGTTCAATAATAGGGTGTAATTTTTTGTCCAATAATTTTATGGAGCATTTTGCTTGTTAATGGCAGCTTGTTTATTTTCAATTTTTAGTATAAAGGGCGAGAGCCCAATCCCTCAATTTATAGATTAAAAAAACATTAAAAATATTGTTTATTAAAATATTTATATAATATATTAATAATAGATAATAATAAATATATTTTTATATATTTATAGTATTAAATATTCCTTATTCATGGGGCTGGTTGAGATCACCCACAGTCGAATCCTAGACAAGGGTGTAGTTGGTTGCCTCCTCTTAGGGGTTGGTGTAAGCTCAATTTTGATGGAGCATTTAGGGGTAATCTAGTTGTAATGTCCCTTACCCAGTTTGACCTAGAATTCGCTTGTTGATTAGGTTTAGGGTTTCATCTTTTCAAATAAATGTTTCCTTTAATGAATTGATCTTGGATTGAAACTTGCATTCACCATATGAACCACATTTCCACATATACATATGTCTGTTAGCATTAATATCTAGATATCCAAATATAAATATAGTCATAAATGTAGTTATGAAGACATGAGGAGTGCCTTGG
Source organism: Sequoiadendron giganteum (assembly GCA_007115665.2). Lineage (NCBI taxonomy): Eukaryota > Viridiplantae > Streptophyta > Pinopsida > Cupressales > Cupressaceae > Sequoiadendron > Sequoiadendron giganteum. The sequence goes on along the minus strand of CM021104.1, from coordinate 506,693,944 downwards.
GTGGATCTGCCCTGAAGCCTTCTTGTTAGGCACGGGAGATTGTTCACCACAATCCTCCTTTCCCAACGACTTAGTACTTGCATTCTCCACACATGGCAGTACCTCAAAAAACACTGGCCCTATTAGGAGAGGAGGGAAACCCTAAGGGGCCAAGGGCCTACAGCCTACCACCTCCTATTGTAAATCCCGTGTCTTGGGCCTATGAAGGGCAAAACCCCAGGTGGGACCCCCATCCTTCATGACCAAACCCATGCCTTGGGCCTACGGGCCTGAAGGTGGGGTTTTTAGGCAAACCACTTGGCGAATGCTTCCCCCATCCTAATAGGGTACAAACACAAAGCAGACAATCTTTGGACAATCAAATACATTTGCATTTAGTCAAGATTTATTTCATGCCTATCATTAAATATATTTTCATTTATCAAGGGCTCTTTAAGCTCATCATTTCCTAGGATAATTTTCATTATGATGAGATCAAAGAAAGCATTCTATCAATAATCAGATTAGCAATATCTATTTCTTATATTCAAAATATGATAAAAATTATTGCTAAGTGAGTACATCACCTGAGTTGTTTTATCTCTCCATGTTTCCTTACTCGCTTCCTTCAACCTTATACTGAATTGATCATAGGATGAGGACAAGTCATAAATATACATAATCTACTTATGTTTATATTAAAGAGTCATCATTACTTATAAGTATCATTATTGCATAATCCTGTATGTATGTGTGTGTGTGTATATATATATATATACTTCATATACATATATATAATTATTCTTTTACTTATATCCATTAGTATTCATATATATATATATATGTTTATATATTTGTTCTTTCCTTATTCATATATATTCTTTATTCATTATAAAATTTATCTATATCTATGCATATATACTTGTATGCCTATTAAATAATATATATATTAAATGACTCTATAGTCCAATGCATAGCAATCATTGTTGCTGCTGTTCTGAATTGCAGATTGTATTTAGCAATGTCTTTTTCTCTTCCTTATTTTCCTTCCTTCTATTTATACCATTCAAGGTAGGTGACTCATGGGGGGAATGTATTGTTTGGTGAAAGAGGTGAATTTTCACAAAATATATCCCTTTGTTAGATTTAATTGCTGCCTTTAAAGGCTTATTATCACAATAATATCTATTTTTGAAAATAATATATTATTACTAATAATTATGATATTTCAGATTATATACTTATTTTATTATTTTATTTTGATATTTTATTGAACATATTTTAACATTAAAGTATAATAATAAAACCAATTTGCTAATATCTTATTATTATTTTATTCTAATATATTACAATCTTTGATGTGTAATGATTATAATATCTATTTATTATTATTATTTTTGATATTAAGTTATTTAATACTAGAATGTAATAACAATAATTTGCCTATTTATTATTATTATTATATTTGTTATTTCATATTTATATAGTTTTATATTGATATGGTACACATTTATTTTATTATTAATATTAATATTGCTATTTATTTTATTTATTAATTTATTTGTATTTTAACACTTGGTCTTTATGGTATTGCTATTTCGGGGACATGACACTAGGCATCTTGGGTGCTGCTTGTATCATAAGAGATCATGAGGGACTCATAATCAGCGCTGAATCTAAGGGTTTTGGACATAGAACAAATAATGGAGCCAGAGCACAATCTCTTTTGGTGGGTTTGAAAATGTGTGTTAGATTTGGTATGAACAAGGTGCAAATTGAAGGTGATTCAATGGTTATTGTTAATGCATTAAGGAAAAAGGGGCTCAAAATTGGAAAATTAATTGTATTTTAAAATAGCCTTGGCCTTTGCTAGATATTTTGGAAGACTAGAGTTTGCCACAAATATAGGGAGGCCAACCTCCATGCAGTTTCCCTTTCCGATTTCACATTAGATATAGACATGGGGATTATATGTGACATGGATGTTAATTTATGGTTAAGCCAAATGCCTAGTGTTTGCCATAGTGACCATATTACTTCTTGGTCTAAGCTCGCATGCAATGACAGCAATAATAGTTGGCAATATGGATTGTCATGTAGAAAATAGTCACTTCAAGGAGGTGGTATTGATAGGGTGAAAATCATGGGAAGACATGATGTTTATCTATTTTAAGGCTCATACTAATTGCCATTTTCAATGGCTATCTTGATAGTTGTTCATGGAGTCTTCTGTAATGTTTTTGACCAGCAAAAGGCAAATTTCTTTTCTTGGGTAGATTTTGGATTCACAGTTGAATAAGATTTTTAAAGTTAATGCGGTAATCATGGTACGTGTTCTTAGGATGGTGTTGGGTGATTTGTTTCTCACCATGGAGCATAGATATCGTGTCAATATTGATATATCATCCATGTTCATTGCTGAATTATTAGAGGTTGGGGAGCTGAAGTGGTGATTAGGGCAATCGCAGTGGCTGTGACCAAACTATGTTGGAGATTGGGGCTTGATAGGGTGTTGGATGATGCAATGGCTAGTTTGGGTTTTCATCCTCGAAGCTGCCATTAGCCTACCCTCAACATTGATACCTTGGTTCAGTGGATGTAATGACCCTACTGGGAAATAGTTCCAAACTTGCAAATTTTCACAGCTTTTTCATATAGGCATTTTGACAAACACTTTGCATATAATCAAATAAGAGTTCTTGAGTGCAAACACTGTGGGTTGCTGCTACTAAACTTATAAATCATGAATTCGCCATAAAGTCAGTGTTTTGTTCATAGATCTCATAAGGACATTTTGTCAAATAGTTTGCATTACACCATTAATAGATACCACAAATTAATATTTTCAATTCCAGATGCTGATACAAACTTTCTTGTTAAATTAAATATATTAACCAGTGGGTATATTGCTGTTGCAATTTGATACATTCAAAAATTCCTTATAGGAGTGATAAAACCACATTAAATATTTAAATATCAATAAATGTGTGTTGCTGACCTGTCAAGTATGATGAAATACTGACCAATCAGCAACCTTTTGGGCTTCCTTACAGCTGTACAGACCCCTCAAATAAGGTACAGCTCCTTTATGTAACATGTAAGGCAGCCAATAAAGGCTGCAACTTCCTTCTTGGAGGCTGCGGCAGTCTTCAAAAAGCCTTATTAAAGGCTACTTTAGGAAGTAGTAAGGCATAAAAGCCTTGCAATATTGTAATAACCCATCCTTAAATTTATTTTTTCAAAAACTTCACAACTTGTTAGCGTTAGCCAATAATCAAAGATGATCAACTGGAGTAAACTCCCTTCCATTTTTTGATCACTTAGATCCTAATGTGGGCAAGGTGAGAGCATACGGTGGTAAGCTTACAAAGCTACACTATTGAAAAAAACCACTTGTTTAGTGCGGTGAGTATGAAATCTTCAAACATAGGAAACATCCACTTATTCAGTGGGAATGACAAATTGCAGGAAATGAAAGCATCAAGTGGCAAGTCGGCCAAAACCACTTATGTAGTGGGATACAAAGCTAACAAGAAAGTAAATCATCCAGTTATTTAGAGGGCATTACTAAAAACAAGAAAGATGTTCATCCACTTATTCAATGCACATCCGCTTATTCAGCAAGCAATAAGAGACTGCTTATTCAGCGAGCAATAAGAGACCACTTACTCAGTGGAGTTAGTATCAAAACGAAAGATGAGCAATTCACTGAATGGTACTATCAAATTAGTGTTACATGAAGGCTCAATAAAGATGCCAACAAGTACAATACTGCTGTATAGCTGCAATATGAGACTGAAACATGAAGCAGACATTACAATAAGTCAAACCACTGAGCCCATAATCAATCCCTGCAACATGTTAGCAAGAGCATATCATTAAACATGGCTAAATGGAGCAATAACAGGCCTGGTATACCGCTGCAAGGGTTTGATATGAATGTTGCATGTCGGATAATGAAGTTGCAGCAGACTGATAACTCCAACCAGCTAGCTACCAATGATCACAACTTCAAACCAAACACAATAGAACTCCCAAGGATTCCTGCTAGGTGGTGACAAGGCCTAGGCGCCTCCAAAAGAAGCAGGAACAGCAAATCCAAGTGGCAGATTTGAACACAACACCCAATGCACTCACACCCCCAAATGGTACGGCTAGTAGAGAGGGGCGATAGCTCCTAAAAACTCAATTCTTCATTAAAAATTCTGAAACCTTGCTAGAAAGGGCGCCTCAATCTGCTCCAAAGGAAATAATGATGCCGACAAAAATTTTTCCTCTCCAATCAGCGTGAGCAAAACAATGGTATGGCCTAGGGTTGGGAAATAGCAACCAACAATCTAAAACTCCAAGAAATCACTTCCAAAATGCTCCCTAAACACTGCAAATCAATAACCATACCAAAATATGCATCCACTAGAAAACATCAAAGCAAAACATGATGAAATAAATTGAAATCTTCATCCATATCTCCAATGGTGACACCTATCATGAAGCCACTCCAATGTCCAGCTAGGGAGTATCTTTGAACCCCGAAACTAGATGCAACTTTGAAGGTTTTTGTTTCCAAAGCCCTTGAAGGATTCAATCCTCACTCGGACATCACTTTTTTATCATCAAATAGCATGATGAAAATGAGAGCAAGAGGGGGTTTAAATAGAAATTAGGGCCCCCAAATTAAGAAAAGAACATTAATTTAATTTTATTTCCATTTACCTTCTCATCTAGGCATCCAACTTAAGCAAGTTCATAACCACCTTTTAAAAAAAACTTTAGGTCTAGGCGTGGGGTACAAGGGGGTCCTTTTTGAACTTTATAATTTTATAACTTAAGTTGCAATAATTTCCTTTTTCGAACTCCATGGATGGTGTATGCACATAACTCCACAACTGAAACTGCCACCACTGCCAAAATTGGAAACCCAACATTGAATTGTTGCCAGGGCCATTGCCAAAAATAACACTTACTAAAAATAACATATTGCTAAAATAGTGTGTCCAAACACCAAATTCGCCCAAACTGAGATGTAGTTGTGACTTACTAAAAATAGTAAGTGCTAAAATAGACATTGCTAAAAATAACAGTTACTACACACCAAGGATCTTAGAAAGCCCAATAAAACTCGGAAAACACTCTAGCAAACCTCTACAATTACCCCTTGAAAGTGCTGGCAAGAATCCTCCAAGAATCTTGGAATCCCTTGAAATGCCTTCGAGTAGCCTACGAGACTCCGGAAAGAGGCTAATAGTCACTGAAAAGCTTAGGGCTAAAAAGGGGACATTACAGTCCTCCCTTCCCAAAGATTGCTTGTCCTCGAGCAATGCCATCTCAACTCCATAAATAAAAGACCGATCCACATTAAATCCAAATAAGATCCTAGGGTCGCATGTCAATCTTAGAAAGAAACCACCATGTCAATGCTGCACCTGTTGAAATGGCTTTGCTATTGCACCAAAAGATCGACCTATTAATGGTCGATACAAACACTAGATTTATATAGGATCCACGGGAGGCGGCTAAGCCATGTCATGAATCTAGAGGACGGTGCTAAAAAACCAAGGGGCAAAGGCACCAACCTTCCAACAATACCTCCCCTCCAATGCGATCGTGGGATTCGAACCCGTGACCTAGGCTTTGATACCGTTTGTTGAACACACCCAAGACTAAGAGGGGGCGGGGGTGAATCAGTCTACTCAAAAACTTAATCCCTTTCGGAACTTGAACTTTTCAGCACTTAACCAAATCAAAAACCCTTAAACAAAATAGTAGCAGAGAAGGATATAGCAGTATAAAGCTTCAACAACTTCAGCAATCAAAGATATAGCAATTCTAACTCTAATCAGATCAACAACAATGACAAAAGAGACAAGAACACACATCCACAAGATGACACTAGATTTACATGGAAGATCCAATGCGGGAATAACCACGTTGAGAGTTAACTCACAATATAAAGGTTCACTGCAAAAAAGGACTTGCAAACTAAGGCACACTACCTCAACGCAAGATACAAAGGACTTGCTGAACTGAAGCTAACACAACTTCGGGGGCAAGATACAAGGACTTGATGAGATTCACTATTTTAGAGCAGGATATAGATAGTTTATAAGAGATTACAATATTTGTCAACAATTCACTCTATTGACTGAGGCATTAAAGCACATTTGATGTTTCTTCAACAAACTTTAGCACTATCTCTATTGGATATTCAATACATTTCACACACACACACGTTCGCACTTGTACACTTGTCCACCTTATTGTATCCAAAATGATCTTGCATTTATATCCACCGCAACACTTCAAAACTTCAATTAGGTCGGCTAGGAAGAAGATAAACAATGAATTCAACAATTCGGGCATCAAAGCATAATGTGGTCCTATCTCAAAGATAGAGAGGACCAAAAAAAAAATTAATACATCTTCCAATGTGATCCAAAACAATTCACACGCTGACGCACATCAATCTAAGTCGGCATCAAAGAAATGTGTAGATGAAACGTGAAGCACATAACTAGTCGGCTCAAAAACATACTTCTAACTGAATTTTCTCAAAGCGGTTCTAACCAAGATAGGTTAGGACCCAAATCTATCATAACACATCTTCAAATGTCAGAGCAAACCCCCATGCGTGTGACGCAAGCAAAGGAACAAGCCCTGTCGGCTAGATATCCACAAATAACCTAGAAAGCCAACTCAAGACACAATGCGACACCAAAGAGGCCAATCAACATTGTGCGGATCACATGGGGATGTTTCATGAACATCCAACAACACTTCTTGAAACTTCTTTCATACATTCATGCCACTAGCAACCACTGAAAAGCAAACAGGAACAAAACACTTCATCCCAAAAACACAAAATGCTCAATCATGAGGTATAACATTAACAAATCAACTTGTGGACCACTTCAACACATGAAATTGGAACTGAGATATTGCACGAACGTTGAGAATACATTCACCAAGCCATAGGAGTAGAGATATCAATGTGGAGCATTTTCCGGACTAGTCCAAACAACCAACAACACTAACAACCTTCTACAATTCACAAAAATCTCTTCGACAACACTGGTGACGTGAAAAGATAGGAGTGCAACATCCACAGAACACAAAATTGAATCCCAAACCGCAAGACCATATCTTCGATAGTGGAGGGATACAAAGCATTCTCCAAAGTAGACTTCAAACAACTTCCCGAGCTAGGAACACTTAACCAACTTGCAAAGGCCAAAACTTTCTTTCAACAACACATGCTACATTAGGAACATCAGGAGAGAACATAAGACATATCGTAGACCTTCAACAACATCTCTCCACTGTCAACAATACTTCTAATGCTCCTAATCCTCATCTTAATGGTCCTAATCCTCATCTTAATATATCATTATGAAACCAAATTTGCTGATAGAAATCATACTCAATACTTCTTAGATAAGACATGACATCCAAACATGAACTTCAATAAACATCAGATAAGGCATGATATCCAATCACAAACTTTAGCAAACATCATATAAGGCATGACATCCAACCATGAAATTTAGCAAGGCATGACATCCAACCATGAACTTCAGTAAGGCATGACATCCAATCATGAACTTCAACAAGCATCTCCATACATCAATGTTAACCCAACCTGAATATTATTAACAATGACAACCAATGCTAAGAAACAAACATTGCAACAATCTCTCACCAAGTAATTGACATCAGAGACATCAAATGCCAACAATCTCCCTTACTTCTCAAGTGCTGACAACAATGTCAACCACAAAAAATTCACCGTGTTGTCATCTGCTACTGACAACAAGATCATCAACCATTGCCAAACATATAACTATCTTCATCAAGTGTTGACACCAAAGACAACCAACAATCAGTGTTGACATTAATTGCCAACAATCTTACACAAAGCTCTTCAAGTGTTGACATCAATGACAACAACTGCCAACAATCTCCCCCTTTGGCATTGATGGAAACTTACCCGCTCACTCTCCCCCTTTGACATAAAGGACAAATGGCAACACATACTTGTATGTAGAGGGCAACAACATATTCTCTGACTTTAGGACAAAGGGCCAAAGATCTTCAATGGAAACAACACAAACTCCCCCTTTGACCAACAACACTTCTTCATACATGCACAATATCTGCACACCTGTACCAAACTCCTCCTTACTACTAGCTCCCCCTGAGTGGTAGCATACATCAATTCAAGAGAAAAAGATAATACATTAATTTCTCACCCTAGAAAGATGCACCATCTATGCATCTAGTTAGAACAAGAAGGGGCAATAACCCCTAGCTTCTACTGGAGATACTCAAAAGTATCCTTTGAAAGTGCCTTTGTGAAGAGATCTGCAATCTGGTCCTTGGCAGGCACATACTTCATTTTGATTTCATGCTTTGCAACCTTCTCTCTCAGAAAGTGACACCGGATAGAGATGGGTTTAGTCCTTGAATGCATTACCGGATTCTTGGAAATATTAATTACACTTGTATTGTCACACAATATAGGAATAGGTTCATCACAAATCACTTTCACATCCTTCAAGGTCTACTTCATCCAAAGCACTTGAGTGCAGCAAAATGTTGTAGCAATATATTCAGCCTTTGTTGTGGATAAAGACATCGAGTCTTGCTTTTTATTGAACCAAGAGACCAATCTATCTTCCAAAAAGAATGCACTTCCACTTGTACTTCTCTGGTCATCCACACAACTTGCCCAATCAGCATCAGTATAAGCACTGAGAGAAAAGTTATTGTCCTTTTTATACCACAAGCTATAATCCAGAGTTCGCTTCAAATATTTGAATATTCTTTTCATGGCTTTTTCATGAGATTGCTTAGGATTGGCTTGAAAATTTGCAACCATACATCAATCTTGAAATACACTGAGACATGTAAAATGTCCACATAGCCTCATATAGCTGAACTTGTATATACACCAACTGACACAAGTACTCAATCATATGTTTTGAAGATTAGAGAGGCATCCAAAACTATCTGTATCGCACTGCCCTTTGAAACTATACTTGTGGACCCCCAAAACATCTGATACAACAAAGTAGCATGTATTTAACACAACAAAATATGTCCACAAGTGCGTATGGACAAGACATTCTTTCCCAAGAAATGCAGGGTATTCCAACAAGCCCTCATCATCATTTTACTTTGCTAGGGAATAGACACACTATTACTTACAGTTGTTAATCAAAAGGTGTAAAGACTTGAGAACTTGGTTACTACACCTTCCCATCTTGACCAACTTATCTTCTAGACTGCAAGACAACACCTTTTTCTGCGGAAATGTGCAGACCACAATACCATGACTTGCCAAAGAGTTTCATTGTGAATGCCTTGGCAAACTTCTGAAACTTACCTTTTTGAAACTTCTCTTTATGTGCGGTACTCCAAGCTAGAATGACATCAATCGGAACAAGTGTACCAACCTCCACACACCTTATACCTCCACCAGAATCTTCAATAATTATACCTCCACTAGAATCTTCAATAAAGGTCCATTTATACACAACAGATCTGCACATCAATTGATCTGATTCAATTCTTCTTTCATGCTAAAGTCTTCAACATCTTATCCTTTTTAGGGGGCTGAAAGTTCTTCAAATGAAATTTCCCATTGAGATAATTCTCTATCTCAGTTTGTCTTAGGATCTTGTGCAGAGTGCACAAGTGTGTAATCATTCTTCTTCTCCTTTTCTTTAATTTGTTCTTCCTTCCAGACCTTTTCATTTCCCTTCCTTTTTTGATTAGAGGTTTCATCCTTTCTCTGAAGTAGTGGCTTTGCAAAACCATTTCTGCAATAATTTTCCTTATGTCCCATCTTATTACAGTTGTAGCATACAAAGATGTGCTCTGAAACAAAGTTGTTCCTCTTCATCTTAGATCTGCATTCAATATCTTTATGACCGAAATTGTTGCAAGCATAGCAATATCCATGAAATGAAATAGCATTATTTCTTTGAGGCGCAAAGTCTCTTCTACTCATGTTATCATTCCTTCCTTGTCTACCTCTACAATCAACAACCTTATGTTCAAATTTATTGCAAGAAAAATAGTAACCTTGAAAAGATTGATTGAACCAAGTAGGAGCCTAAACTGCCTTGCAGGTGGCCTTTTTGTTTCCGGATAGGGATGAATCCATCTTCTTTCTTGCCATCTTGATCAGTCTTTGCATCTTCAGAGGCATTCTTCTTAGAGTCTTCAGTGCAGACTTTCTCCTCCTTTGTCTCAGACTTTCCATTTGATTTGGAGCTATCCGGACCAGACTTTTCTCCTTTGTTAATCTATTCTTTTTCTTTTTCCAATTCATTTCTCAGAGTGACAACCTCCTTCTCAAGCTTTAAGCATTCAACAACTTTGCTGTTGAACTTTTTCAAATCAGAGATCACACCATCTACCACTTTTAGTTTAATGTCACATTCTTTACCTCCCTCTAATTTAGCTTTCAGCTTGTCAGTTTCTTTGATTTTTCAAGCAAGCTCTCATATTTCTGATTTAGTGCCCTTGCTTCATTCAGGTCTTCCCAAGCAGACTAGAGTTTTCCTTCAAAACTTATTTCCCAATTATTTGAATTGAAGTCCCAACTTTCAGGTTCCATTGATTTTAGATCCGAATCGGAAGAAAACATATCTTCATCATTTGAGGAGCCGAACTCCTTACATTTTTCAACATTACACTTTCTATCATTAGCATTAAAGGCCATAAAGAGAGTTTCATCATTTGAATCATTCCCCTCATCTTCAAAGGAACATTTGCTCTCCCTAGAATATAAACCTCTTTTGATTTTCTTTCTTTTGTTATCATCAATAGATTCTTTATAGGGAAATTTAGACGCAAAATGACCAATTCTTCCACAATTGAAACATTTGAAAAGTAATTTACCTTTGTACTTGTTAGTGCCTTTCTTCAATCTTCTCACAAAGTTTGCTTCAACCTCATCAAAGTTATCATTTTGATCAACAACTTCATCTTCAATCTTTTTGTTAGCTTTGAATGCAGCTTCTTTCTTTGGAACATCTTGATCAAACTCTCTCATTTCTAAGGTAGTAAGAGCACCAAACATTTCATCAATTGAGTATTGATCCAAGTCCTTGGACTCTTCAATGGCAGACACTTTATGACTATAAGATTTTGGGAGAGATCTCAAAACCTTCTTCACAATTTCATTCTCTTTTACTTCTCCACCAAGACCAATGATGCTTGAAAGTTGAAACTACTTCATGCACCCAAAGCATATAACTTGCAATATCTTCATCCTCTGTCATCCCCAGAGTCTCAAATCTGATTTTGAAGATCTGCATGTTGGCTTGCTTCACTTTTGTATCACCTCCATATATGCTGCTAAGCTTTCCCCATACATCTTTAGTAGAACTGCAATTCATCACCTTCAAAAGTTCTGAATCAGCCAATCCACACAAGAGAGCATTCTTAGCTTTGGCATTGTTCTCATATAACCTGATTTCAGTTGGATTTTTTGGAGTAGTAGTAGGAGCAACGTAACCATCTTTGACTGATTTCCACACACCAAACCCTAGAGAGTTTAGGTGGCCTTCCATTCTCAATTTTTAGAAAGCATAATTAGTCCCATCAAATCTAGGACCCTTGTATGAACCACAATGTGCCATCCTAGGTCTTTGCCTCAAGTGGTCAATCTTTCTTCAAAGGAACTTGACTCTGATACCAATTGTTGAAATGGCTTTGTCGTTGCGCCAAAAGATCGACTTGTTAAGGCCTGATACAAATGCCAGATTTATACAGGATACATGGGAGGCGGTTAAGCCATGTCACGAATCCAGAGGGTGGCGCTGAACAACCAAGGGGAGGAAGGCACCAGCCTTCCAACAACACCTCTTTGATCGTAACTATAGATCCATCATGCCAAATTTGCACTCTCCTCTCCTGTAACCCCAAAACGTAACCATCCTCGAAACTCAATCTGAAATACTTGAGAGGTTTGAAATCTATACCATGAAACATCTCCCACCAAAGCATCTCAGAGAAGTCCATATTTGCAATCCCACTGCCTAACACGATCCTGGGAACATGAAGGAAAGTTTGCTCAAACCAAAACCATAATTCACAACGTATCTCCTCCTGGTGTCATGCAGAGCCACAACTGCAAATGTGACTTCCTCCAATCTTCTTGCTAAAAGGAAGGCAATCCTTTGCAAGAGTTCGACAAACTCATTATCATAACACCACTTACAACTATGAAGACTTCTGAAAACTCTTATTGTTCCAACTCCAAGATCCTTTGAATGGTGAAACAAAGCGTGTGGAAGTTCGTTGTCTTGAACCATCATTGAGAGTAACTACCAAAGTTTATATCACAATCCTTCATAAGATGAACTCTTAGAGTTTGGAAAGTTTGAAGAAACAAATAATCACTGCTGTTCAAAGCTGGAATCAATGAAGTACAATCTGATTTTAGCGTTCTACACAAGGGATAACAGCAATACCAATGGAATTCCCAAGTATAAGCATGTGAGATGAGCATCGTGTTGCACAAAAACAACTCGAAAGTGGCTGAAAAACACTTCAAAGAAATCTCCAATTGAAACCCTTTACTTCCTTGACAAGAAATAATGTGCCAACTCTCCTAAATGAGAGCAACCCAAAATGTAAGCTGGCTAGCCTGCAACCAAATAACAAGCTCAAGAGTAAAAATTTGACACATTCTTTGCCAAGGAACACTCCGAAGAGTAACGTTTCGTTCACTGCTCCAATCCTTACTTAAATTTCTCTCCAATCCATTTGTAGATGAATAATTGGAATCACAAAATGGCTGGTAAGGGAAGGAACAACATTATAAATTCTGAAATTTTGATCCTTATATCTCCAAGGATCTTTCCTACCACTCCCAATAAGCTCTGTCAATCCTTGTTGAGGATCCCAAGCATGGATACCTAACCAGGAATGATCTCCAACATACCAAGAAAGGTACACATCACAACTCCAAGTGCCATTCATAACATCTTGCTCACCACGAAAGTTTGTGACTTCTTTGGTAATCTCTTATAACCCATCCATGAAAGCATCAACAACTAAGAGGCATGGAGCAATTGTTGTCTTCAAACCCAACCCCCAAAAAGAATTAGTATAAGATAAAGCATCGCTCAATCCATAGGATGGATTGTCAAACATGTAGATGTCATGCTTAGGTCCTTCTTTCTTTAGAGCTTCAGAAGTAACAAGCTTGAAACCTCCTTTCCTTGCTGCTGTAATGAAATTTCTAGCAGCTACAAAACTACATTTTGATAGCTTCTTAATGTCAAAGATATTGAAGTCACCATGATCCGACACTTCCCATGCATAAACTTCTTCTCCAACTACATATAATGGGCATGCATTACAGCTCACCAACTCAGATAGTTTATGAAATGTCTCACTTGTTGGCCAACTCCAATACTCTAGACAATACTTCATGCAAGAATGATGCAACTCAGGGCGAGTACCAACAAGGAAATAACCCTCAACTGAAATCATCAAGTGGCATACCCAAGTTACCTTCCACTTGCTCATGTAGTTAGGAATAACATTGCGTGGCCTTGATTCATATACACCATGGAATTGATACATATATGGCTGCCCCATATATGGCGTTGATACACATCACATATGTCCAAGGGTGCTACATTTCAAATGACTTCATCTTTGAATGGTTTGATGGAATAGGATAAGTAGCACTGTTTGTTTACCTGTATATCCTTTCCTTGACTCACCCAGCCCATGGAGTATGGTTGCGGGTGAGGCTTTGTCTTCAAGTTTAATCTCTTTACAACTTTAGTAGAGATTAAATTCTTCTGACTTCCACTATCAACTATGAAGTGTAGAGCCTTGCCATTCATCCACATCTGTGAATGAAATAGATGTTCCTCATCTTCCTGGTGTATGATTTTCGCAGTGGCAATGGTGGCATATGGATCTGCTTCAATAATTGTTTCACCACTCTGTTGTTCAAAGGGGTTTGTGGGCAACATGTCAACCTTTTGCTATACTTCATATGTTTTTGTCATCAAAGTTTTTGCAGCCCTGCAATCCTTCATTCCATGTTGAGAACTTTTGTGAATATCACCACACATACTTGAATCCTTATTTGTCTTTTTTACTCCCGTGTTCCACGGTGATTGAGAGGACTTGTTGGTGGTAGCTTGTTTCCTTGAGGTTTTGCTACTACTTTCACCCTTGGATTTATTATTTGCAAAGAATCTTTCTTCCCTTTTGTTTGAATTTCTCCTCAATTTTCGTGGCATATTTATAAGCAGTACCCAATGTTTCAATGTTTAGAAAGGACATCTCCATTTGAATGTATCTATGCAGCCCATTTCGGTATTTGAACACTCGATGCTTCTTTGAATCTTGGATGTCAAGCTTCGTTGATAAAGCATGAAACTTATTGGTGTAATCTTGCACTATCTTGTGTTTCTTTTGTCGAAGCTATTGCCACTCCATATATTTTTCATCATATGTATCTTCAGGGTAATACTCTTCTGTGATGAATTCCACAAAATCCCCCCTTGTAGGTTCTTCCTCTATTACAGAATCGTTCCTTCTTGAGGTAAGTTTACCTTCCCACGCTAGCTTCACATGAGCTTTAGCTTTGAGGAGAGAAAATGTTATCTTCTCAGCATTGGAAAAGTTATTCAAAGAGAAATATCTATCCAACTTTGTTAACCAGTCGTCCATAGCATTTGCATCAATTGTGCCTTCGAAATTTGGAATATCAAAATTCACCTGCACTTTGAATGGAGTGTGGCTACCGAATGGTTTTCCTTCTGCATTCGATTGTTGGGTATCTTTAAGGATTCGACAAAATTGTCTCATCATTTCTTCCCTCTGTTGTACAAGGCTTCTTCCATCGTGGCTTTCATAGGGTTTGATGTTTCTGGTTTTGACATCTTTGGTTGGTTGCGCCTCAAAGGGACGTAAACAGATGGATTATGTGTCTCCAATCCCAACCTTCGATAACCAGATCATGTGCGATGTGACATACAAGAGCGTAGCCACTCTAATACCGATGATTTGAATTCAATAGGGAATTCAAATTACAATACTAGGTAAGCAGAAACCTGCAAGTATTGTAGACAAATGAATAATTGCATAACTTGTACAAAAGAGCAATTTGAATCCAAAAGTTCCATTATCTTATCCAAAAATGAGTTTTATACATCCATTTGGAGGTCCAACAGTGTCCAAGCTCCAACAAATCCAAAATGAAGAGTTTTGCAGAATAAAACAAATACAAAAAACTACAAATTTTCAAAAAAACCGTGAAATTAGATACCCCAACTTGGTGGGGTTGTAACTTTCTACTCAGTGCTTGGAATTCAAAACTGTTTACACCGTTGGAAAGGTCTCCAAGAGAACTAATTTCAGTCCTTTGAATCAAATGCTTTGCTAGTCAATTTAATGTATCAACGAAAGCTTTGAACCCAAATTCCGCTCCAAAGGCCTCTGAAAATGTGATTTACTAGAACCTAGAAAATACCGAAAAATTGGATTTTTGGTTTTTCACAGTTTTGTCACCTTCGGATTGCTTTGGATCATATACAGGTCCCAAGATCAGCCAAAAAGAGCAAAACCTGAATGAGAAGAGAGCATCGTTTCTTTTCATGTCAAGAGGATTGGTCCCCTAATCGCATATGTGGGTTCAATAAAGAAGATGGAACCAACGTAGTGTTGTGCCAGTAGAAAAACACTTTGGGCTGTAAAGAAAAAGAATTAATTGATGTTACAGGTAAAGGTTACACAAGTTTCCTAGTGGGTAATTTGGAGACTGTGATTGATAAATCTTGTGAAGAGTTGGATTCTTTTGGCAATTCCATGTGTGACTCTAATGCTGTCCCACTTTCTATACATGAAAAATGTGTGACATCATCCAGTGAGCTAGCGGAGTTGGATGATGAGTCCAAAGAGAAAATTGAGCCCTCTTGTGTTATAACACCTAATGATGATATTGAAGATGATTTTGTGTGTGGAACTAGTGCTGCCCCAGTTCCAAATCAGCAAGTCTGCAAGGATGATGACATAGAAGAAGACAGTTGTGTGAGTCAAGTGCTTCAAGACCAATCTGATGATTCTTCATGTGAAGCATAAATTGTTCATAAGTCCGATAGTCCACATAATTTGGAGAACCAATTGAAGGTTAATGAAGATAATATTGTTGCAGCGTTGATACATTATGATAGAATTCACAAATTGATTGAATAGCACCTTTCGAAGGCTCAACTTGAGAGAAGACAAAAAACTATTGAAGAAGGATCTTCTCATGCTAGTTTACAGGTAATCAAAGAAGCCTTGGTTGCAATGAAATCAAACTATTTACATCCTCTTTCAGATTGTGACCATTTCCTCAACCTTGCTGAAATATATTCAGATGCGCTGAGAGGGAAAGAGGAAGAAGTTGACCATCTTACCTTCAAACTTATGAACACTAGGGGTTCCTTGGAGTCCACTCAAGTGGCCCTTCAAGAAGCGAAAATTCAGATTGATGAGATTTGTTTACAATTGAGTATGGCTCACTTTTTTTAATACAAAGTGGAAAGTTCTATTCCTATTGTGGCCACATCCAAAGTTCAAGAAAGTGACACAAGGATTATGAAGATCAAACAAATTGTTGGAGGGATTGATGAACTCAATAAGGAAGAAATGTTGCATAATGATTTCGGCTCTTCTCATATTAGAGAGGTTTGGTATGTTAATAAAGAATGGAACCCACATCAAGAATCTAAATTCTTGAATTTTGAGGATCAATTTTCAAATAAAGGTGTAGTCTGCAGCCATGAGATAGCTAGTATAGCAGGTAATGAGGGCAGATTTCATTGTGATACACTTGGTGAATCAACAGGTAATGATGAGCATTCATCGCTGGGTGAAGGGATGTATGAAACCTATGAAGACACCATTGAAAGGAATGAAGAAAGTGTGGATTCCATGAGTATTCACATTAGTCTAGTGTCTTGGTATGAGACTCATACATTATTTGAATTTGCACATAATGATGAACATCTAGAAATGGAAGAAGTTATGCATGAGATAGATGAAGATACTGATGAAAGCAGAGGCAATTCCAAGATGGTGATAAATCAGATTTTCAGACTTAACACTTCTGACATAAATTGTTGCAGCGGCCATGATGATGTATGTGTGAATATGTTTGGTGATAATCACAGGAATTGGGATCCAGGTATAGTTTTCTGGGGTGAGATGTTGATTCAGAATTGGAGTGGTGGACAAAACTTCAAAGTTGGTACCGTGTAAAAACCCTTGCCAAATCTGATCTTTATTTTCTGATTTTGTTGCTTGGGAATTTTGTTAAACAGTTGTCTTGTAAACTTCTTTCCGCTGGTAAATGTTTTCTTGTTTTGTTTTTCCTTTTTGTATGATGATGAGATGCATGAAAAGACTATAACTAACTTATGCCAATGATTTCTATTGAAAGAGATATGCAAATGCAACTATTTTTCTGATTTTTCAAGACTTAGATATGACTGAAAATGAAAGTAATTAACAAAGACATTATGATAAACAGTTGTCATGCAATCCCAAACTCCTTTATTGCAGCTTATGAAACTGATTACAATATTTGCCAATGATGGTTACAACTAATTGCCCTCAAAAGGAGACGATTTACAATGATAATATATCTCAGACTTGAATGGCAGCGATCTAATATTTTCTAAGTGTAAAAAGCAACCACTAGACACTACTTGGACAGCGACTTCTGGACTGTAGTAATAAAAGTAAAATTTAAACATCTAAATGCCAATGGAAATGCCAAACTATAGAATGCGAATAGGGGAACCTGGTTGATGCCTAGCAAGCTGAATTGCAGTGACTGTTTGATCTGGAAACCTCAATTTGACTCTCCACAATCTGCCTTCAAAGTCGTCTTTTCTTGCTATGAGATGCCTCCTCAAAATAAATTGAATTCCTCCAAGAATCACAATTTCTCATCACCGAAATGCAGCGCCTAAATTGCTGGATGTAATGCAGTCTCTCCCAGCTCAGTTCGTCCCTGAGAAGTGACTTCATTCTCCAGATCGAACTTGGGAATGTAGCGCCCAACAATGCCAAGAAAACCTTCCCACTCAAATTGTCAAGTGCTGCAATTTCAAGACTTTTATGAGCCACGATTTTTCCAATAAATGGAATTGCCTTCAAGATAAATTCGATCTGCCAAGCTGACTGTAAATACTCTCTCAAAAATACAATTGCTCTTCACCAAAAATAGATTTTCTCCTTTACTTCACAAATTTGGTGAAAGACCATTAAATTTGTCAATGATGCTCAAGTAGGAAATCTGAAGTAATCTCCTCCACTATTTCCTGCTAGGGTTGATGTTTCAGAACCGAACCTGGTATCCTAGAGTCTTCAAACCCTCAGAAACTGCAAGCATTCAAGCTCTCACCACACAGGTATGAAAATAGAATAACTCAAGACATGACCAAATGACTTGCATTCAACTCCTTATAAAGAATTCTCAATCACCTTCAAGAAGCTTCTAGAAAATATTATTATTTTATTCCTCAAAGTGACTTTATGATATAATATTTTATTTGTCACTTTATTAAATTAATTAAATATAAAGCTATTTTATGATATTAATTTATTGAGATAACTTTACAAATAATTAATTTAATCATTATTCCCTTATTTATCCTTTTAGCCTTCGGGAATAAATAAAGGCTAAAATGATCTCTGGAGTGGCTACTGAGAAGGAGACATTACAGTCCTCCCTTTCCGAAATTCTTGTCCCCAAGCAATTGCAAACTGGGATGCTGTAGAATCTGCTTTTTTTCCCACATGGCATCCTCTCCTAGCAAATCTCTCCATCTCACCAAATACTCAACCACCCTATTCCTCAATCTCTTCTTCCAGGTATCAATTATCTTCTCAGGAATTAGGACCAAACGTCCCTCCTCATCCAACGGTGGCAACTCCGATGAAGAAGTAACCTGCTGTCCAAGTGCCTTCTTGAGGCACGAAACATGGAATACATTATGAATCTTGCTGCTCTCTGGCAGCTCCAACTCATAGGCTACCTCCCCAACATGCTTGATGATCTTGTAGGGTCCATAAAACCTAGGCTTGATCTTCTCCGCACCGCTCTTCTTCAAAGAAGACTGTCTGTAGGGCTGTAAAAGAAGGTATACCAAGTCTCCCACCTCAAAACTGTGCTCAACCCTATGCCTATTAGCATAAGTCTTCTGTTGATTCTATGCCACCTGGAAATTATCCTTAAGTGCTCTCAAGATGTCTTGACTCTCCTGAATCCAATCTTAGCCTTAGGAGCTCTGCTCTTCCCAAAAGCCAAGTCCATGAATGATGGTGCATCATATCCATATAGTGCTCGGAAAGGTGACATCCCAATCGACATATGATAAGTGGTGTTGTAGCAATACTCTCCCAAATGCAACCACTTAATTCATGCTCTCTGTTGACTCGAAATGTAATTGTGTAGGTAACCCTCAATCCATTTATTCACAATCTCAGTCTGGCCATCTGTCTAAGGGTGATAGCTCGTACTCGGGGTCAACTCAGTACCTGCCAATCTGAAAAGTTCCTACCAAAAGGCACTCAAGAATCTACTATCCTTGTCACTGACTATATACCTTGGTAGCCCATGTAACCTAAAGATCTCTCTGAAAAACAACTCAGCTACCTGCAGTGCCCTACACTCTGTAGGGATAGCAAAGAAGTGAGCATATTTCGTCAACTGATCCACCACCACATAAATGCAATCTCTCCCATGTACCTTGGGTAGACCTATGATGAAATCCATGGAAATGCTTTCCCATTTCTACTCAGGAATGGGTAATGACTGTTGTTTACTCACTGGTAGTGTTCAATGTACTATGGGAGTAAACAAGAATAACTCACAAACATGATGCATGTACTAGAATATGAATCACAAAACAATCGTAAGAGTAATTGCACAACACAATGGATTCATTTCATTCATGAAGTATATCAACAATACATAGCAATTATCCGTGTCCGACTACATATGACAAGATACATATATAGATGGCCGAGGTTGGTTGAGATACCAACCGTCGGCAACTCTTCCTAACTACCCACCCGACAACTAATCCAACTTTTACTTTAAAGTGTGCATGTATTATTATTTATTCCTAGTACGACCGACTACAACATTTATTTAATTAATATAATTATTTATTAACATGGCCATATACATCATCCCCCCACAAAGTAGTCGTCTTCCAGACGACTGAAAACCAAAAATGCCAACTTGAGCACTTACCACTTCTCGTCCTTTTCCTATACTTGACTCTCCCTCTCAGCTGAGAGGCATTGCACATCAACCACTTGGATATCCTTCTCTGCCAACAACTGATCCTTCTCTACCAACTTCTCCTCGAGAGCTGCAACTCTCGTTTGCTCGGCTACCAACTGCTCTTGTAACTGTACTATGATGGTTGGTTGTATTGCAATTTGGAAATTCCAATAAATCTGATGGGGGTCTGGGGGCAACGCCCTCAGCGGGGTCAAGGGGTAGCGCCTCTTGTAGGGGTCTGGAGGCAGTGCCCCAGTGGGGTCAAGGGGCAGCGCCCCTTGCAGGGGTCTGGGGGCAGTGCCTCTTGCGAAGGTTTAGGTGAAGCGCCCCTCGCAGGGTCCGGGGGCAGGGCCCCTGGCATGCTCCTTGTTGTGGTACAGGGCGGGGTCGAGGGGCAATGCCCCCGTCGCTACGACCAATTTACCACTTCGAAAACCATACAAAAATGCATTTCGTACATCATTCTCATGAATTTTTCACCAGTTCCGAATAGTGCTGACGAAGCTCAAAATTAGAGATTTCGGCATTTTTGATCTCACTCCTATTGCCATTCTTGCCCTTCTTGGTAGTACGACCCTTTTCTTGGTTCCTCCATTGTTATTTCTTTTGCCCGTACTTGATGTGAATCTTACTCGTACGTCTTGCTCACTTCTCCCTGGTCGTACGATACCTTGCTCAGCTTCAGATGATTTAATTTTTGCTCCTCCGGGCAGAATGCTCATGCCAAGGCTTTTCTTGTTGGGTCCAATGTTCTGTATGGCCTTCCCTTGAGTGCTTCGCATGACCTTCGGTTTGATGTTTTGTACGGATTGCCAAGTAACCACTCGTACGATTTTTTTAACCTTCAGGAATGGTACGACTCTTCTAATTTCATGATCTCGTACAACCTTTCTACTTTTATTAAATCGTACTGCAATTGGCTTATTTAATTGTATGACATTTGGCTCCTTCACTCATACAGCAATTGGCTCCTTCACTCGTATAGCCTTTGATTTGAAATTTTGTACGACCTTTGATTTGAAATTTTGTATGGCCTTTTCTCCTTCACAAACTCGTACGAGTTCCTCTTCACCAGGACCCCATACAGTTTTATCTATTTTGCAAGCTCGTACGAAATTCTCTTTCCTTGAAACTTGTATGACACTCTTCAATATCAATTTTCATACGGTCACTTTATTGCTTTGTACTTCTTTCTTGTTGCTTCGTACGGGCTTTCTGTTTTGCCAACATACGACCCTCTGGCTCCAATAATTCTCGGTTTGTGCTGCCAAGTGTTCTCCCCCTTGGACAGCCTCAAGCTTCTTCCCTCTTGTTGACGGGTGTTTTATGACCGCACCAACACAGAATAAAGTTTTCAACGGATACTCTATCCTCTCTTGATCAAAGTATTCTATATGCTAAGATTGCGTGAAAGATCATATGTTCAAATCCAAGGTTCCTTATGCAAGGGGATTGCCTCAGTTGGTTTGATGTGAATATGCTGGGTCTTCCAAGGGGACTTACACAATTTGTTCAACTTGTGAAGCAATTAAGACACAAATGATTTGACAATGATGCTCTGATTCCTAGATTAACTGGGAAATGCTGAATTTAAAAGGAATAAGGGTAGGGATTCTATAGTCTACTCCTAAAAGGTGGAATACAAGGATCGACTTCAACAAGCTTCGAACCAGACTTTGCTTCGCCTCCCTTCGGATAACTTACACAAAATCGGTGCAATCTTCAAAGGATGAGAAAGATGTTCAAATTATGACACAACATGCACATACCATCACAATGATGCATATGGACGTATGAATCACAATTGAAGGTAAGTGCCAATATTCCAGTTGACCACGTAGGGCAAACTCACCGTCAACGAGCCCGCTAGTGGTGTGGATGAAAGAAGACTTTCTCAAATCAAATGCCACATTCCACAACTAACAACTACTTTCATGGAATTAAATCTACTTTACTCTATCTACTTTGAATTGGAAAGATGAAAAGGCCTCGCTAGCTGCTCATAACAAAAGAAGAAATCACCAAGCAATGAAACTCTTTATATTATGAAAAGTGTTCACAACAACCGCTTACAAAACTTTCAAAGGGAAAGTTTTCTTTCCTCTTCAATCTAAGTTAACTTCTAACTATTCACTAAATGCCTTCTCTACTCTCTAGCTCAACTCTATCTCTGATTTTGTCTAACTCTAATATTTTACAAATGAGGGGGGATGCCCCTTTTATATCAAGCCTAGTCCAGCGGACAACTTATTTTCAAATACAATGGAAGGCTCAGATTGAGCCACATATGCCCTGATTAGGGTTTTAGCCCTAAAAACCGCCACTGAGAGGAGTGGGGCGATGAATGCATCGAAAATTCTCCACTCCTCTGCAGGAACCACTAGCTGCAATCAATGCACATCGTCCCCTTCCAGAAGATCATCATCTAGAAAGGCATTTCCTTTCTCTTTTTCCACGGCTGCAAACTCGATGAACCTGGTCAACACAACTTCAACTTCCTAATTTGAAATGGGAGGGATATGATCCAACTGAAATTCCAACACTGTAACTGTTTGCCCATGCCGGGCACAAGATTTCTTCCAGGCAACTAGAGCATCCTAGGTGTTCTGAATAATGCTGGAGAAGGTGGAGGTGTTCTCGAAATCATCCTGGACAAAGGCCTTCACCTCAGAAAAGAATGGTGCCAATCTGTTGTTCAAACCATCTGCAGTTACCTCCTCAGAAGTCAGCCTCCTTGCAAAGATAGCCTCCAGCGTATTGAGGACTCCATCAAAAATATTTGTCATGGCCTTTCTGACCCTGACCGAATCTGCCTGTGATGCATCATAGAACCCTCAGACCATGACCACTGAAGAGTACCAGCCGGCGAAGTCATACCTATCACCCTCCTGAATCACGCCTCCCTCAGCCAAAGCTTGTAGAGGTGTGTGCATCAAAGCTCCAAGGCGAAGAACAACTCTCGTTTGATAGATACGAGCCTCACCCCAAGCATGGTTAACTGCCTCCATTCTTGCCATAATGTCGGAGGCTTGCCGATAGGCATGTGCAAGATCCTCCATAAACTTTTCTGTCTCAACACGAACATTGGCAGCCCACTTATCTGCCTCCTGTGCCATTCTTTTCAAATGTTCTAAGCCATTGATTGACTCTTCTGGAAATTCGGCTTGGAGCTCAATTGCTGGATTTTCTTGCCCACAAGGACGGGACAAGTGTTGTACATAGCCAATCAAAGTTTTGTGCTCTACCTTCAATCTTTTGTATTTGCCCTCGATATGGAACAATCTGTCCTTGAGTGCTTGATATGAATTGTTGCACTCCTCAACCACCTGTGCTCCAGTAGGGCGGCCAAGTTCCATAGTCGTGGTCACATAATTCTCCGGAACAGCCTCATCTCGATCACATTCTACCCTAGGCACTGCCATATGCAACGTCCGAGAGCCATCCTCATCTGTTGAAATTTTGGAGAACTTTCTGGCCTTCTTCGTTGGAGGTGCACTGATCCTACTTAACAATTCTTCCATCTCAGCTGCTGTATCAGTCTCATCAATAGGATCATGTCTCATCCTGTCCCTCAGCCATTCTGGCACCTCCTGCCATAAGTCTGAAATAACAAAGGGCTTCTCAACTTCGGCCTCCACCTCATGAATTTCCTCTACGCCCTCGTGCCAACGAGGCTCATCATCCTCTATAGGCTCAGTATCTCCTGAGCTCTGGGCATCCTGATCCGAAGTAGCATCATCCTCAAGGGCCGCCTCAATCTCATGCTGAAATTGAGTATTAGTGGCCGTCCCTTCCTCTGTCTCTTGCTGATTTTCCTCTCTAAGCATATTGATGCTTTGGCCCACCGATTCTCTACGAGGTGGTTGACTTGCCTCTCGCACTACCTGTTCTGCATTCAATCTTTCCCTTTGATCAGCAAACAGTGACACTTCCTGCATACTCGGAGAATGTGCATGTGATGGCGTATGCGTGGATTCCTCAATTCTTTGAGGTTCAAACCGGACTGGTTCTTTTCCTCGTGGCTCTGGAGCTTGAGCAACCTGTCTTCCTTACCTAGCAGTCGGTGATCTGTGATCTCCCATTAAATTGTAAGTAAGGGGAATTGATCTGCCCTTAAGTCGGCTCACATGCCTCTCCACCCAACTCTGTGTGAACGTCAAGACTGGGATGCAAAGTGTATCCAAGTCTGTAATCTCTAGCTCAGACCAATCTGAGAGTGGGAGTGGCGTATCCCTCACTGTTTCATAATCAGCTTGTACTACATTTATATCCTCTTCAACCTGGTTTGGCACTGGGACAATCTCGCATTCCCTAATCATCCCCAATGGTATTCGTGAAAACATCCTCCTCCTAACCTCAACCTCATCCACTGTACCTGCCCAGAAGTCCTCAATCTGTGCCTTATGCCTGAACTCCTCGGTCAATATCCATCTGATATTTCTGTGGGGATCATAGTGTTGTCTGCTGGTATGGTAGGAAAGGTGGAAGAACTGGAGTTCATTTTCTGCTTTCCTTGCTGCCTGTAGTGATGGACAAATTTCATCTGAATTCCCCATGGTGATAGGGAATCCAAGTCCACCCTTCTTCTTCTTCTTTTGTATCTTATCATAGGCAATAAGTTGCCTAGATATTTCCAGCATCACAATCCTGTTTGTGGGATACCGGGGCAATCTGTACGGATAAGAGGAAAACCCTTGCAGCCTAATGTAGGTAAACTTCAGAAACTGGATAAACCAACATCCAAAATTTTCAATCAGCTCTTTTGCCTCTCTGGATATTCTATGATGAGTCCTTTGCTGCAAGGTCCTCGCTATGTGCATTGTGAAGGTGTCATTGACCCTCTTGTAGTTGGAGGTACTTGTCAAATGTAATTGCGGACAAGCCTTATGTATTTTAAACTGCTGAGAGCCACACCCGATTGGTTCTTTATACGAAATTCCTCTATACTTTGTCATTCGGGCCAACATGTAGACAATGTAAGAGCTCATGTAGAATGTTTTTGTTCTCCTTAGACTCCGGAGTTGCTCGTGTAAATTATCACTGATCATTAATGCCCAGTCTACATACTCCTTGCCCTCCAGCACCAGGTTGATATAATAGAACATCCAAGGCTCAAAGATGAACGCTTTGGGGCACCCTCCGACTCTGCTCAGCATCATTATTCAGTCACAAAACTCTTGGTTCAAATCTTCTGAAATTATCTGCTTTAGCAGCTTTGTGCGAGTTGGCTTGGGCTTGTTCATCCACTTGGAATTTATCAAGTCAGCACATCGGTCAAATGTGGATGAGTACATCTTTTCAGCCCTCTCCCTTGTTTTGCAAATCATCTTTTCATGGACTAGAATTCCAAATTCCTCCCCAATTGCTTCTGGCATAAGGTTGGCCAACAGCTTGCCATCCAGTGAAATGATAGTCCTCTGCTCCGTGTTGTAGCAATTGGCACATTCCATGATCAGCTCTAGGCACCGGATTGTTGGTGGAAAACTAGTAGTTGCATAAAGTCCACTCCTGACAATGTTGTGCGAAGTGACTGGCGGATGATGACCTCCAGTTCCCATTATTCGCCTTCTGAAAGTTTCCAAGTTGAATGAGCGAATGTTTATGTCACTTAACTTGCCCAATTTTGAAGAAAACTTCGACTCCGGCAGGAAGGATTTGCTCAACTTCTTTATCACTGCCTGCCTTGATGTGCTTGCTCTTATGGACTCAACATGATTTCCTCTTCTTGCAGCTCTTCTGCTTGTTTCAGCCATTCTGCAAAAAACAAGAGAGTCATTAGAGAATAAGATTTAGAAAACAATAGCATTTTGAGGGTGCCAGCAGATTTTCGAAAATAAAAAGGCTGCAACACTTTGATATTTCCAGCTGCAAACCTCAATGCCCTTCTCACTTCAACACTTAGAAGTTTTCTACTTGCAGCAACACAATGTCCAACACTTGGAAATATTTGTTCACAGCAATTCACCTTCAACAACTTGAAACTTCTCTTAAATTCACACTTCACTCTTCAAATTCGCACTTTCAGCAACTCACTTTCTTCAAAAGTTCGAACTTTCAGCAACTTCACTCTATTCTCAAATTCGTACTTCTCAGCAACTTGAGAAGTCTCTCTTTGCAAACTTGTACTTCAGCAATTTCAAAACCTCTCTTCTCAAATTCGCATCTCAGCAACTCAAGTATCCCTTTCTCAAATTCGTACTTTCAGCCTTTGAGAATATTTTGCATTCAACAACCGGTGAAAAATATGAAAAGAACTTGAAATCTTATAGCCAGGTCGAATTTTGGAAGAGGCTAAACTTAGCAAACTTCCGAATTTCCATTTTCCCTCCTCTGCCAGTCGCAACACTTGTCACTCGGAGCATCGGAATATTTGACTTCTAGAATTTTTGAAAATTCATCACTCCTGCACAGGCCTGCTTCATCATGTTTGCATTTTAAAATATTAAATCCAGTGTCCTCCATGAACAATTTCATTTCAACTGGCTAAGGCATATGATTTCATGTTGTAAAATTATTCCAGTCATCCAGTTCGATTCTCAAGCTTAAGGCATTTTTGTAGAAACATTCATCTCATTTGCCTTAGAGAAATTTTAATTTCGCCTTAGGAAATTCATTAAAACAGGCACCGGGCAAAAATCACTGTCAAAACGACACGAGCGAGGCGTGGAACAAGTCAAAATCATCTCCCAGTGGGAAATGTCCAATACCCAGAAGAAATTTCCCTTCAGAACTCATCGTTTTCATATGTATCCGGACGAAGGGGTAAGTTTAATTTTATTATTTTTGAAAAAAAATAATAAAGTTTGCTAAGGTTTATTCATTTTTAATCTGGACGCATTCCACACTTGCAATCTTTATTTTCTTGCCTTGACATTTTTCTTGACTTCCTGAAGAATTTCTCTCCTGTTCATGGGCGCATTTGATCTTGCCTTTGGAAATTTTTAACATCACCTCTTCTTTAGGCGTATTTTCTAATTTCTCCTTGTAATGCCTTAGAGAATTTTAAATTTATTTAACTTACCCATGAGGGGCGCATTTGAGGGTATGAACTTCCATTTTACCCTCTTTGCCTTTCCATGCCTTAGCAATCTTGTCTCACACTTAGCAATTTTCCTCCTCAAGTCCTAACTCCTTTGGGTGCATTTGTCATGGTGAGAAGGAACTTGTTCAACCTTAGGCGCATTTCACCTAGTGGGAAGGACTTTCATTGTACTTAGAATATTTTTCAAAATCACGCCCTCCTTGTCTTGTCTTCTTAGGCGCATATAGCATGTGGAGGGAGAACTTTTGAGCGCATTTCATCCTTGCCACTTCCATATGAGGGCACATTTAGGGGGGTGGGAAGGAATTCCCACGCCTTAGAACATTTCATCTCCTCCTCAATCTTTGTGGGCGCATTTAGCATGGTGAGAAGGAACTTTTGGGCGCATTTCACATATGGTGAGGAAACTTTTCACCTTGAGGGCGCATTTCACCTAGTGTGAAGGAATTTGTTTGCCTTAGCGTATTTTTATCATGCCTTCTCTCCTTGTGGGCGCATTTGAGGTAGGCAAGAGGAAATTGTGGGCGCATTTAGAGGGATGGGAAGGAATTCCCACGCCTTAGAACATTTTTCATCTCCATTCCTTCCATTTATCTTGAGGTGGGCGCATTTAGAGGGGTATCAAGGAATTTCTTATGACTTAGAAAATTTCTCATCAAGCTTTCTGCATAAGGGCGTATTTCTCATATCCTCATACTAGTTTTCATCTATAAATTTCCAACGCCTTAGCCATGTCTTGCCCTTCTATTTTTAGCAAATTATGGAGAAGTGTGGATCCCCAAGGCTTTTCCTCTGTTTCGAGTCTAGAACTGGTGTGATACACCCCTTGTGGCCTTGCTACCTTGTTTATACCTGTCGTTGAAGCTTGCCTGCTATTTTTAGCAAACCCTAAAATTGACTGACCTCTGCAGCTCCGTTTGACCTGAAATTTGCTCCATATGATCTTGATGATTTAACCGTCTTGTTCACATCGGGCCTCGACATAGACATACTAGTTTTAGCCATGGAATGACTTACTAAAAATAGTAAGTACTCAAATTGTGCTCAAATTTTGCTAGTAGGCAGCCTGAAAGATGCTGATTATGAGGGTGTACTTTGTTTTGACAACTTCTGTGTTTCATCCCCTATTTTTAGGCATAACAGTGGAAACACTAATTTGACTTGTATGTACCCTGAACTGTTTTAGCTTGACTTGATTTTTGTTGCATGTCGTTCTTCATGCTGAACCGAGCTAAACCGAAGTGTCAGGGAGCTGCTGGAGTGAACCTGCTATTTATAGTAAACGCCCGAAAAGCGATCAATCTGAATGTCAGATGAGTTTGCATGTTAAACTGCCCCTGGGATCTCAAAAAACCCAGAAAAAACCCACAAAACTGGTCTACATGCGAGCACTGGCTAAAAATAGTAAGTCCCTGAAATATGATCTCCTCCGCTTGCATGTCATATCATTGCAAAGCTCTCGCAAAACCCATAAGGAATATCCGGACATGCGGTGGAAAACTCTGCATGCAAACCCTAAAAATAGCCTTTGAAGGATGAACCGTTGAGAGTCATCATCTTGATTTGCATGTTATATCATTGCGAACGTCTTGAAAAACCTAGATACATTCTCCAGTCATGCCTTGAAGAATCGTATGTGTAAACCTTGAAAATGGCTCTTGAAGCCTGAACCGCCAAAAATAGCAAGTTGTCAGAATCTGTTTAAATTTTACGTGCAAGCACCTTGAAGTTACTTGGAACTGCCAATGCAGTCAGAATCTAAAATTTTGAGGAAAATGCCTCATATTAGGTACTTACTAAAAATGGTAAGTTGTCAGATTTCAGTGACAATTCAGTGGGATCCTGCCTTGAGCCTTCTGATTGTACTGCTATGCTCAAATTTTACTTTGATAACCTTATTTGACCTCAAACAAGCCTGAAGGATAAAAACCCTAGTTTCACAGGCTCAACCAACATTTCAACCTAGGTCAAACGATGGGACATCCCTGGAAGAACAGAATGACCAGAGAGAGAGAACCAAAGCCAAAAGACTAGAATGAAGCAAAAATTAGGGGGTACCCATTTTGAATGGGGTGATGTGTGAAAAAGGTCACAACACCTCTGTTTAGTAAATTTTTCCCTTCCAGTCGTATGACAACTTCTCTTGTAGATTCTTGCTTGAGTCGTACATTTCCTCTTGAGTTCTTCTCCTATCGTAAGGTGTTGCACTCTTTGCCTTGTTGTTCCCTGGCACTTCCTCCCTTCAGCGATTCCTTATCTTCCTCTGGCCATGCCTTTCTTTTATTCTCGCCTATTCCTCCAATCGTTCGTACGGTGTACGGTTTATACTTTTGCTGATTTTTTTTTACTGCCACCAGTGCCTTACCTTCTCTTCACGATCGTATGGTGCTTCCTTCCAGTATGTGACCTTGGCGTTTTTTGGTCTCTGCCAATACTTTGTTCTTTCCCAATGGCCGTATGATTATGAGATTAATAAAGTGTCTTAATTTTATTTTTTCGCCGAACTCCTTTTATCTTGGTCGTACGATGTGCACTTAGTTCCTCATCGTGCTCTTTATTGATTGCCCTTTTCTTTTCCTTGGTCTTTGCTCGGTAGTGCACTTTCCCTTCTTCACAGGTCATACGATGGATTGTTTTGGCTTCAAAATTCTTCGCCAATGTTTAATTATTCATCAATGTTCGATCTCTTCCTCCTGTCGTCGCACACCTTTTGGTAACTTTAATGTTGTAATATTTCTCACTTTAATTTTTCTTCTCATGATCAATTTTAACTTTCATTTTTTCACTTCTCCTTTTATTATTTTCCACTTCATTTGATACTTTTACCTTTTTACTTCTTTTAATTTTCCCCTTTTGTATTTTTTCTCTCCTCATTTTCTAATTTCTCCTTCACATTTGTTCTGTTTTTCTTTTCTCTCGCCTCTCTCTCCAATTTTTCTTGTTTTTGGTCATTTTCTCTCTCCTCTCTCTTCATTTTTTGCTTCTTATTTTCTTTTTCCTCATTTTTTAATTTTTCCTTTCTTTTATTTTCTCTCCTCGTCTTTATTTTCTCTCTCCTCCGTCTTCTTTTTTTCTCTCCTCCGTCTTCTTTTTTTCTCTCCTACGTCTCCTTTTTCTTCTCTCTCCACTTTATTCTCTCTCCTCTGTCTCCTTTTTCTTCTCTCCTCCGTCTCTTTTTTCTCTCTCCTCCGTCTCCTTTTTCTCTCCATTTTAAAATATTTTTAATTCTACTTTATTTTTTTCAGTTTTTGGCTCCAACACAATTTTTCCATCTTGTACCTGTTCAGATTTGTGGTCTAGTGTATTGTCCGATTTTGATACTCTTTCTTTGTACTCTCCATACTCAGCTGGAAGTGTTTGGCTAGACGTGTTCTACTCTTCTCCCTCCTAGATTTCTCCGATCTGTAGCATGTTACACTCTCGATGGAACACCTCATAATCCTCCATTAGCCAATGAAATAGGCCATTCAACGAACTTGTCTCGTCTTTCGAGAAAATCTTCAGTTCAAGTACGCTCTACTCGTTCGGCTCCATTGCTTTCCTACCTTCGTCCATGTCTGACTCTCCATTAGATTCTGATTTAGAAGATGCCAGTTTTTCACTAATGGCCCAATTCTTCAAGTCGATCACGTACTTCCTTCCTTCATTCTCTATGGACAGTGTATTTCTTTTCCAATTATGATTTGCCTTGGTTGCCACTAACCACCCTCGCCCAAGCAACGCATCGTACGCCTTCCCCTACAATGGAATGACTATGAAGTTCAATAGGAATGGTTGTGTTCCAATCACCACCTTTTGCGCCATCAACGTTCCCAACGGTTTGGTGCCATGTTGAGCGACACCGATGAGTTGGAATGTCAGTGGCGAGAGTGTTGGCTTCTCGAGACTCTTCCATGTGTCTTCGGGTAGTACATTGACTATTGATCCTCCGTCGACAATAGTATTTTTCAAAATGCTCCCTCTGATCTCCATCTGAACAACCGCTAGCATCTTCCCAATGTTTACTATCAGTAGTACGGGATCAATGGTTTGTTCACCGTACGGTGGTGGTTCTGGTACCAATTCTTGCCTTCGGTCCTCCGCTTGCGATTGCTTGACATCCCCGAGGACGTTTGTCATTGCCAGTCCCAACTGCGGCAGAGTCTGGAGAAGGTCAGTTACTTTGATTGGTACGGTGGTTTGCAGTACCTGCCGTACGATGTTGGTTTCCGCCTTCGACCGTTGAGAGGTTCCTGGCTTCTCCAGAGATATTTTGTTCTCCTTCGCCATCGCCAGTTCCACTTCAACTTTTGCTTCCTTCATCCTTTATTTTTCCGTACGTGGATCTGGGTAGGTTGCCTTCTTTGCTTGCGCTCTGGTGATCGCCAGTACCTCTCGTTCTTCTACTTCAAGCATATGGATACCCTTCTGCTTGGAGCATTCATTATCTTCATGGTTACCTGGTCGACACCACTTACACAATCTTCTTCCCGAACCTTGGCCATTCTAGCAGTCCCTGGTATCATGGGCCTTCCTTTACCATCATACTGTATCTTGTTTCTCAGACTTTTGTTGCTTTGGTAACCTCCAGAGGATGCATTGCTATTGTATTGGGGCTTCGTTGGTGTGTTTGGCGGTGTTGATGGTTCTCCTTGAGTGAAGAGTACTTGCGTACCCCTTGCTCTCAAATTGTATGGGCATTCCTTGATGGAATGTCCCATAACTTGGCAGATATTGCAGAACACCTTCTTTCGACAATTCACTTTTGTGTGACCTTCTGAAATTTTCCCTCTTAATTTTTTCTCGAATTCAACACAACAAACCAGCATCAACCATTGATTAGCATTACTTCCAAATACAAATCAGCTTGTAAAGTAACCCTCACCAAGAATGTTCACCAAGATCCCAGGATGGGGCGAGGTGATAGCATATGGCTTGGGGATCGTTAGGAATAATCTGAATTGAAAAGTACATTCATCTGCTTCAGCAGGCATCCACAAGTGGTGGGAATACTCCACTTATTCAGTGGGTGAGATTATTACAAATTATCAAGGCGGCAAGCCAGCCATGTAACCACACTTCCACTTGAACAGTGGGGGGTATTTATTCCTCACTACCACTTATTTCGTTGGGGGAACACAACAATAATGAAAGATGATTTATTGAACTCAATTACTCAATTGTGGGAGTATAAAACAAACTAAAATTGCAGCAAAATAAACAATAGCTGTTAGTACTACTAATCAGCTTTACAAACAATGAATTACAACTGCAAACAATAGAGATATGCTTCCAAAACCACTGAAAGTTAGAGCAATAATTCTCTAACGATTACAATGTTACAAAGATATAGAAATGAAGCACGAACCAACAATATGATGAAATTATGCAAATCTGATCAGAAACAACATCAACAGAAAATCAGATCAGCAACACTAATACTTAGAAAATGGAGGTATCTCTTCCGAATCAACTCGGAAAACTCTCAAACCACAGCCAAATCATAGCTAAGAGCTAGGCGTCCAACCTCCAAGAAGAAATCGAGCCAAAAACAGAAAACACAGAGTGGCACGAATCCCAATGCATCCAGGAAGAATGGTACAACCTCCAAGAAGGGTCGACCTTCTCCCAAAAATTCAAAACTCAATAATAAAATCTGAAAACTTCTAGAAAGGGGCGCCCTCCATAGTAGAACAGCATGAGCAAACACCCAAAATGGAATTAAATTTGATGGCGAAGCTACGAACAAAAATTCGCTTCAGCCATGTATAAACCAGCAACATAGAAACGGGCTATACATCAGCAACCTGTTCAGAACCACCAAAATTGAAGCTCCATTTGCACTCTAGTGTGAAGTATAGTCTCATAGAACCACCTAGGAAGCCATAGTTTCAGGCCCGAGTTATGGATTGCAAAATGCTAAGCTTCCCCTTAGCCAGGTTCTAGATTCAATCCAGTAGCATAACTTTACTTATAAATTCAAGCATACGAATGAAAGAGCAAGGCTTCAATATATAGACTTCTTCTTGGTATTCGAATCAACTTTGTAACTTCCAAGAAAATCTCTTCAACTTCTCCAAGGGACGTCCACTTCAAAGAGCATTTTAAAATATTTAAAACTCTTAATATTTCTCCCAAGTCGTCCCATCTAGAGGAAAAATAAAACTTTAATAAAATATTAAAGTGCATTAATGAGGCGTACCCTTCATGGCCCCATTTTAAAAACAACTTAAAGTTCATTGACTAGGCAAGGGTACAACTACAAAACATAAAATTGACAAAGTATGAAACTTAATCCAAGGAGGTAGCCAAGTGCAATGCCCAAACTGCAACTGAAGAACTGCTAAAAATAACAACTGATAACTGGCAAGCTGAACCAAGCTGATAATGATGCCACTGCCACAAAAGGACTTACTAAAAATAGCAAATGCTCAAAATAGTAAGTGTTGTGCAGTTTTGCACACACGCCCCACTGAAAGTGAGGGACCCTCTCTTGGCCTGCCCTTTTGGCCCGTTTCTGTGACTTGCCCCTCTTTTGTGCTTATCTTTGAAAATCTTGGGGTTTTGGTCTTTGGTGCTTGCCTTGGTTGTGGGTGCCTTTGTGTGTTGAGTTCCTGGTGGTTTTGAAGTCTTATGGATGTCCTCTCTGGGGTGGTCTTCTTTTGCCTTCTGTTTTTTCCCTTGGTGTTTTTGTTTGGGTCCTAAGGGTTGGTTTCCTCCCTTAGGTTTTCCTTTGTTTTCCTTGTTCCTTTTGTTCTGTCGGAGGCGGAATCGGGATGGGACTTAACTCTGAACTTTCATAAAGTTCTCGGTTCGGTTCCCGATCCCGTTCCGGCTCCGCTTCCTGCTTTCTCATTTTCTTCATTGCTTTGTTTGTCTTCGGCCTAAGGGTTGGTTTCCTTCTTTAGGTTTTCTTTGCTTCGCTTTTTCCTTTGTTTGTCGGAGGCGGAACCGGGATGGAACAAAACTCTGAACTTTCATAAAGTTCACGGTTCTGTTCCCGTTCCCGTTCCGCCTCCACTTCCCGCCTTCTCGTTTTTTCATTGCTTTGCCCGTTTTCGGCCTAAGGGTTGGTTTCCTCCCTTAGGTTTTTCTCGGTTTGCCTTTTCTTTCGTTTTGTCGTAGACGGGACTGGGATGGAACTTAACTGTGAACTTTCATAAAGTTCACGGTTCGGTTCCCATTCCCGTTCCGGTTCCGGTTCCCGCTCTCGTGCTTTCTTCTTTGTTTTGTTTGTTTTTATCCTAAGGGTCGCTTTTCTCCCTTAGGTTTTCTTTGCTTCACCTTTTCTTTCATTTGCCAGAGGCGGAACCGGGATGAGACTGAACTCTGAACTTTCACAAAGTTCACGGTTCGGTTTCCGTCCCCGTTCTGGCTCCGCTTCCCGCTCTTTTGCTTTCTTCTTCGTTTTGTTTGTTTTTGTCCTAAGGGTTGGTTTCCTCCCTTAGGTTTTCCTCGGTTCGCCTTTTCTTTCGTTTTGACCAAGGCGGGACCGGGATGAAACTTAACACTGAACTTTTCACAAAGTTCATGGTTTGGTTCCCGTTCCCGTTTTGCCTCCGCTTGTTTTCCTTCCCGTTCCCGTTTTGGTTCCGTCTCCGCCTCTGCCGGGGTTGGCTTCGTTTCCGCCTCTGCCTGTTTCCCTTCCTTTCCCGTCTTGGTTTCGTTTCCGCCACCACCTGTCTTTG
Source organism: Sequoiadendron giganteum (assembly GCA_007115665.2). Lineage (NCBI taxonomy): Eukaryota > Viridiplantae > Streptophyta > Pinopsida > Cupressales > Cupressaceae > Sequoiadendron > Sequoiadendron giganteum. Next base: position 506,658,933 of record CM021104.1, on the reverse strand, counting down.
GTTCTGCTTCCGCCTGGGTTTGTGCGTGATTTTCTTGCCTTAGAAACTCTAATGGATCAGCTTGGATTTTGATGATGTGTTGAGCATTAATGGTGGCCTGTTTGAATGCAGGTTGGATCGAGCTGAAGGTTGTTGTTGGGGCCGAGGGAAGAATGGGTGTACTTTGAAGATTTGGCGAGATCTGTAGGTACAGTCGAGTGCTTTGCGGTTGCTGTCAGACGAAACCCATTCCTGCACGCAAGGTTGACGCATTTGGTGGCCATTAATGGCGGGCAAACGTGACATGGTGGACTCAACCTGGTTTGGCTCGATTTGGGTCGTTCGTTTACCCGGCTCGGATCTGATCGGCGGCTTGTGTTCGAGCTGATGTTTCACGCGTGGGTGGAGCATTAATGGTGGGCGTGGTTCGAGGAAATGTACCTAGCTTTGTTCGATCCCAGATCGATTTGACGGGGCTCTTGCTGCATTCAATGCTGACGGCGAGTTATTGCTGGCTGTCGGGGCCGATTTGGTTGGTGGCCGACCTTCTTCGTAACCCTAGCTCTGGTTCATGTGGACAGATTTTCTATAAGTATGGCCTTTGGCCTCATTTGTAAGGGTTTGGATTGGCTGGGTTCGTTCGTTCTCCCACTAGTGGATTAAGCAAACTAAGTCAGAGGACTTGTAGACAATAGATTTAGTAGTAGAATAGCATGTTAGAAGATTAGAAGTTAGTTTTACATTTCAAGCAAGTGCTGTAACAGACTGGAATTGTTGCTAATGTGATGATTTAATACAAAGTGAAGACATTGTGCTATACTTGGTGCCTTATTTCGATTGAATAATCTTGCATGGTTCTTGTTCTATCTTCTAAATCGCTTGGAAACATTTGAATATATCTTAGGTTTAATTAGTAATGCTTGTGATTTAATGCTTTGAATGTTGTAGGAATCCTGAGTTCATACTTTGGGCAGCTTCTTGATTATGGGAATGTTGTGCAAGGTCAACCTGTACCTGATACCCATGTGCTTAGTTCAACTGTAGATATTCATCCAGTTTTATTGAATGAATGCCCAAAGTCTGAAAATCTTTAACACCTTAGAAGATTGCACTGTTTTATGCAAGATTGCAGGTATAGCCTGAGTCGAACAAAAATTAGTTTAAGGGATTGGTCCATTCCAAGTATTTCATCATTTGCATGGTTAATCTTAGAAGTAGTGTTAACATTAGGACTTCTGAAACCCTCATCTTTTGCTGTTTCTTTTATTATTTGGTTAGAACTAGAAATTTAAGCATCACCATATCTTAAAATCTGATGAGTTTAGAGCTTCCAGCATTTGTTCGTAAGACCCCTTGTGATTACCAACATTTTCACATTTTATCACTGAGTTTGTTCTACTGCATTGTCATGACCTGACACCCGTGAGACCTTGGGGTTATCTCTTTGTTCATAGAGATCAACCCTTCAAGAGAGACAGGATAATTTTTATTCTGTCTGATGTTGTTGCCGTGCAGAAACACCAAACAACAGTAAGTATACTTGAAAACCATCAGAAAGCCAAACTGAATAGCCATACTAAACTGCAAATGATTGAACTGCTGCTAGAATGATACTGCTTATAAATTGACTTACCAAAAATAACAAAAAGCTATAAATAGAAATTTTGCAAAACATCAATTGAACACCAACTGAGCAGTAATCATGACTTACTATAAATAGTAAGTGTTTCCGATTATCTTCTGAGCACAAACCAGGTACCCAACATGACTTACTATAAATAGTAAGTGCCCAGAAAGGTTGTCAGATTCAGACGCATGCCACACCACCTCAGAGGTCTCTAAAAACCCAGCAAAACCCAGAAACCTATCTTACATGCAAGGTATTTTCCAAAATTGCATGTCATCATCTCAGCATGCATGTTACCGCATCCTGAAGCTCTCAAAAAACCCAGAAAGCTCCACTAGACATGCGTCAGAAAAACACACATGCAAGCCTTCAAAATTGCATCTGAAAGTGGAAACCCTAATTTCCCATTCTCCTTAGCCTAAGAGTTTCGGGAAATAGGCTAAAACCTCAAGAAGAGCGTAGGGCTAAATCGGGGACATCCCATTGCACTTCGTACACCACAATTCTCATGCTTCCCTCGTACTCTCTTTGTCGGCCTTCAATTCTTTCATCATTCGCATCATATCTTTCTTGAGTGCTTGTACGGTCTTGGATTCACCGTCGCTGTCGTCCGTACTCTCCTCGTCATCCGTCTTCTTTTTCCCTTGGGAGGATGTTTTATTTTCGCTTTCTGTATCCATTGCCCGATTGTATGCTTCAACATACAATGACAGAGGCACGACTTTCATCTTCTTCCTTAGTGATGGAGTCAAGCCTTCGATGAACCATCGCTTCTTTAGCCCGTTAGTCGGTTGAACCTCCAATTTTCCCAACAAGTCTTTGAGTCGCTGATTGTATGTGCGCATATTCTCATGCTTTCCCTGCTTCATATTGTAGATTTTTACTACAATCTCACTGTCATCCCTCAAGAGTTTGAATTCGTCCTAAAAGGCCTTCTTGAGTAATCTCCATGATGCTCTCTGTACTTGGTCCAATTCTGAGTACCAGTCAATGGCACTGTCTCTTAGTGTTGTTGGAAATGCTTTTAGCTAGTGATCCAGATCGTCCTGTCCGTTGGCTATCCAAATTGTTTCGCATGTTTTACAGTGGTGTACTAGATCTTCTGACCCATTCCTCGTAAATTTCGGCAGCTTCTGCCGCTCGCCTGGCGGAGTCACCATCTTGCCCCGATACCCTCCTTGTGTATTGGACCTGACTAGAGTGGTTCTCTCGCTACGTTGCGGTGCGTCACTTGCACTCTCAGCCATGTACGAGTCTCTCCCACATCTTTCGTCAGCATCCTCGACACCTTGAGTCTTCTGGGGTTCACTCCGGTACTCCCTCGGCCTCGGGGTCTTGGGCTCAGTCCTCAGCCCTTCGTCGTCGTCCGACATGGACAACTCCTGAATGCATTGGATGCTGCTATCAAGTTCTTTAGTTAATTCATTTTCATTTTCACTTATTTTGTACCTTTCTACGCATAGAGTGCTGAAGGGTCCTTCGTCCCTTCCTTCAACAAAATTCTGATGTGCTTTATTGATGGATTGGTCTATTTCCTCAACATTCTCATGTGCTCTTTTTATACTTTGGTTTATTTCAATTAAATCTTCATTAAATTCTTTCTCAACTTGCCTTAGTCTTCGTCGCCGGTTTTCTTGCTCTTGTAGTCTGAGTGATCGCCGAACCCTCTCTTCCTCAGCTTCGTGCTCGATTGGTATTCGGTTCTTGTCTTTGTTGGGCCATACGGGCATTAAAAGTCATTCAGGTGATCATTGTTGGTTACCAGGTGTATGTCTCCGGCTAGTGTCTCGTTCCTCCTCTTCCCGCTTGGTTTGTTCTTCGTACCGCTGCAATATTTGTTGTCTTTGGCATTCCTGATCCCTCTCAGCCCGAAGATCTTGTAAGATAATGTAGTGGCGTGCTATCAGTCTTGGCAGTCTGGTAAGAAGGTGGTCAACCTCTTCGTTGACGCACAGTCTATCCCAAATGACCTCTTGAGGGATCTCTTGCCTGAGAGCCTCCCTCTGTATGTGGTCCTTTATCAAGATTTCCCATAGACTGCAGAGGTCTCTGTCAGAGTGTCTTCACGATCCTTGTTTGCTTGTATCGTCCCTTCGGTTGGTTGCCCCATCACAACGCCATTCTCCTGTCTGGGTGTTTATCAGATTTGCTTAGGCAACGACGCCAAATGTTTACTCACTAATAGTGTTCAACGTACTATGGGAGTAAACGAGAATAACTCACAAACATGATGCACGTACTAGAATATGAATCATAGAACAATCGTAAGAGTAATTGCACAACACAATGGATTCATTTCATTCATGAAGAATATCAACAGTACATAGCAATTATCCGTGTCCGACTACAAATGACAAGATACATATATAGATGGCCGAGGTTGGTTGAGATACCAACCGTCGGCAACTCTTCCTAACTACCCGCCCGACAACTAATCCAACTTTTACTTTAAATTGTGCATGTATTATTTAAACTATTATTATCTATTCCTAGTATAACCGACTACAACATTTATTTAATTAATATAATTATTTATTAACTTGGCCATCTACAGCTGCAATAGACTTGCTGGATGCGAGTGCTCGTACTTGTTCTGCTGACAAGTCACACATTCCTTGACATGTCTCAAAACATCCTCCTTGAGGCCCTTCCAAGAGAACCTCTCTCTGACCTATCTATATGTCTTAAAGTAGCCTTGATGGTCTGCTAAAGGAGTGCCATGTGAAGCCTATAGTATCTTCTCCTTCAATTTAGATTTTGGCACCAATTAGATCCTATCCTTGTAGAAGATCACATCATCCACAACTCGGTACCTGTCATCTTGAACTTGTCCATCCATGACCTCACATGCAAATTTATTCTTGGAGTACTCAACTAACAAGAGAGACTTCCAATTAGTTGAAATCTCTGAAAGTGAACAAGCGGCAGGCTTCCTAGAAAGGGCATCAACAACAACATTCTTCTTCCCTTTCACATACTCTATATTGAAATCGTAGGCTTGTATCTTACTGACCCATTTTTGCTGCCTCTTGTTCAAATCTTTCTACTCCAAGAAATGCATGAGACTATTGTGGTTGGTCCTCACCCCAAACTTTCCTCCAACCAAGTACTGCCCGAATTTCGCCAATGCATGCATTATGGCAAGCATCTCCTTATCATATCTGGAGTAAAGTCTCTTAGGTCCTCTCAACTTGCGGCTCTTAAAAGCAATAGGGTGTCTATTCTGCATCAAAACTGCTCCTATACCTTAACCCAAAGCATCACACTCAAGAACAAATGGTTGGGTGAAGTCTGGAAGTGCCAAGACTGGGCAACTACTCATCACCTCCTTGAGCTTGTCAAAAGCTCATTGTGCCTCATTGGACCAACTGAATGCACCCTCACTTGGAGGCCGTACCACTCATCTTGGCTGCATTGGGATTCATGCCACTAATTTGGTGCAAATTTAGAGGTGTCTTTCTGCTACTATTTGGACCTAGGTCTCAGCATTCATTTGCTTTCAGTCTCTCGTCATTCAGACTCAGTTTGGTGAAGTTATGAGCATATTGGTGAAATTCTGTACTGCTGGTCTGATTTTCTATTTCTTACTGTTTCTTATCAGATCTGATAAACTACTGTAATGAGCTTATATTCTTATCATTTCTCATATTTTTTCAATTAGGGAAGATATTTCTAACTCTATGATGTATTTGGTCACATTATACTGAACTGTTGTGTAGCTGAAGTGAATATTGTAAAGCTTGTTTAGTAGTACTAAGCAATTGATATAAATTTGCACTTTATATTCTTGTTTATACTCCCACTGAAGAAGTGGTTGAGTTTGTTTTTACTTTCAGCACTTTGTTCTTAATTTCCCTCTGCTGAAAAGTGGTAGTGTGGAATCTTGGTTGGCATGCCGCTAAGTTATTTGTTTTACATTTCCACTCTCGCTGCATAAGTGGTCGAGTTGTAATTTTATATTCTTATATGGTCGGCTAGCCGCCTATTGCAAATTGCACTTTCATTTCCAGGTACCTAACGATCCCCTAGCACCGTATGCTCTCACCTCGCCCACATTGAGAACTTGGTAATCAAAAGGTGAAGGGTTACCATTTTTGTTGGTTTATATTTGGAACTAACACTAACAGTGTTGAAATCGTGCTGATATTTTCAAAGAAAAACTTTAAGGGGATATTATAGTGGACTAAGGCCCAATCACTACACCAAAAGACTGAGCTGGTAGTGAGGGCGGCTACCCAAGGTGTTAGGGTGGCAACCAGGGAGGATCTTTCACCACCGAGGCCACCATCGGAGAATCTGGGATCATACGCAAACCCAACGGACACGTGGCCACTAGGGCACATCACCCATGCACAGGGACATTACAACCCACCACGCTCCGCGGGTCTCGACCTCGAGACCTCAACTTTGATACCACTAAGGCCCAACCACTACACGAAAAGACCGGCTTGGTAGTGAGGGCAATTAGCCAAGGTGTTAAGGGTGGCAACCAGGGAGGATCTTTCACCACCGAGACCACTACCGGAGAATCCGGGGTCTTACGCAAACCCAACAAACGCGTGGCTACCAGGGCTCATCACCCGTGCATAGGGACATTACACCTTGGCATTGCTTGAGGACAAGCAAGCTTTGGGAAAGGCAAATTGCAATGTCCCCATTTTCGGGTTCTCTTGCTTTGCAGTTGGAGCTAACTTTCTGGGTTTGTGTCAGCATGATCAGAGGGGTAATCTGATTATTCCAATGAGCTTAGGTGGTCGGGAGGACTCATATGCCACTTTCTAGGGTGACTTTTGGCTTCTAGTGTGCTCTCCGAAAATATTGGAGAAGGCGTCTATTTATAGAAAGTTGCCCAATCGGCTCCATTTATCATTATGCTTCATCGAAATCACTCCAATGTAGTCAATTTCTGATTCCGATGCATTCTGGCAGTTTCTGCAAAATGAGTATATTAATGGCTTTATTTTAATAATTTTACTAAGGTTGCCAAATATTAATTAAAATATTTAAAAGGCCCCTTAGTGTTATAGCTCATCGGAACCAGGAAGAAATGTTATAAATCATGGATGCATAAAACAAGGGCCTTGCATGTCAAATTATGATTATTTTAATTAAAAGGTCATTTTCAGAGCTAAATGGAGTTTTAATTAAAAGATAATTTTAAATAGAAGTTTCTCGAGAGTTTGGCAGGAAAAGTATAAAAGGGTGTTATGAGAGCTCATTTAGTTATGTTAATTTTATTCTATATCTCTTATTGAAACCCTTGTGGGTCAAGAGGTTGAACTTTGAAATATACTCTCAATTTTTTTTGATTTTTAAATGAACATTTACAATGTAACCAAGCACCTGTTAAGGTTAGCATAACTCAAAACGTGCATGAAAGAACTCTAACCAAGAATGCACCCTAAAACCACTTAAGGAGGAGGGGCGGGCATATGGTCAAAGGATCCCTAGGATCTACTGAATCAAATATTACAATGATTACATTGAAAGAGAGAGATTAAACTTGACACCAAGAATGTGCACTCAAGATCCTTTGACAGGCGAGGTGCTGACATATGCTGGAGTACTAATGCTAAAATTGAATGTAACAAAGGCGGATAACTAGCCAAAATAACTTTCCACGCTACCACCAAACAGTGGGGGGAAAAGATTACAATTAAAATACTTCTTTTGCTGCGGCAGGCATCCACTGAAGAGTGGGAATTCACCACTTGAAAGTGGGTATGAAAAGAGATTACAATTCAATTTATCCTCACTGGCGGTATACCATCCAGGGGTGCTTAGTGTGAAACTAATTAAATAATGCAGCAATATTAAAACTGAAACAGTACTACTGTTAACAGTTTGTACAAAAGAGAAGGCTGCAAATTACAATGTTTTCACCAATTTTCAAGCACCAAGTTATACATTGTTTCCATGTCAGAATATAATGAGAAAGAAGAAGGATGGAAACATCAAATGATTTAATTTTGTTTCAGCAAACTGTAATTCTGGAAATGTCAAATCAGCAACTACAAAAATTTATCAAATGCTCATAACTCAATCGAATTACCTCCAAATTGTATGATTCCAAGTGCAATGATCAACTAGAAGATAGGCGCCCCTGTTGAGATGAATAAAAAACCTCAAAACACCCTTATTTATTTATGGCACAAATCCCAATGCAAGCTGAAATGTACGACCCTCCTTGAGGGGCGATTTTGACATATAAAATCAAAGACTCCAAACTAAAATCTGCAAATTGGTAGGAAGGGTCGCCCCAAGCATAGAATCATGATGAACAAATACCCATAATCAAATTAGAAATACCCTTAAAGCTGTTAATGATTTTCACCTACAGCCATGACTGAACCAACAACAATAAAATCTGGAAATTACATCTGAATCTTCAACATTGAGGCTCAATGTGCACTTCTGAATGAAACACACTCTCGATCCATCATCTAGGGAACCATAGTTTTAGGCCCGAAGAGTGGAATAGAATTGCTAAGCTTTCCCTTAGCCAGATTCTAGATTTCAAACCAGCAGCATAACTTTGCTTTCCAAAACATCATATAATCAACACTCCACAATGCAGCAATATATAAGTTTCAATGGGCAAATGAAACACTTTGAATTTCAAGAAGTTGAATCACTTCAACTTCCCAAGGGATGCCCTTCAACCATTCACTTTATTGTGAAATAATAAAACATTATTTCCCTTCCCTTTAGGCGTCCATTTCTATTTGCAATAATAAAGCATTTTAATAAATCATTAAATGCTCAACATGACCCCTTAATGTCCCCTCTTTAAAACAACATGAAGTTATCACTCCTAGGCATGGGGTACAACTTAAAAACATGAAATTAACTAAGTATAATACTTAGTCCAAGGAGATAACCAAAACCAAAGCCAATACTGAAACTGATGGATTACCACAAATAGCATGATGACCTAAGTTGAACTGCAAATGATAATACTGCCAAAATTAGACTTACTAAAAATAGTCACTGCCAAAAATAGTGAATTCACTTCAACTCAACAGAAAGCCAAACTGATCGGCCACACTGAACTGCAAAAGAATGAGTTGTTGCTAGAGTGATACTGCTATAAATATACTTACCAAAAATAGCATATTGCTATAAATAGTAAGTTTGCCAAAATCACATCTGTATGTCAACTGAGCAGTATCATGACTTACTATAAATAGTAAGTGTTCCCATTCTGCTTACCCTACGAGTTTCTGGAAATAGGCTAAATCCAATTGTAGAGTGTAGGGCTAAATCGGGGACATTACAAACTTAGTTCATCTTAGCCTTTGGAGGATGGAAACCCTTTGGGGAAGATCATTTTCGGTGGTGAAATGATTCCGACCTAGTTGGTTTGTTGGGAAGATCACTCAAGTCTTCCAGTTGTGCGATTAAGGCAAATTTGTGAGTCTCCTATGGAGACAAATTTGGGATAAATGATATATCTATCTCTTGCTTTGAAGGTCGCGGGTTTGGCTCAGTTTGGAGGGCATGGGCATAAGCAAATCTGGACGCTATTCTCTAGAGTTAACTATCTTGCCCGTGGCACTTATTCATTGATTTCTGCTAAGCAATCTGAGGTTGGTCGCTGGGTTATTGTTGTGTAAGATCATTGCAGGTTTCATTCACAGCTTGGTGTGAGGATTCCTCTACCTGGGTGTGATTTTCTATGAGGATATTACATGCTTGCTAGTTGGGGGCCGTTGTTTCAGTCAATATTGGGGGTCATGGCTATTGTGTACCCATCTGCATCGAAGTTTCCATCTGCTGAGGGTGTTAAGGTTGCATATGCTGGTCGTGGACTGTTCTCGAGGGGCGTGGGACACCATAAACCCAATGCCATACCTGTAGGTGCAGAAACAGACTATTGAGGGGTTCATGGGTATCTTGTTGAAGCCATGGGAGCTCGAAAGGGTGCAGACTTGTCAATACAGCTGCCACCATTCCTTGTTACTGACTGTCGATGATATCTGGGCACCTATTTGGAGAGCTGGGCGAGTATACTATGTGCTGGCTGCTTCTGCAATCACTAATCCACTGCTACAGCCATCGTAATCTTCTGCTGTCAACTCAGAATCAACTTTGGGAAGCTATCAACGGGTATTTTATGCATTTGCATGTGAATATATATCTAATGTAAACTCAGGAACTGCTGACATACATTTCTGAATATTATTTGTATGTAAATCTGCTCATTGTATTGTTCAGACTGAGTATTATTGTGACTGAAACCTTTATCCGGTTAGTTATGTTTGTACCAACAATATATGTCATGGAATGAAGAATGAAATACTTGGTATTAACCCTGTCATACATTTCATTTATATACTGTTGTGGTTTCATACAATGCATTGGTATAAGTTTGACAAGATGAACCCATATGTCAAACTGGAAATATCGTTTTAAAAATCATGCAAAAATCAGTAAGGGTTTTTACAAACATGCGCAAACTGATATCTTTACTACTTAGAACATAGGTGGAAATCAAAAGAAATCAAACATATACAATTTAGAAAAGAAAAAAATATATCACAGAGGATTGAAGTGAAATGTAGCAAGATTTCTCATTGATTTGTTTGAACTTTGAAGCCTTGTGCAAATACATTCTTCTTTCAGATTTTTGCTCAGTTCTATCACAGGTCAAGCTGCTTTTTTTTAATATTGCAAAATAGAGTACTAAGCAGGGTTCAATATGAAGCCGATCATCCCAAAACTTATACACTACTAAGACCAATAGAACAAGACATCCAAGTATAAGCAAAAACCTGGGGCAGCCATACCTTCTCACAGTTTCAAGTCTTTCAACCTATTTAAGAATTAGGTAGAGCTTTACATACCTTAATACAGTTTTCAAACAATAATTCTTCAGACCAAAAGCATGTAAAAACAAATACTGAACCATGATCATCATCACTTAGCAATATGTGAAACCACTTTCTTAGGCAGTTCAGTTCTGTCAGCATTAGCCCCATCATGAAAAACACGAGCCAAGTTATCTGTTTGTTGTGGCCTAGACTCAACAATTTGATTACTGTTAACAGAATTATCTGGAACATTATCAATATTACCTTGAGTCTGCTCGTACACTAAATGGTCTTCATCATTGTCACTTGAATCCTCTGGCTGTCCACTGTTTCTTCCCAAGTCTGGCCACCATTAAATAGTGTAAGATTTAAGAAGAATGAAAACACCTTGCTCCACTAACTTGTAAAACTTGCCTTTTGGGATATCCATAATAATTGTAACTGCTCAACAATAGAGAGGAAGGTGATTGTTAGAATATTGTCATTGATGCCGAAGCGAATGAAGGAGATTGTTGGATCATGTTACTGAAGAAAATTAAAGGCATATGGATAAGATTGTTGGCAAGCGTATTGTCATTGATGTCAAAGAAAAAATGAGGTAAATCGTTAAAGGCCAAATGCCACTAATTGTTATCCATTTTCAATGGTAGAAGATTTATATTAAAATACTAATAATTGGTTGTCTGATTTATATGAGGGAGTATTTATTTTATTTTTGAATTGCCAAACTTGGCCGACCGTGTTTGAAGCCGCATATTAATATATATTAATTGCCTATGTTAAATGGGATGTAGACATTAAAAGAAGTGATTATTTATTCTGCGAAGGCTGCAAATATATTAGAGGAGTGACTTCATTAATAAATAAAGCGAATTAATTACTATGGAACGATTATGATATGAAGGGGCAGCACTTGGTATTAAAACAGCAGCGATTCATTGTGAGAGGGCAGCGATCCAAGTGAAGGGGCATATGAAAACATTTAAGGATAAATAAAATGTTTAAAGGCAGTGCTTATAAATTAAGCAATAGAAATTATAAAGGTTAACAAATGATTAATAATCTGTTTGAAGAGGCAGTGGTTGATGTTTATGATAAGGCAGAATTATAAACAAAGATTTTGTCCTTTCAAAAGGATATCTCTTTTCAAAGAGACGTCTCTCTTCATGTAGAGGCATAAGGATATAAAGGAAATAAGAAATGGGTGGAGATGTGAGTGATTAGTGTTAGATGTGAGAAGATTAAATAAGAAGAGTAGAAAAGAGAAGGGTGTAAAAATAAAGTTATATCATATATACACCAGTAGATAAGAATGTGAAGAAATAATAAAAGATCATTTGAAGGCAAATTTTTGAAGGAGACTATAGCAGATTTCTGAAAGAGATTATAGCAGATTTTTAAAAGAGATTATAGCAGATTTTTGAAGGAGATTATAGCAGATTTTTAAAAGAGATTATAGCAGATTTTTGAAGGAGATTATAGCAGATTTCTATGAAGATAATATAGAAGGCAGATTTGTATGAAGAAAATATATAACTATAAGGCATATTTTTGTGAAGAAGATTGTATGAATATCATTCATTGAAAATATATGAGATTAACATTCTTATGAAGGAGATTGAATTTTCCATCATCCGTTGAAGAAGCAACATTCAGATGGTGGAACATTGTTTTGGAAGTCGGTGCTTCCTAAAGGAGAGATTGGTGTCTCTTGCTATGCTGGTGCTTAGCAGTGGGGGTTGGTGCCTACGAATTGTGGGGATTGGTGTCTCTAGTGGATTGGTGCCCACAAATCATTTAAGAGGGGATTGGTGTCTCCTGTGGGTTGGTGCCTACGAAGTTTATAAAAGAGTCTTATATAAGCAATATTTTGCTATGGTTTTCTTCCGTAAGGGTTTCCACGTAAATCGTGTGTTCTTGTTATTGATTGTGCAATTGATGATATTGTGATTGTTAAGTTGAAAAAGTAAAAGATTGTATTATATTGATTCACCTTCCTCTCGCCCTCCCCCTTCGTCCTCTCTCTCTTAGTATAATTGTGTGCTCATCGGTGATATTGTTAACATAGACCGATTGCCACTACACCAAAAGACTAAGCTATCAGCGAGGGTGACATCGAAGAGGTTTAAGGGGTATCGATGAGGGTTGAGGGTCCCACGTGGCAATAATTTACCCCCCTAGTCGAGAGGTCGACAAACACAGTCGACTGTGAGACGAAAAGAGCGTCAAGAGTGGGAGTCGAACCCTCCCTAGTGGAGTCGCTAGTTTTGTTAATATAGACCGACTGCCTCTACACCAAAAGCCTAAGTTGTTAGTGAGGGCAACATCGGAGAGGTTAAAGTGGTACCGACGAGGGTTGAGGGTCCCACGTGACAACAATTTACCCCCCCAGTCGAGAGGGCGACAAGCACAGTCGACTGCAAGACAAAACGAGTGTCTCGTGTGGGAGTTGAACCCTCCCCAGTAGATTCACCAGTTTTGTTAACAAAGACCGACTGCCACTACACCAAAAGCCTAAGCTGTCAGTGAGGGCAACATTGGAGAGGTTTAAGGGGTACTAATGAGGGTTGAGGGTCCCACATGACAACAAATATCACTGCAAGAGTATATAAGATACCTCCTTTTGTCCTACAATACTTAGTTATTTCTAGATCTTCTTAAAAACCATAAAATCTCATTTGACAAAATAAGCCAAAATTTCCCCAACTATTTATTGAACGTCCAAATATAGTCAAAGAGAATTTCCCACTAGATAAAGCCCTACCTATCATCCCACCCAAATTTACTACCAAAAGACATACTCCATACTTTTTTAGCATATGGGCAATCAAAAAATAAGTGAAGAATGGACTCATTATCATTACAAAATAGACACACATATGTAGTAAGACCAGCATCAGTTATAACAGAACCAATAGCAAGTTTTTATAATGAAAAAACTCATCTAAACATGGTTTCTTGGGCTATATTTAAGAAGATCAAACATGATTTAAAACAGATTTCCTATCTGTGGAAGAAATCCTAAAACCTCAATTGTTATTTAAAGAGTTTCATTCCAGGCGACTGCTGTTCTAATGTTCTAATAATAAAAAATATTCTTTTAACATTACATCAACCACACATCAGCTGAAACTTTAAATTATGAAAGTGTAAAAAACAAATGCACAAAAATTAAACCTTCAAATAAGTTTTTCATTCTTTTCAAAAAACTTACAAGGAAACCTCTACAAACTGCTCACCAAAGCTACACATAATTTATCATTGTATAGAATTCTTTTATCTTGCACCTATCTTTATATTATTTGGCAAAAATCTAATCTTCAAAAAACTAAGAAGTCGAAATCATTAATGTATATCTACTCTTTATTAGACTTAATTAGCTAAATAAAAGACTTTACTTTTTTTTAACACTAAAGTGAAATGTAAAATAGACTAACTTTAACCACTTCCTACACGTTCATATTGAACCTGTGTGGAAGTTCCTATTCGAGCTGAAGATTCAATAGATAGCATCAATTAGATCTTTTTCACAGCAGCTTTGGTAAGAGGGGATTCATCTCTTATTTTTTAACACTAAAGTGAAATGTAAAATAGAATAACTTTAACCACTTCCAACATGTTCATATTGAACCTGTGTGGAAGTTCCTATTCGAGCTAAAGATTCAATAGATAGCATCAATTAGATCTTTTTAACAGAAGCTTTGGTAAGAGGGGATTCATCTCTTCAACTTACGTTATTCAAAACTATAAATGAGATCAGCAGGAAAATCAATACCATTCACATCTCTTAAAACCATAGAAAAGTTTATTTTCTGAGAATTAGGAATAGGGAATGTTCTTTTAACCTCTTACCGAGTTAATCAAGTTACCGTTATAAAAAAATCACCAAAATTCCTCAATCCTTTAGAAGACCAATGCCTATCAGAGCAACCTCTGGTCAAAGGCTGTTGCTTATTATTAAAAGACAGATTCCACCAAATGGACCTTAAACTTAAAAATTTCGCAATCCCTTCTAGAGTATTCATTGTGTCTAGAAAGAAGATGTTTCACATACTCCCAAGCCCTCTAAATATTGTACAAAACAACATATCCTAATTACCAAATAGAATGCCATGAGGATGAAGCCTTTTTCAACTCCTATTATTTTTAGGTACAACAAGAATTACAAGAAATTTCTAGGGTTTAGAGGCCCTCAAATGCTTTCATTATCTACTTCACAACTAAAGTTAAAACCTGAATTTATAGATCCTTTAAATCCATTCCTCTCCTTTGTTTGGGGAGACAACACCGTTTCTAAGCTATGCCTTTTCTTGTTTCCTTTACCATTTGACTATAGGAAGTTTCTGATCAAGTTGTGAATCTTTCCCACCTATGTATTACCAAACAATCAAGAAGTAGCATAGTAAATGCTCAAGGAGGAAATTCAACCCAACTTAAAACCATTAATTTATTAGAAGAAATTTTTGAACTAGAGGCAAAACAATACATATCAAGCATGTTCAGTAATTAGAAAAAATATCTTCCTCTAGACTAGGAAACAAAGACTTGTCAACAACGAATTGAAAATCAATCAAACTAGTGCCATTGGGGAGCATAATACCTTTGACAGTGGGATTGAAAGAACATTCATTTAGTTGAAAATGCATTGCTTTAGAGGCAACCACAAACAAGGGGGCCAAGGGGCTACCCTATTTTATGGACCTTTGCAACACAAAAGACTCAATCAAAGAACCATATATCTCTTGGACTGAAGCACCATGGAGCAAATTTTCAACTATTTTGAAAAACTTTCCTTTCAACCCTAGAGCTCTTAAAATCAACAACATGAAAGACCAGTCAATCTTGTTACATACCTTTTCAAATTCAGATTAAGTTATGCAAATAATTTGATCAAAGCTTTCAACCCAATCTATCCCTTCCCAACTAGATATTAGATTCTTAAAGATATATCTACCCTTGACAAATTCAATTTGTGAAGAGGAGATAATTTTAGGGAGAACTATCATCTTCATTAAAATTTTGCATGAGACATTCAATAAAATAATAGGCCTCCAATTTTTGATCAAAGATTTACTGCCATCTTTAGGGAGAAATTTGATTACTCCTCTATTCCTATCTTTCCCCAAAGAACCCACCTTAGAGCCTTTCTCTAGACTTCTAGAAGGTCAACAAAGATCCAATAATTATTAGTTTTATAGAATTCTATAGGAAGAACATCTATTCTATGGATTTACCATTTTTAAGAGACTTAATAGCCAAACAAATCTCCTCAATAGTAACATTCTGTTTTGGATTCAAGACATCACAGCCATTGAGCTCTTTCGGGTTAATTTTATGATGCAAGAGCATCTAGGTCCATAGGGGATCTTGCATCGCCCAAAAACATGGGCATTCTAATTTTGTATTTGTTTTTTATTTTGGTGTGTGGCTTTTAGGTTATTTTCCTTGTTAGCTTGTCTGTTTGAGACTTTGCTTTAGGCTTCTTGGTTGTGTCAGTTTGTTGGTGGGCCCATGTGCCTAGTTGGCATATAATCTAGATTGGGAGCCACCTATCCTTGTGGCATATTGTTTTGGCAATTTATGGAAAATTCCTTGTTTAGTAGATTTGGATAGGATTGACTGGTTCTATTCTTGAGATATTGGCACCCACACAATCTAAAGATGATTCCCCAATGCTTGTCTTGATTGGGATGTAGAGTTTGCTTTAGCTTTCCTTTGTACATTAGTGTTAGTTGGGACTGTAATGTCCCCATTTTAGCCATTCGCTCTTCGGTGACTGATAGGCTATTTCCGGAAGCCCGTAGGCTTGTCAGAGGTGAAATTAGGGTTTCCTATATTATTGGGGTTCTGAGGAATTTTTGAAGGTTTGCATGTATACGTTTCTAATGCATGTCTGGTGGAGTTTTCTGGGTTTTTGGAGAGCTTCAGAATGGTGTAACATGCATCTCCATCTGACAACCTTTTCCAGAACTTGCTATTTTTTAGCCAGCATATTGAGTTTCGAGTTTTGGATTGCGGATTCTTTCTGGGTTTTCAGAGAGCTTCACAGTGGTATGACATGCAAAGGCATTGGGCAACTTTTCATAAATTACTATTTTTAGTAAGCTTTATTTCTGGCAGTGCCATTTTGGGCAGTAGCATCAACAATCAACTCAATTTCCATTTCGGGCAGTGCAATTTGGAGCATAATTGGCTTTCAGCATTTTGAGGCCCATTTTGGTGAAATGATTTATTTTAAGTCATTAATGTTTTAAAATTCATTTTAGGCCCCATGGCCTAGATTAATGACTTAATGTTGTTTTAAAAGGGGGCCATTAAGGAAGGATGCCTCATGAAGGAAATAAACAAATTAAACATTTAAATGTTTAACATTTCCCTAAGGAAACTTGGACGCCAAAATGAAGAGGAGAAAAAAGGTGAATTAAATGTTTTAAAAATTAAATTATTGCAAAAGTAAAATGGGCATCCCTTTTGGAGGAAGATGGAAAGCCAACAGTCATCTTCAATTCTATAAAAGAAGGCCTTTGCTCTTTCATTTATCATCTTGGAAAATGTTGTAAAGTTATGTTGCTGAATTGATTTCAAAATCCGGCTAAGGGAGAGCTTAGCAATTCTACTCCATTCTTCGGGCCTAAAACTATGGTTTCCTAGATGGTTGATTGAGAGTGTGCTTCACCCAGAAGTGCACATTAAGCTTCAATGTTGAAGATTTAGATGTTATTTTCAGTTTCTATGTTGCTAGTGTTCATATAGCTGAAGTTGAATTTTGTTATTAGCTTTTTGAATAAATTTATTCTTCTTCTTGGTAGCGATGCATTGTGATTCTAGACCAAGGGTGCCCCTTTCCACAGAAGACGGGAATTTAATTTGAAGTATTTTATTTTATCTTGCAAAATCGCCCTTTTCAGCAGGTCGTACCATTTCAAGAGTGAAATATTCTTTCTCAATTTTTTCCTTGTTTTTAATGAACATTTACAATAAGATCAATCACCCGTTATGGTTAGCATAACCAAAACGTACATAAAGAACTCTAACCAAGAATGCGCCCTAAAACCACTTAAGGAGGAGGGGCGAGCATATGGTCAGAGGATCCCTAGGATCTACTGAATCAACAAGTACGAGATTATACTGAAAGAGAAATATTAAACTCAACACCAAGGATGTGCACTCAAAATCCTTTGCAGGTGAGGTGCTAACATATGGTGGAGTACTACTGCTGAATTGAAATAACAAGGCAGATAACTAGCCAAAAGAACTTTCCACGCTACCACCAAACAGTGGGGGGAAATATGATTACAAATTTAATACTTCTTCTGCTGTGGCAGGCATCCACTGAAAAGTGGGGATTCACCACTTGAAAGTGGGCATGAAAGATATTACAAACAGAATTACCCACACTGGCGGTATACCATCCAGGGGTGCTTTAATGTGAAGTTATTAAAATAATGCAGCAACAATTAAACTGAAACAGTACTACTGTTAACAGCTTTCACAAATAAAGAGAGCTGCAAATTACAAGGATTTCACAATCAACTCGAGCACCAACAATATAGAATGTTTACAATTCATAACATAACGAGAATTGATGAAGAAAGATAGAAGAAGCAAACTGAAACAAGTCTGAAATGAAAACAGCAAAACTGGAAATGCATTACCAGCAATTGTGGCTCACTAAATTGTTCATAACTTCAGCAAATCTCCTCCGAATGGCGTGATATCAAATGCAGCAGCTACTAGGAGTAACGGCGCCCATGTTCCAACTCACAAACTGTACCAAAAACTCCATATTAATTTAGCACGCATCCCAAGGTCAAATCTGGAAATGTACGGCCTTCATGAGGGGTGAATTTTCATTTAAAAATCAGAAACTTGTTATTAAAATCTGCAACTCTTTGGAGAGGGTCGCCCAAGGCATAGGATCATACTGAGAAAATACCCATAACAGAAATAAAATCAACAAGAGAGCTGTGAGCAAAAACACCTATCAGCCATAACAATAACAGCAACTCCAAAACTGAAACTATCACCAAAAACTTCAACTGTGAGGCTCAATCTGCTAGTCTGGATGAGAAGCAGTAATAAAAACCAACTAGGTGTTATCTTTCAAACACGAAATTGGATTGTAACTAGGAGGTCAGCATTCCTCGAAGTAAGAAGCAAGTTGTCATTTTGACAGCATAACAATAGCATAAATTCATGGATACCAAAAGCTGGAGCAAACTTCTCTTTTATAGAAAAAGAGTTGACTTTTCACATTCTCAAAACTGCCCTAAGAAAGAGACGCCAAAAGTTCCCTTTTTGAAATATTTAATAATTCACAAATATGAAATCCCTCATAAAAAGGCATCCACTTCAAGGCATAAATAAACTTCATTAAATGTTTAATAATTCCTTCATGAAGGCGTCCCCCTTCATGGCCACCTTTTAAACACAACTTAAAGTTAATGAGCTAGGCCAAGGGGTCAACTTGAAGTTAAAACATTAATGCCTTGAAATATATTATTTCACCAAAATGGCCTCAAAATGCTGAAAGCCAATTATGCTCCAAACTGCACTGCTCGAAATGGAAATTGAGCTGACTGCTGATGCTACTGCCCAAGATGGCACTGCTAGAAATATAACTTACTAAAAATAGTAAATTCTGAAAAGATGCACAATGCCTTTGCAGGTCATACCATTGCGAAGCTCTCTGAAAACCTAGAAAGAATTCGCAATCCTTATTTATGCAAACCTTCTTTAGAACCCCTATAAAATAGGAAACCCTAATTTTCACATCTAAGTAGCCTACGGATTTCCGAAAATAGGCTAAATCCAAATAAAGAGCGTAGGGTGAAAATGGGGATATTACAAAGAGGTATTGGAGTTCATGCTAAATAATTGGTGGAGTTTTGATGCAATTTTGTCATTGCACATTGTGCACCTATCCTCTAGGGAGTCATTGCAATTCGTTTCATTCAATTTGGAGGTATATTTGGAGAGTTTTGAGCATTTCATTGAGTTTCTGTTTGCTGGTTTGAGAAATCAGATTGCTTTAAGTTCAGATTTTGGTTGGGTTTTCAATAATTCAAAAGGGTATCATTAAGAGAGATCATCTTCTATCAATTGTGTTTTGAATTCTATTGTAATCACTTGTAATTTGCAGTAGTTTCTTACATTGTAAGACTGTTAACAATAGTACTGTTCCAGTCATTCTTTACTGCTTTACTTGTGCATAATTCTTCACATATGTAACCCCTGGATGGTTTACCACTAGTGTGGAAAAAAAACTCAATTTATTTCTCTCATTTTGTACCCACTGGAAAGTGGTGAATTCCCACTTACAAGTGGATGCCTGCTGCAGCAGATGAATTGTTTGATTTGTAATTTCATTCCCCCCACTGATTAAGTGGAAGTGTGGAAATCTCTTGTGGCTGGTTCACCGCCTAAGTTTATTTCAATTTTGTAATATGCACTCTGCCATATGCTATCACCTCGCCTTCCAAGGATCTGGGTGAACATTCTTGGCGTTGAGTTTTATCTTTTCACTTCCAGTTGTAATCAATTTCAGTTATTGAGTTACTCAACTTCTAGGGATTCTTTGACCATATGCCCGCCCCTCCTCCCTCATCGGGTCTTAGGGCCCATTCTTGGTTAGAGTTACTATTCCGCATCGTTTTGGTTTTGGAACTAACCTTAACGGGTGCGTGTTGCATTGTAATTGAGATTGAAATCAAGAAAAAATTGGTAGGCATATTTCAGGGACCCATGTGGAATTGGACACATTGTTGAATGTTCCTTGTTGGGGATTTGAAGAATAGTATGGTGTGTTCCATTTTTCTTTTATAACCCTTGTATTAATTCTGGTGGGTCTCATGTACTTGGTAATTAGGTTGTATTCCCTTTTTTCTTGGTGCCACATTTTTACTTTTTGGGACCCACATATTCCCCTAGCATCGTATAAAATTTAAATAATTACTTTGCTAGATGATTACTTTTGTTGGGGCCAACACATCCTCTTGGGTGCTGCAACACATCTATTATTGGGTGATTGTGGGTGGTAATACTGCTAGGCATTACTTGCTTCACCCTATGCTACCAATTTTATGGCGAATGACTATCACTTGTCTATTCCTTGCTAGGATTTTACCTCATTGACCAGTCCAAATGATGTTTCGTGGCAATCTTTTTGATGAAATTATTATGCTTGCACCTATTTTTTGATTCAGACTTCTAATGCTAGTGGCGACTTTGTTATTGGCTGGTCTATTATTAGTTAGATCATCTTATAAAAAGCAAATACATGTGTATGATGAGGGAAAGGAGAGTATAGTGAAAATTAATAGAATATCTCCCTCCTTGGATGAGATTGAAAGAATTACAGATTATAGTAAAGGGAATTGTCTTGTGGATAGGGATAGGATTGTGACATCCTAGACTAAGTATTAGAGGAATTGAGTCTTTCTTTTTTGAATTAACTAGTCATGCCTTGTGGCTAGGTAGTGACTCGTAGGAAGCTGAATTTAGAAATATACATCTGCTATGTACCATTTTTATTTTGTATTGTATTAATGGAAGAGGTGTAATGTGGACTTATGAGTGATTTTTGGGTAGAGTGCCTAAAAGCCAAGTTGTAGTTTGAAGTCTTGGAGCATAAATTTCTGAATCTTTGTAAGGCTTTGTTTATGAGGTTGGACACTTGTATCAAGATATCTGATGTTGGGTAGTGAGATATCAAAATATTGCTATTCTAATTGTAATTTCTGAATCATAGTAGTCTTTACTATTGTTGCCACTAATGATTGTATAGGTATAGCTACCTGGATTGCCTATCTTAGGCCCCTCGCTTTTTATTGCATCAAGTGGTATTAGAAATTTTGTTTGCTGGGATGTGTTGGAGATCGCATCAATTGCATGAGATGGTTTGAGTAAGACTTTTTCTTTGGTTGGAATGTGTCTTAGCAGGCTCCAGTGGATTTTGTTGTAGATATTTGTGATTGCAAAGGTCTCTGTGCTCCAATAAATTTGTTATAGGTGTTTGGAGGCTTGTGATTGTAGAGGGCCATGAAGAGGCATGAGTGTACCAAAAAAAGGCTTTGTTATTGAATGTGTGTTCAGTGAGTTTGTTGTAGGTGTGAATCCTATAATTGAGAGTTGTGTATGTGTGTGTGAAGATGTCTTAAAAAAAGAGGATGAGGATGGAATTGAAATTCTTTGAGATGGCAGATATGCATTTGAGATTGAAAAGTTGGAAGCTAAGAAACATGGAAAGGTTGTTGTAGATGTGATTAGGAATGATGAAGAATGTCACATTGGTGGCATGGAAGAAAATGAAATTGTAATTGAGGAGAATTTTTTTGAGAAGATGATGGACATCCATTTGAGATTGAAAAGGTTGGAGGCTAAGCAACATGAAAGAGTAGTTGTAGATGTCATTGAGAAGGATGAAAAATTTCTTATAGATGGCATGACAAAAGAAAGAATATGACAATAGTTGAAACGTCTTTTCAAAGGCATGGGTGTGTTGGATGATAATGCAAAAAAGTAAATTATGGTGGTAATATAAGTTCAAGAAGTACAAATTACAGAAGATGAAAGCATTGCTATTGAAGTCCTTTTGGAGATAGTAGTTGGTTTAGAAACTCAAATTGTGGCTTGTAAAGGCCTTGTGTTTGATCGTGGAATTAATGAAGAGAATCTCTTGCTTGAAGAGCAGATGAAGAAGATTGAGGAGTTGTTTGGTTCATGTGATTCGTCACATGAAGATTTTGTTGTAGCAAAAGATGACAAAGAGGAGGAAAATGGATACTTTGAAATCTATTAAATGATTGAGTTGTGATGCGGAGATTTGTCCTTTCGAGGACATGCAACTGTTTGGTTAAAGTGGAGCACTATGAAGAAAAGTATCTTGATGACGTACCAAATGCACATAATAAATATTTTCCCTTGAGATGATAGGAGCAGAAGTTGCACTAGAGGTATTTGTAGAAATAGATGAAGAGGTGATTATTTTTGATAACATTGGTTGTGCTGAATTATGTGTAGAAGCGAAGAGTGAAGAATGGAGAAAGAATATTTGGTGGTGGAGTTTAGACATTTATGAGTTGAATCCCACGAAAAAATGATTGGATTGTAGAAGAAGATGATCATTGGTGGAGGTGGACAGACAATGTCGGGTTGAATCCCACAAAAAGATGATGGAGAAGAAATATTAAGAGGAGGAGGTCAGTTTATAGTGGATAGAAGTCCACAAGAGGCATGGAAGGTGATTAACAAGTTTGGTAGGAGATGAGATTTTTCCTAGCTAAGTGCTAGAAGAAGAGAATGAAGAAATATTTTGATGTGCTTGTTTTAGTAATGGAGCTTGTTGCACATTATGCACTTTTTGAATGTAATGCCCACTTTTCTAATCCATTCCAACATTGTTGGAAACTCCAACTTTCTTGAAGAGTGGCAATTTTTTCAGAAAGAAATTCTAACAATGGAAACAAGTTCCTGGAACCAAGATGTGCACAACGATGCTTTCTATGTGTGAATCCAACATTCTAGGAGCACTCCAAACTTCTTGGAGAAGTCCATCTTTCTTGGATAGCCCAACTTTCTATGGGCTAAAGTCCTATGCACTAAAGAAACTGGTGGAATTATCAAGACAATTTAATTGGCTTATTTCAATATTTTTTGTAAGATCTTGGGATGATTTAAAAGGGAAAATTAATTAAATAATAAAATATTAAAGCTGTCAAAAAAGTAAAATTAAATGACAACCTATATTTAATTATTAAAAAAAAATGTTTTAAAGTGTGCAGATTAAAGTGTGTAGATAAAGTGTCGCTAGGGTCAAGGTGCTGAAAAGTGATCATAAGGACACTATGTTATTTTATTAAGGGAAAAAATATTTGCAATTTTTTTTTTTTTTCCCTAAAATAGCTTTGAAAAAGTTATAAAATGAGGAGAGTTTTCAAAAAAGACATTACATTCTTTTTGGAGTTATTTCATTTCACAAGAATGAACACATGCTCATTTTCTCCATTTCCAGAGGATGAAAACCCTTTGGAAATTTGAACGCTTTGAGGACGAATACCCTCCTAGATTTCGGAGTAATTCTATCCAAGGATTTCTAGTGTGCAGTAAAGATTGCTTTAGGGATGAAAAACTTCATTCCATTTCGAGTGGTTTCATGCAGGAATCACCATTGTGTTGAAAGTTGCAGATTGAGTTTCAGATTCAGTGGGTATTTGGTTGTGGTTTGTGGTTTTTAATATTTTGGATTTGTAAAGATTTTCCAAGTTTCCAGTTTGATGTATGATTTTAATGTGTTTTTGTTTTCCATGTTGCTTCCGACTATGATTTCAATTTTGGGTTATGGTGATTATTTTGTCTACTGGTCACATAAAAAAAATCAGTTTTTTATTAGCTTTTTGGGAATTGATCAACTTTAGAATTTTTAGCAGCCAACTGTAGCTTGTGAAAGGAGTTAACTTTATGAGTGTCATAAAATAAGCTGCCTTTAAGGTGATATTGATGGATACTAGCTATCAATAATTGATTTCTATGAATTGCAAAAATTTTGTGAGGCTTGCAGCCTGCTATGCCATTCTTGGGTAGATGTATTGTCAGTTAGTAGTGCAAACAAATTTTCTACAGCAGCTACATCAGTTCTTATCTGTTTCCAAATTGTGTCATACAATTCATCGAGCAATCTAGGTCAATCTACAATAGTATATTTGTTTGGTTATATCATTCTTGTTGATCATACAAAGAATTTTAGTGGTTAACAGGCAGGTCAGCAATGAGACATTGAAATCTTCAACATTTACATCACTCAAAGGTTTCAACATCTCATTCCAAGGAATAATTTATTTGCTTCCAGATTCAAGCAAACAGTTTGATGGAATGCTCATATTCAAAATTATGGAAATATGTATCTGTAATGTCCCCTTCCCATTGACAGTCCGTATAAAATTATTAGCTTATTTAATTCCCGTAAGAAAATAATTAAAGCAAGGGAATTAATTACTAATTAATTAATTATTTTCTCAAAAGGCAAATATTTCGAATAATATAAATTAATTATTATAAAGTCTAAAGTGGGACCTAAATATTATTTCCCTCCTAAAGTTCAAATATTCAAATATTCAAACAGTTATTCAAAGGAGGCTACAAATTGGTGATTCGGGAAGGCACTATTCATCATTGGAGTTTATTTTCTTTAATCTCTTTGAGAGCTTTCGAGCTTGAAGGTTCGGGGTTTCGGTGGTGAACGAATCCACCCTAGCCATTGCAGTTTGTGCAAATTTGTGAGTCTCCTTCGGAGACGAATTTGCAGGAGATCGATATATTCAGATATTTCAGTGGAATTGCATACATATCTCCGTTTGGATGATTATCATTATTTTCCAGTTTCAGCAATACATATTGGACACTCCTATATTTTCTAGGTTGGTCGATTATCTTATATCTCTATGCTTGGCGATACTTATTGTATTTCAATCTGGACGTATATATATCCGTGTGAGCATTGTCGTGAATTATTGGATGCTATTCGATAACTTTTCCTAGCCATCAACTCTTATTGACATCGAATGGGACATTAATGCTATTACTCTTGTGGCGTGATTATCTGAACTGCCTGCTCAAAGTGATTCATATTTCTTTTGAATATTCTATTTCATATTGGCATTGACATTAACCAAGAAATATATTGTTGCGTGGGTCAAAGGAGGTTCTGAAGACGTCTCTTTCATTCCAAACAAATGTTGGGCTACTCCTTCATAGTGCCACCATGAGTATTTGGGGACACCTAACAATATCGGGCCTTCTATATTTTTCATTGCCACCCTGGCATTATTGCCAGATCAGCGCTTGGATTTTTCTTGGAGATTTGTTCGATAGTCAAAGGTAACCTTTCGGGAGTCTCAAATTTGACGACACAGTCTATTTTCCAACCTCACATTATTCTAGTCAATCGCATTTACTGCTATGCATACGTGGAATTTCTTCTACGAGCGCCAGTCTATATTGAAACAATATTGGTGTAATCGATTCCTAAGGTGCATATCAGTCGTTCCAAATCTCTCATATATTAATAATCTCTATTGTATTTGCGAATGCCAATTCAAATAGAAATGTTACTATTGTTGAATGGTCTCTTTACATCTATATGAGATTGTGGTTGAATATAAATGCTCAAAAAATTGTCAACATTATAGTTCTTCATATGACATTTAATTCAAATTCAAACATCCATTGAAATCTAGTTGGAACACCCCTGGAAGGAAACTGTTTGACAAAATGCTTGCATTTGTCAAACTAGAAAAATCGTATTAAATCTAATCCAACTTGGCAAGGGTCTTTATAGTGGTATCAAAACTGGTATTCCTACCAGCCTGTAGGGTTCATGAGTGATAGAGAGAGAAGGTATTACAATAGGGAGATTAAGAAACAGTGGAAGCCTACTCAAGTTCTTGAAGGGGAAACCGTATCTGATATTTTGGGAATTCATCACCAAATATCTTCTCCAGGCAGCGGAACTGACTCCTCTACAGGAGGTGGTGCACATATAGAGGCTGAGATGGGTGATAGAGGGGAGGATCAGAGAGGGAAAGATCTCCTCAATGCACTATTGGCAGAACAAAGGGCAAGAAACCTAAGAATGACACAGTTGATGTAATTAATGACCCAAACTATGCTCAACAACAATAATAACCATAATGGCCATAACGGAAGTAACAATGGTCAAGGAAATAATTCAGTTAATAACCACACTTCTAACCGGCGTACTGCTCCTACAAGCTCAAGGCCTTTAATGCCTATTTTTCAACCTAGAGTTGAGCCTCAGGAGGGTAATGGACCTACATTGATTGTGTTGCAAGAACAACTCAGACAAGATTGAGGTAATGCAGGACTTGGTTTCCAACATGATATCTCCCTCTGAGATTGCATAGACTTGAGAATGAGACATATGCCCAACATGGGTAATCAAGAGTATCGCAATGATCTCGGAAGGAAGGTTGGTAAATTGAGTTTTCCCTACTTTGATGGATTAGGGAAAACATCAACACGTGCTTGGGTTCAGAAAATTGATACCTATTTCTAGTTAAATCCAATGCTTGAAAATGAAGCAATCAAATACGCTGCCATACACCTAGATGGAATTTCCCACGAATGGTGACATCATGGGATGGTCACAATGGGCCATGATCAGATCACATCTTATGCCGATTTTACGAAAGATTAATTGAGAAGTTTGATGTTAAGGATCTTGAACTCCATTTCAAGGAGTTAGCTCAATTGAAGCAGTGGGGATCGGTGGACAACTACATTGCTGATTTCCAAAGACTTGTTGTTCTAGTCATTGATATTTCAGAAAGAAGATTGCTGGTTTTGTTCATGGATGGTTTGATGGATCCCTTAAGAGGTTGGGTCAAAGCTCTCAATCCTAGCTCGTTATAGGAGGCAATCAAGAAAGCTAGAGACATGGATTCTGCGAACCTAAAAATCAAATTTCAGTCTAAAGGTTCTACCTCTCAGAAGGACAAGGGCAAGAAGCCTTTCTAGAAATAATGGCCAAAGAAAAATAGAATGGATGATGAGCCTCACTAGGAGTTGAGGAGAAAGAAACTGTTTTTTAATTGCAAAGAGCCTTGGGAACTAGGACACAAATGTCTTGGTAAGGGCAAGGTGCATTACATAGAGATTGTTTTAGAAAGTGAGGAAGAGGAGAAATTTGAGCATGACTAGGGCAGCAAGCACAGTGAATCAGATGGTGAGTAGTTGGATGCCAATGAGACGCCACCTAAGCGAGTGAAGGGTGATACACTTGCTACTATGTCTGGCACACCTAGATTCAATTCGTTCAGAGTCTAGGGTTTGCCATAAGGACAAAGGATTATAGTTTTGATTGATAGTGGGGCTATCCACAATTTTATAGACTTTGCTATGGTCACCATAAAGGGTTTGCAGATTGTGGAGCATGAGGGATTCACTATCGTGGTTGTAGATGGATATTAGATCTCTTGTTTGTTGAAGGTTCCATAGATGAGTATCACGATTGGTAACTATACAATTACAGATGATTTCTATGTGGTTGACCTGGGTGACACCAATGCCATCCTGGGTATTCAGTGGTTACACTCGCTTGGGAAGTATTCCCAAAACTTCCTGACCGTGGAATTCAAATTCAAGGTAGATGGTAGGAAGGTGGTATTCAGAGGCATGTCTAATGGAGCTCCTAGAGTGGTTTCAGCCAAACGTATGGAGGCCATTTTTAGACATGGTGATGTTGCTTGGGCAGCACAATGCCTAATCTCTTCTAATTCCATGGATAGTGGGCCTAAGCCTTACCAAGATGATTTACATGAGATATTGAACAGCCGTAGTGTGGTTTTCAGTGACATTCCTCCAGGGAGGCCACCAAATAGGGGTTTTGAGCATATCATTGAGCTTGAGGAAGGGGCCAAGCTCGTTATTACTACTCCTTACCATCATTCCAAGAATTTCAGGGAGGATATTGACAAAGCGATCAAGAAACTATTAGATATGGGCCATATCCAATATCAGGCCGAGCTTGAGTCCTTTTGCATCTTTTGTGGTGTTGGTTAAAAAGAAGGATGGGACTCTCAGAACGTGTATTGATTATCGCGCACTGAATAAGAAGACAATCAAGAATATGTATCCAATTCCCAAGATCGATGAATTGTTAGATGAGTTGCATGGGGTTGTCTTCTTCTCGAAGATAGATTTCAGATCGGGGGACCACCAGATTCGATTGCAGGATTAGGACATACATAAGACAACTTTCAAGTGCCATTATGGGCATTACGAGTTTTTGGTCATGCCATTCAGTTTGACCAATGCCCTCGCAACATTTTAGTCCTGCATGAATCACATTTTTAACAAGTAGTCGTGGAAGTTCCTCCTTGTATTCTTCGATGATATATTGATATACACCAAAACATGGGAGGACCACCTAAAACATCTTGATGAGGTATTTGGGATCATGGAGGCACAATCACTATATGCCAAGGCCTCTAAATGTGTGTTCGAGATGAAGGAGATACTGTACTTGGGTCACATCATTAGTGCACAAGGAGTTCAGGTGCATCAGGAAAAGATCCAAGCAATCTTAGATTGGCCACCACTAAGGACACTCATGGAGCTGTGAGGGTTCTTTGGTCTATGCAGTTATTACAAGTGATTGGTCAAAGGATTTTCATAGCTTGGGGCACCTCTCATTGATCTCACCAAGAAGGGTGCTTTTAGATGGACCACCAAGGCTCAGCGAGCCTTTGACAAACTTAAGGAGGTCATGAGCACATACCCAATGCTTGCATTGCCAGATTTCACCTAGCCCTTTGTGTTGGAATGTGATGCATCAGGAGAGGGGATTGGTGTAGTATTAATGCAGAATAGGCATCCCATTGCCTTTGAGAGAAGGATGCTCAAAGATGCAGAAAGGTTATATTCTATATATGACAAGGAAATGCTTGCCATCATGCATGCGTTGGCGAAGTTCAAACAATATTTGGTTGGTGGGCGATTTGTTGTCAGAACAAATCATAACCATTTGAGATACTTCCTAGAACAGGACTTGAATGAGTGTCAGTAGAAATGGATCTGTAAAATTCAGGCATATGATTTTGATATTGAGTATGTGAAGGGAAAGAAGAATATAGTTGTCGATGCTCTTTCCAGGAGGCCTGTCGTATGTTCCTTACTCGAGATTTAAGCAGATTGGAGAGCTCTTTTGTTAGTTGAATACTCCAAGAATGTTTTTTCTTGTGAGATGATGGATGGCAAAATCTAGGATGATAGGTATAAGGTAGTGGATGATATCATCTACTACAAGGATAGGATATTCTTAATCCCATAATCTAAGCTGAAGGAGCAAATCATGAGAGTTGTGCATGACACTCCTTTGCAGGACATCCTGGGTTCTTTAAGACCTACAGGCAGATTAGAGAGAGGTTGTCTTGGAGGGGCTCAAGGATGATGTTTTGCATCATGTTCGAGAGTGCACCACTTGTCAGTTGAACAAGTTGGAGCACACTTTCTCTACTGGTCTATTGCAGCCCTTGCCTATTTCGGAGTAGAAATAGGACAACATATCCATAGACTTCATCATCGGTCTTCCTAAGGTATAGGGTAGAGATTGCATTTTTGTTGTGGTTGATCAATTAATGAAATTTGGACATTTTATGGCTATCTCATTTAAGTACAAGGCACCTCAAGTGGCGGATTTATTTTTCAGAGGTATTCAGATTACATGGGTTATCAAACAATATTGTTAGTGACAGGGATAGTTGTTTTCTCAGTTCCTTCTGGTAGGAGTTATTTTGGTTGTCTGGTACCAAATTAACTCCAAGCACCATCTATCACCCTCAGACAGACAGGCAGACAAAGACAGTGAATAAGTGGATTGAGTGTTATCTATGCAACTACGTTGCAGGGCAGCAAAGGGCCTGGGTTCGATGGTTGCACTTGGGTGAGTATTACTACAATACTACCTATCATATGTCCATTGGAATGTCACCTTTCAGAGAGTTGTACGAATATGAGGCTTCTTCATTTATGGATGTGGCATTTGGTGATAGTTGGGCACCCAATGCCAAGGATTAAATACAGGGGAATTAGGATATCCTAAAGACACTCAAGGATAACCTGCAACACGCTCAAAATTAGTAGAAGGTATATGTAGACAAACATAGGACGAAGCGTACTTTTGAGGTTTGGGACTTGGTCTATCTCTGCCTTCAACCATACAGATAGTCCTCTTTAAAGAGGAGTGGTGTTGAGAATCTAAGACTGAGATTCTATGGGTTGTTCGAGATCATCAGGAGAGTGGGTGAGGTGGCTTATAAGCTAGAGCTACTCGAGAACAACAGGATTCACAATCTGTTTCACGTTTCGTGCCTCAAGAAGGCACTTGGACAACAGGTGTCAGTTTTAGTAGAATTACCTCCTCTTGATGAAGAAGGCAAGTTGGCTTTGGTTTCAAATGAGATTTTGGATGTGCGCGAGAGGAAGTTGAGAAACAGGACAATTAAGGAATACCTTGTCAGATGGAAGGATCTACCAGGGGAAGATGCCACATGGGAGAATGTGCTGGTCCTTCAACATCCTAATTTGAAATTGCTTGTGGGCAAGCAATTTTGGGAAGGGAGGACTGTAAATTTTAATGTCCCCTTCCCATTGACAACCCGTATAAAATTATTAGCTTATTTGATTCTCGTAAGCTAATAATTAAAGCAAGGGAATTAATTACTAATTAATTAATATTATTTTCTCAAAAGGCAAATATTTCAAATAATATAATTAGTTATTATAAAGTCTAAAGTGGGACCTAAATATTATTTCCTCCCTAAAGTTCAAATATTCAAATGATTATTCATGGGAGGCTACAAATTGGTGATTCGAGAAGGCATTATTCATCATTGGAGGATTTTTTTATTTTTTCTCTCTCTGAGAGTTTTCAGGCTTGAAGGTTCGGGGTTTCGGTGGTGAAACAAATCCACAATAGCCATTACAGTTTGTGCAAATTCATTAGAATCCTTCGGAAACGAATTTGCAAGAGTTCAAATATTTCAATGGAATTGCATACATATCTCCATTTGGATGATTATCATTATTTTCCAGTTTCAGCAATACATTTTGGACACTGCTATATTTTCTAGGTTGGCCAATTATCTTATTTCTCTGTGCTTGGTGATTCTTATTGTATTTTTATGTCTGGTGTATATATATTTGCGTGAGCATTGGCGTGAATTATTGGATGCTATTCAATAAATTTTCCTGGCCATCAACTCTTATTGACATTGAATGGAACATTAAAGCTATTACTGTTGTGGCATGATTATCTGAACTGTTTACTCAAAGAGATTCATATTTCTTTTGAATATTCTATTTCATATTGGTGTTGACATTAACCAAGAAAGATATTGCTATGTGGGTCGAAGGAGGTTCTAAAGCCGTCTCTTTCATTCCAAACAAATGTCGGGCTACTCCTTCATAGTGCCACCATGAGTATTTGGGGATGCTTAACAATATCAGGCCTTCTATATTTTTCATTGCCACCCTGGCATTCTCGATAGATCAACGCTTGGATTTTTCCTAGAGGTTTGTTCGATAGTCAAAGGTAACCTTTGGGAGTCTCTCAAATTTGACGTCACAATCTATTTTCCAGCTGCTCATTATTCTGGCCAGTCACATTTCTCCTATGCATACATGGAATTTCTTCTATGAGCGCCAGTCTGTCTTGAAGACAATATTGGTGTAATCGATTCCTAAGGTGCATATCAATTGTTCCAAATCTCTCATATTTTAATAATCTATATTGTATCTGTGAATGCCAATTCGAATAGAAATGTTACTATTGTTGAATGGCCTCTTTACATCTATATGAGATATGGTTGAATGTAAATGCTTAGAAAATTGTCAACATTATAGTTCTTCATATGAAATTTAATTTAAATTCAAACATCCATTGAAATCTAGTTGGAACACCCTTGCAAGGAAATTGTTTGACAAAATGCTTGCATCTATCAAATTGGAAAAATCGTATTAAATCTAATCCAACTTGGCAAGGGTCTTTACAGTATCTAAGTTTGGTTCAAATATGTTTGTTAATGAATATGTTTCATCATTGAAGTCAATCTGAAGGTATTCCGTTGGATTCTCATTTCCAATTTTTTTTTAAATAGATCCTTGGATGACAACTCTGCCACATCCCATTTTATTTTCTATCATTCTCTGCCTTGCATGGTGTGAACTAGAATCAGGTGACTTAATTTGTCATTTTAGTGTTGATGCAACTTCGTTTGCACTCACTATCAACCAGTTTGGCTAGAGTGATTCTATGATTGTTGTAAATTGTAAGTTGGTCAACTTGCCACTAACACTTTTCAATTAATTTTCCTTTGTCCTCATTCTTACTTTGTATGCTCCCACCTTGCCCTTTCTGGGAACTAGGTGATTAGAAGCCAGGCATCACACTGAGTTGTAGTGCAACTACTATTTGGGATGAGAGAGCCAGTGTTAATTTTCTAGAGCTTACTTCTGTGGCACATCAGTTTGGTTCTCTTGAGGGGCATTCTTTTGAGGAGTTGATTGAGTCTTTGTGGTATTTGATTACTCTTCTTACAGGAGGTTTTTAGGAGGTCTCATGTGTTGGTACCTTGCAAGACAAAGATTTTAGCAGATGGTGCTACGGATCTCCTAGATTTACTTGGGACGTTGGGATCATTTTTGGTTTCAGTGTGGATCAGATTATTGGTTGCAAGGTTTTATTGGCATTGCTTGAGGACAAGCAATTTTTGGGAAGGGCGGACTGTAATGTCCCCATTTTCGATGTCCTCTAACGGATTAGTTTGGTTTTGACACACTTACTATTTTTAGTAATTGGTCGGGCATACAAAGCAGTGTAGGGTTTCTTGTTTGGGCAATGTGTGGAAGTTGCTCGATGAGCTATAATGCCTTGTGCCAATCCTTACTGTGGGGTTTTTCGGTGTTTCATGCATGGCTTTCTATTTTTAGAAGGGGACTAGTCTAGTGGTTTACTATCTATAGTGAGCTCATTGGCACATTAGTTATCTTTCCAACTTGTGTCTTTGATGTTTTTACTATTTTTA
Organism: Sequoiadendron giganteum; assembly: GCA_007115665.2. Lineage (NCBI taxonomy): Eukaryota > Viridiplantae > Streptophyta > Pinopsida > Cupressales > Cupressaceae > Sequoiadendron > Sequoiadendron giganteum. The sequence goes on along the minus strand of CM021104.1, from coordinate 506,625,913 downwards.
GTACTTACTAAAAATAGTAAGTCTATTTTTAGAAGCTGGACCCGGTCAGGCTACTCCTCAGCAACATTATTTCAGTTGAGTGAAAGATACCCTCTCAAAATTTTTGATTTTTCAATGACAATTACAATTGTAATCAAGCACGCGTTAAGGTTAGCTGAAACCCAAAACGATGCAGAAAGAACTCTAACCAAGAATGCGCCTTAAAACCACTTAAGGAGGAGGGGCGGGCATATGGTCAGAGGATCCCTAGGATCTAGTAAATCACTAACTGAACTGATTACAATAGAATGAGAGGAATTAAACTCGACACCAAGCATGTGCACAAAAGATCCCTTAAAAGGCGAGGTGCTATCATATGGTGGAGTGCTAATAACAAAATTGAAAGTACTTAGGCGGATAACCAGCCATGAAAGATTTTCCACACTTCCACTAAAACAGTGGGGGGAAAGAAATTACAAATAATGAATCATCCGCTGCGGCAGACATCCACTCAAGAGTGGGAATTCACCACTTGACAGTGGGTATAAGAAAGCTTACAATTCATTTATCCACACTGGCAGTATACCATCCAAGGGTGCTTAGTGTGAAATTAGGAAATCAATGCAACAATAATAAATTGGATCAGTACTACTGTTTACAGTTTTTACAAATCGGAAAGAGCTGCAAATTACAAAGTTTTACAATGATTTCAAAGTACCAAGATATAGGATGATTCCACGTTAGTTATCAACATGAATTGATGAAAAAAGACTAGAAAAGCAAACTGAAATAAGTCTGATTTAGAAATCTGCAATTCTGGAAATGAATTATCAGCAACTGCAAAATCAATCAAATGCTCATAACTTCATCAATTTACCTCCGATTGGATTGAAATATTTTGCGAATGGTCTCCAAGAGTATGGCGCCCAAGAACCAATCAAAAACCAGCATCAAATCCTTCACATTAATTTGGCATGAGTTCCAATGCCAATTAGAAAGGTACGATCCTCCTTGAGGGGCAATTTTGGCATATAAAATCAGAAGCTCCAAAATTAAATCTGCAATTGCATGAGCATGGTCGCCTCTAACATAGATTTCAATTGGTTAAACACCCATCAGCTAAATAAATTCATCATAAGAGCTGCAAGTGAAATCGACTTTCAGCTATGTCTGCAACAACAACTCCAAAACTGAGAAGTATCAACAAAATTTCAATTATAAGGCTCAATCTGCTAGTCTGGATAAGAAGCAGCAATAAAAACCAACTAGGTGTTATCTTTCAAACACAAAATTGGATTGTAACTAGGAGGTCAGCATTCCTCGAAGTGAAAATCTATTTGTCATTTCGATAGCATAACAATATCATAACATATTGGATACCAAAACATATTGGATACCAAATGCTGTAGCAAATCTTCATCTTTATAGAAAATGGGAAGACTCTTCAGATTCCAAGCAAGGGGCGCCCCAACAGACATTTGAATTATTTTCAAATTCCAAAAATATAAAGCTCTCTCAAAAATGCATCCAACTTCAAGGCATATGACTTCATTAAATATTTCTTAATTAATTCCTTAATGAAGGCATTCCCCCTTCATGGCCACTTTTTAACACAACTTAAAGTTAGTTCACTAGGCCAAGGGGTCAACTGGAAAACATAACATTAATGCCTTTTATTTAACTTTTCCACCAATTAAAGCTTTTAAGCCAAAACTGAGAAACACCTTATTACTCCAATTGAAGAGGAACATACTGAAGAACTGACAACTGAAGTACTGCCAAAAATAGAATTTACTATAAATAGTAAATTCCGAGAAACACAACAAAACCCTCCAATAAAGGAAACCCTAATTTACCTCAACAAGCCTACGGGCCTTCGGAATAGGCTGATGAGCAACTGAACTAGTTACTGATGAAAAGGGGACATTACATTGAGGCTCTTGGTTGCTAAGGTTGAAATATTTAAATATTTCCTTTCCTCTTTGAAAATGAATTAAAATAAAGTTACTTTATAATTTAAAGTTGAGGGTCGGAGGGGACATTAGAAGTACCTTGGTGCCTAAGTGATAACTTTAAGTCATTTTAGAAGTCTACAAAAGTGCAAATAGTTTCCTTATGAGCAAACCCCTTGGCCTAGTTGCACAACATTGTTTTAAAAGAGGGGCTATATATTTCAAATGAATGCCTAGAAAAGAGGTTTAATTATCATTTTTAAAGGCTAATGTTATGCCTCATAAGGTGGGACGCCTAGATTGGGCTAAAAGTCAATTCTAAATTAAAAATCAAAAGTGGAATTTTGGAGGCAAAAAGTTGGACGCCCCTCTTGGGGTAATTTCATGACATTTCATAAAGTGAAATGAGAGGGAAATGTATTCAAACTCAAATGCAAGTTGCCCTAATCCTTCCCTCACTTTATAAATTTGAGTTTTGGCTCTCATTTGGTCATGTTGATTTTGGTTGCATAAGGAGATGTTGTATTTACTCTAGAAGGTATGAACGTGAGTGTTGAGGAAAAAAACCCTTGACATGTGTTGGCGTTTCAAATTGCACCTCTAGAATGCATTTTGGAAACAGACAGCTATGTGCAGTAAACTACTCTTCAAATTCGGAGGGGAAGCTCCCTCTTTTGCTGAGTTTGCATAAAGAAAGTAAACTAAAGCTAATTTGCCTATCTTTTTGATTCAGCTACAAGAACACAAGGTTATAGAACTCTAAATGTTGCAGTTGAGGTTTTCCCTTTAATGAAACTTAACAACTACAACTAACTTACGCTATTGATGTTTCTAGCCTCTCAAGTAAACGCAAAGCAAGAGAGTTAGAAATGAACGAGATTGATTTTTTGACACAGATACTTAAATAAACTTTTCTCAACATACATCTATTGAATTTCAATGCAAGCTGAAAAGGAGATCATATAAGCATTACACAATAAATGGAAATCAAAGACTTTATATCGGGGCAGCAAAACCACACTCAGGACTTTATTTTCTCAAACTTCTGGCACAAATTACAATTCCGGGACAGCAAGTTGTGGCAAAATACATGCAACATGCAATCAAACTAGATTAACACTTGTGACTTGACACAAAACACATGCACTAAACAAGGATTTGCAGCTAAAAGAGGCATGCAAACTTGCTCTTGACACAAAGTGAACTGAAACTAATTGATAACAAAAATGAAGGCATATGCTCAGTAATTTTGTTATCACAAGCACGGTTAAAGAAAAATGAGCAAACACTACTCTTATTTATAACTAAGCTGAGGAGTAGGGAACCCTCAAATTTCCTTTCTTTTACAACTAATACTTGCCAACATGCAAGCTTTATTTCTAAACCTAAAGAAGATAAGCATCTAACAACCTATGAAAACCTAAAAACAAGGAAAGTGCCAACTATTACAACTTGATATTTTCCCTTCAAGGAATGGATAATCATTGAGATGAAAATAGAAAGAAAGCTAAAAGAAAGCTTCTAGAAGATTGCCGCTTTAAATCTTGATCACATCCGTCAAAAAGCGGAAAATTTCCTCTCTATCAGGAGCGTTGATACTATCTATAGCCATATTCCGCTTTTCTAGGATCTTCTCTCCTTTTACAATCAAACTTAGAGAATCTTTGACATCTTCATCATTTTTATGAGTTCTATTCTTGAAAAACATCGCTGCCCCAAAAGATGACTCACTGATTGATAACTTGGCGGCTTTGCAACTTTGTGCTTTTGACACTTCTCTTGATTCTTCCATGGAAGAGTTTTGCACAACTTTTTCTGACACTTGTCCTTTCGCTCATACCACTCCCTTTGCACGTTCTTCAATTGAGATGATGACATTTTATGTCCATGATGGTATTGAAAAGCACTTCCCAACATCGTTCGTTCAGATAATTATTATACAACACTTGTTTGGATCTGAATTCGATGGGAGAGTACTTTGTGTTGAAAAACTTGAATATTGACTGTAAACTTGACTATGCTTGGACAAGCTCAACACAAACCCTAAAAATAACTTGCTGATTTTTCTTCTTCAAAATGACAAATTTTTCAAAAATAATCGGAGATATGGGTTTTGTGTAGAATCTCATTGCAAAGAGACCCAGATCGTCCACTTTGAAAAATGTTGATGGCTGGTTGAAAAAGCAACAAACCCTAATTTCTTCAGAAAAAAACATGAAAATGCTGTCACCTGGGTATTGTTCAGAAACACATTTTGGATGAACCCAGTTGATTAGATGTTGAAAACCTTGAAGCTTGATTGGAAAAGCAACAATTTGAAATTTCTCTGAAAAAGTTGTGATCTGGGTTATGTTCAGAAGAAGATTCTAAAAGGACCCAAAAGATTAGAAGTTGAAAATTTCGATGTTCTCTAGGACATGCAAAGAAAAAGCAGCTGCTGCAACTTTGAAAAATTTCTTCAAAAATTATCCAGAAGATAGAGCTGATATAACCCAGCTCGTTGAAAATCGAAAACCATGACCTCCTTTTTCAAAGAATTGGTGTTCTAGATGAAAAAGTAGGCCTCCTTGTTCACTAATCTCGAAAAAACGAAGAACACTGAAAAAGCATGTCGTTTGGGTCTTCAAATCCTCGTTGAGGAAAAAGAGAAAATCTTCTTGCTCTGGACTTCAACTTGGAAAAATAAATAATGAAAGACAAAATCTCTCTTAAATAAGTTGAGGCTTGAGAAAATCTGCTTTCGATTGCTTTAAATCCTTCGGAGCCTATCCCAAGTAGGTTCATTGAATGTAGACGTCGTCTGAATGTCGAATGATGAAAACTTTGAAAATTTTCCTAAGGCATTGAGCCTTGGGCGCTTTTCTTCTCCATACTTGGCCATTTTTTTCACCTTTTTCAATTTTTTTTTTTTACCCTTGGTTTGATCTTTGATTTCTGAGTGCTCAGTGAATCCTATGTACTGACGGAGGATCTCATCGCGGAACTGGAGTAAACTTGACGAAGTTGTCTTGGAGGCAAATTTTCATAAAAGCTTCATTTGACCCCTCAATATGTTGGGCACCTATCTCTTGCAGGGGCGCCCATGATCACCAGTGTTAGTCATTTTTCATAAAATTTCAACTTTCTGTGTTTCTTGACCTTCTGATGAATCTACAACTCCGAGAGTTCAGGAGGTTTGATGAACTTACTGACTGCTCTATTGCGTAGCTTGGCAGAATTTGACGAGATAATCTTGGAGACTGCAACTGCTGAAACCGCCATCTGAAGCCTCAAAACCCTAGGTGCCTATCTTCTCTAGGGGCGCTCACGTTCACCATACTTAACCATTTTTTCACGTTTTTCAAGTTTCAAGCTTATCTCCTCTCTTTCAGATGATCTAGCCATTTCGGATGATCCGAAGCTCCGATAGACTGATGGCTGGACTCGTCGAATAGCTTGAAGGATTTCGAGAGGGGTCTCTTAGGAGTAACATCATCTGATAACTGAGTTTAGGACCCCAAAAGCTTGGGCACCTATCTCCTGCAGGGGTGCCCATCTTTACTAGAGTTAGTCAATTTTTGGAAATTTTCATCTTTGCTTTTAATTTTCATTATGCATAATTTTACCCCTCTAATCATTCTGTGATATCTAATGATTAACAAATTTGACGAGCTCGCTGTTGAATCCACTGCAGAGCTGGACTGAATCTGAAGAACCCTAATTTTATCTTTTAAGCACTCAAATCCTTGGGTGCCCCTGACTGCCTAGGGCGCCCAACACCCCTAGACTTAGTCATTTTTATGAGATTTTCATCCTTTCCAATTTGCTACTTTTTCAAGACTTCTTCATTCGATCTGAGATTCTGGTTGACTAAATGATTAGATGACTATGCTGACAGATTCACTGTGGAGCTAAGGGGAATTGAGCAACAATGGTCTGGAGGCAGAAACCCTAACTCCATCATCTGATGCCCTGAAAAGATGGGCGCCTATTTCTTCTAGGGGCGCCCATGGCTGGCAGTGTTAGAATAATTTCTGAGATTTCCAAATTTCTCCTTCGTTTGACGTGTTTCCCTTCGCTCTGCTGTCGGAGATGAAAAAATTTCTAAGGCATGAATGTTTGGGCGCCCAAACTGAGTAGGGGCGCCCGGTGTCTCCAGTGTTAGCCAAAATTTCACATTTTTCAACTTTCACAACTTCCTTTCTTCGTTCTCTGTTCTTCATGCACGTTCATCATTTAGAAAATTTTGTTTCGTGCTTGAATGTTTGTTTCTGACACCTGGCAATTGACTGACCTCCATTGATGACCTTGGTGCTCTTGAAAAATCTTTTGAAAAAGCAGAAAAGACCCACTAGGGTAAAACTGATCTTTTCGTGATTCTGACTGCACTAGCCTGATGAGGAAGTATTTTAAGCCAATCAAAATTAGTTTCAACCCTAGAAGCCAAACTTTCTATTTTTAGAAAATTTTACCAGTATCTGTTTCGAAAGAAACCCAAAAAACCTAGAAAAGTTTCTATTTTTAGAAAATTGCTAAAAATAGAAATTTTCCTAAAATTTAGGGCTGAAAATACTGAAATCTGGGTTTTGTTGATTTGGTCGCTCTGAGCTGACCTAAATTGTCAGATTTTGAAAATTCTAAGTTTTTGACCCTCATGCAAGACATGCAAACCCCAATTTTGACCTTTTTGACAGATTTAACACGATTTTGACTCATTTCTTCAAAATGCCTAAGTGTAGCAAATTTTTTAATTTGGGGTATACCAACATGTTGGACTGGTTTCGGTAGTGCAAGAGCTGCCCTAGCCGGTGAAGGCGTGGTTCCATCCAGGGACCACATTCTGAGCTTCAAAGTTGCAGTTTCAGTCATTAGAATGAAGATTTTTGAGTAGTTTCGATGTGGGTCAGAGGTATTTTGGCTTATGGAAGTGTTGTTTCGTTTTGGTGTGGATTGAAGTGGGTTTGGTGGTGATTATCAGATTTTTCTGGGCACTTTTTCAATAGGGACTGAACCTGATTTTTTGCTCATAACTCTTCAATGACTTGGTTTCTCTTTGTGGGTAGTGGTTCATAAGAGAGCTCTCATCTAGGCGCCCAAGAAGACATAAATATTCAAATTTATTGGTGAAAACCTAATTTTCTAGAGCAGGTCGACTTTCTCATATTGGCGCCCTTGTGGAGGTGTCTTTCCAAAAATCTGAACAGTCATGCCTTTCTACTCCATCATGGTGGTTTGGAAATGAAGTATTAGGCATGGAGTTTTCAAGGGGCTCTGGCTGTATTCTTGGTGAAAGGCATTGTAAGCTTGGGGACCTTTATTTGCTGTTTGGGCACTGGTTTCAGGTCTGATATAATCTTTTCTTGAATCTGGTTTAGCTTGTAATGAGAGGTCTGATATTCTATGTAAACTCAGAAAATTCTGTTATAAAATCTGAGTATGGTAATCTGAAAGTTGTTCTTTGCAAGTTTGTTTATCATTGTGTTTTCTGCCCTTATGTTATCTATTCAGTATCATGTTGAAACATTGATTGGCACATTGAAAAAACAAGCAAATATGTTCATACTCAAACACAATTAGCAAGTTAGAAAAAAGAAAAGAAAAAGGGGTCAGCCATTACAGTGGTATCAAAGCATAGAGTATTCTGCCAGCCTGTTGGGAAGTTCAAAGGTTGAGTTTCAATTGCAAATCATGGCATCATTGAGTGAAAAAGAGTTGGGTAAAACACTCTTAAATGCAGGAAAGAAAATTGAACACCTACCTCAGTCAAAAGAGGGTCTTATTAGCACATTGGAGGAGATCGAAAGGTGTTTATACATGGTTAACAATTCACCTTCTTAGTTGTTGCAATGGGCTATGACTCCAATAGTGCGTTCTTTGCCAATTTTTATGGGGCATCAAAATAAAAAAGTGAGACTTCTAATCACCAGCTGTCTTAGTGAGTTCATCAGAATTACAGATCCTAAGATTGCTTATGGAGAAAGGCAAAATGAAGGAGGTTCTACAGCTGATTGTTGAGAGTTTTCGTGGGCTACCTAATAACCAAGGCCTTTCCTTTGGTAGAAGGGTTAAGATGCTAGAAGTGATGGTGAGATTTAAATCTTGTTATCTTTTGATTGATTTAGAATGTGAAAATCTTATTATCTAGATGTTTCATTATTTCATAGTATCCATCAGTGAGGATCATGGCGAAGCTGTTTTTTCTTACATGCAAACCATTATGATCTTTATCATTGATGATTATGATACTATTCCCCGGCTCCTCGTATCTATGTTGATACCTATTTTGAGGAAAGAACGAGATGTCTCTATTGCTGCTTATGAGTTGGTCAACAGAGTGTTCAATTAATGTGAAGGGAGGTTGAAGCCCTTCTTGGATATTGAGGGAGAACCTCAAGGATGAATCTGTGATGGTGCATGCAACTACTCCAATTGAGGATGTGTGCAATACAACAAAGCTAGTACATGGAGAAAGTATGGAAGGAAACCCAGGATGACCTCTTTGGCACACATGTGGTTACCATTGGCGAGATTGTGCATGAGGGAAAGGACATGACATAAGCCTTTAGTTCATCTCTGGAGCTATCCAGTGAAACTGTAGACACTAGTACCTTGGCTGGCAATGTTGAGATCATTAACACACCTTTGGATGATAGTATTGTAGAAGGCAACATAGATGAGGTTTCCAAAACAATGAACAAAGATGTTTACAGTGATGAAGACATAGGTGGTTTTTGGTTTTGACTTCCAGGACCAGTTTATGGAGAGAGATTCTTGTGTTGACATGTATAGTGAAGAGTTGGAGAATGATTTATTCAAAGAGACAACATCCTAGGAGGAGCACAGTGAAAATAGCAATCAGCTTCTTAACACATGGGATTCGGGTATGATGGCACCTAAGTACGATGAGGAACCAACATGGAATGAATTTCCTTTTGATTGTGATGATGTTCTGATTTTAGAGCACAATGAATGCATGGAAGATGGCATTGATGGTGTTGATCCATTTCTTGAAACAAAATCTGCTTCATTAATACATGAAGCAAACTTTGAGCAAAAGTTTAGTGACTTTGATGATTTGGATCCACAATTTACTATTTTAAATGATAATGGAAAGACTCGGGTGGTTTGGGACAGCAATGGAGACTTTGATAATAGGTATGAGTTTAATTCTGACTTTAACATGCGGCATAACAACAATTCTTCACATTTGCTTGATCATGATTGGAAAAGACAACTCTTGGTAACCACTGAAAATGAGGTGCACATTTTATCTAGGTTGGACAACAAACATATGCATGTGAAAAAATTAATTCGAAATGCATCCATGGGACAAAGTGAGCTTAATATTTCATTTTCTGATTTACATACATTGAAGAACTCTATGGAAGAATTTAAAACAACTTACTTACACATGATGCATGATAGAGATATAGCTACCAAGTTTGCAGATGAAACCTTGTCTATGTCTAAGCAGTTAAGGGGAGAGGTTAGTGAGCTCACCATTGAGCTTAACTCTACGAAGCTTGCTTTGGAAAGTGTCCAAGAGGCACTTCTTGAAGCAAATGATCAGCTCTATGAGGCTCAACATTTTATAGAGCAGAAGAACAGAGAAAGGGCTAATGAGATCAAACATGTAATGAAGGAGCTTGATTTCATTCAGGAGGAGTATGATCTCGCCCATTGTCCAAAAATATCAGAAAATGGGAGTTTGGAACAGTAGGAGGATTGGTTTGATTTGGGAGTTGAGGATAATCATTAGTTGTATGATAATCCTTTATTTGAATGGGAGGCTGATTTGACTCATGACAATCCACTTTTCGAGTTGGATGACAGAGACCCAAACAATTTCAGTGATGCAAGTGGATTTGATTACAAGACTTGGGACCTATTGGTGTGCGTTTTATTACCCACCGAACACAAAATAAAATGTCCAAAGACACTCTATCCTCTCTTGAACAAAATCACCGAGTATGCTAAGATTGCGAGAAGATCATATGGCGACTCCGAGGTTTCTTTTGTCAGGTCTTGACGTGTGGATAAGCTCAATGGGCGTTGTGATATGCTGGTAACACAAAGGGACTTACGCTAGGAATCATTCACAAGTTAGGACTCAAGCGGATTTGATGTTAAATGCTCTTTCCATTGGGTGTTTTCAATTTTAGGATTTCAAAATAAAAAAGTGTAAAAAATATAGGGGTTTAGGAGCTCTAATCTATTCCTAGAAATTCAAGAGACGGTAGAGATTCGGTGAAACTGGTAACCACACTTTGCTTCGCCTCCCTGGGACAACTACACAAAGTGGGTGCAATCTTCAAGGGGTGTGATTATAATTTTCATGCCTTGAATAATACTCATTCAGACTGAATCTAAGCATCCACAATTAAAAGCTCAGGCTAACTTTATGCATTGAATAAAAATCATCTATTCAAAGAAAGTATGAGCTAAGTCTCACCAATCACTACTATCAAATCTTTCATTCATTTAACAAACATTCAAATTAAATCCTACTTTAATTCTAATCTAGTGTTGGAGGAGATATGTAACCTTTTAAACCACTTGACAATAAAAGGGATTCAAAGCAAATCATGCATAAGAGCTTTTATTATCGGAAGTAGCAATGCACAACAATTTCATCTACTCTCTTCACACTTTACAAATGAGGGATGAGCTCAATTTATAGGCTCCTCGATTACAATTCAATGGCCAAGATTGATTTCGAATCAACGACCTAGATTACAAAATAAAACTCTAATTAGGGCTTGTCATAGTTAACTACCTCTCGACCAATGAGAAAATTACATTTTGGGACACTTGTCCTTCTTGCTAAATATAAACCAATTCCATGGATAAGTCAGGTTCATTGAACCTAGACATGTTGACTTGGAACAATTTGATTGGTTGGAAGATGACGAGGCGCCAGCCTCAGCGTGTTGGATGTCCTCCTTGGTCTTTGCCTTTTCCATGTACTTTGCCTTAGAATATCCTTCCTTGCTGACGACTCTATCCTTTGAAATTCCTTCAAGTGCCTTGAATTTGGAGAAAAAACTCCCCTGTTCTTTCACCGCAATGGAGGAAATTGGAACTTTCTCTGTGAAGTATTTCCCACACAGCCAAATTTTGGCTATTCAATTTTATTTGGTAACACCTTCACATGGACCATTCAACACTTAGCCAAGATTTTGGCCATCTCTATGCTTGAGTGAACTTTTCCTGTGGATTTGCCTTCAATTTTGAATTTGGCTTGTGCTAAGTAGGGCAGATTCTATCCTTGGACAAGGATTTTATTCATTTCCCTTTTACTTTTCCTCTTTATTCCTCTTCATTTTCCTTGTTTTCTTTCCAACACTTAGTCAAAATTTGATTCTTTTGTTGTAGAAAAATTCCACACTTAGCCATTTTTTGTGTTTCCTCTTGGAAAATTTTACCATGTTTTCTTCTAACCTTGGCGGACTTTGGACTTGGCATGCCATTTTTTTATTATGCTTGAGCGGACTTTGGACTTTGGCAAGACATCTTCCTTCATTTCTCCTTGGCGGACTTGGCTGTGTCTTGGTCATGCTTGATTTAGCCTTGGCAAACTTCATGATTGGTTGGCCATGTTGGGCGGAGTTGCTCATTGCTTAGGGAATTTCCTTGACACTTAACCAAATTTTAAAATTTTATTCTCCAAGGTATCAACACTTAGCCAATTTTCTGAGTTTTCTCTCCCCAAGGTATCAATAGCCAATTTTATGAGTTTTCCTTGGCGGACTTCATAGTTGTTTTGCCACTTTGCTCATTTGCTGAGGCGGATTTTGTCTTCCTTATGCCATTCCTATCTTGATCTGGGGTGGACTTCATCTTCTCTTTGACAAGGCGGACTTTGAAGCTGGCTGGACAAGATGCATTTTCCCCTAGGCGGACTTTGCCTTTGGCTTGCCATCTTTCTTGGGCGGAGTTTACATACCCTTTGCCATGTTCTTTCTTGGGGGCCGGACTTCATCTTCTCTTTGACAAGGCGGACTTTGAAGCTGGCTGGACAAGATGCATTTTCCCCTAGGCAGACTTTGTCTTTGGCTTGCCATCTTTCTTGGGCGGAGTTTACATACCCTTTGCCATGCTCTTTCTTGGAGGGCGGACTTCATGCTTTCCTGGACATTATCCTTTACTGGGCAGACCTGGAGCTCTTCATGCCATGTTTGGGCGAACTTCACAGGTGGCTAGACACTTTCATCTTCCTAGGGCGAACTTTGCACTTGGCTTGCCATCTCCTACCATCCTTGGGCAGACTTAGTCAACACTCAGGCACTTCCTTCTTGGGTGGACTTCAAGACTTCCATGCCATTGTGCAAGGCGGACTTCATGATGGTCTTGCCATTTCACTTGATGGGCGGACTTGAAACTTTCTTTGCCATCCTTCTATCTTCTCCTCTAGGAGCTTCATGCCTTAGAAATTTTTTCATCATGCTTGAGGGCAGACTTTGGAGTGCTTCAGACGTTGCTCCTTTTGACACTTGACCATATCCACACAGCCAAATTTTGAGTTTCCCTCTCCTCCTCTTGGCTGGGCGGACTTCATCCTTGTCTTGCCATCTTCTCTTGGTTGGGTGGACTTTGGAACTTCCTTGCCATGTAGCCTTTATGCTTGGGCGGACTTGGTGAAGAGCTTGCCAAAGGTAGGGCGGATTTGGAGGCTTTCTTTCCATGGCTAGGACTTCAAGAATTTATTTCCATGGTTGGGAGGACTTGAAAAATTTCTTTCCATGGCTGGGAGGACTTCAAGAATTTTTTTCCATGGCTAGTAGGACTTGAAGAATTTCTTTCCATGGCTGGTAGGATTTCAAGAATTTATTTCCACAGTTGGTAGGACTTCAAGAATTTCTTTCCATGTCTGGTAGGACTTCAAGAATTTCTTTCCATGGCTGACCTTGCTTTAGACAATTTTTCATTTTCTCTTTGACACTTAGCCAAATTTCTCGTTTAGCCAAATTTCTCGTTTTTCGGATCATTTGGATCAAAACCCTAATTTGGAGATTTTCTTGCTTTTTGTGATTTTTCCTTGCTTTTTGCTCTCTGAGGTGAAAAATTTTGATTTGGAAGATGAACGTTTTCTCCATGGCCTATGGGAACCCGAGACTTTCTAAAAATAGAAAAAAGCAAAAAGTATCCCTAAAAATTAGGAAGTCCGGAATGGTTTGAAAGTGCCAAAAATAAAAAAAACAAAAAACAAAAATCCCTAAAAAATAGGAAGTGTTAGAATTGACTCAAAGCAATGGCGTTCCTCGTCTACTGGACCCCCTGAGCACTTCTATAATGTCTAGGCATTGATACAGGCTTGAATTCTCTACTTGACCCGGGTGATTTCTCAGAACTCTAACTCCTCATTGTAAACAAAATGGTGATAAGCAGTTGCGATGCCAAGGAAAAACCCGAAAAAGAAAAAAAAGAAAACAATGGGGTCCCCTTTTGCAATGGGGCGATGTGTGAAAAGGTCACAATAGGACCCAGGTGCAGTTTCTAGACATGAGGTGTTGTCTTAGGATTGAAGTAGTGGGTCAACTTCTAGTATTAGTACCGCTGCCCACTTTCTGATCAGCTTGCATATGACTTCGGATTCGGATCCGCAGATGAATTGGATGCTTTCTTCAGTTCAACAGTTGAGTAGTTCATGGTTGAGCTTGGATGGCAGTGATGAATTGATCCTAGGAAATGATTCTGTTGCTACCTCCATACTCATCTCTCCTATGTTTTCAGTGGGATTTGAGTTTGATTACCGCTGCCCTTACTTTCTTTCGTTGGTTTTTTGATGAGTAGATTGATTTTGAGTTTGGGCAGGCTTTGGGGTAGTTGGCTAAGAGTGTTTTTCCAGGAACAATTCGTTTACTGTTTCCACTTTGGTGAGTGACACTCACTGCAATTACTTCATGGAGATGATATGCATTATTTCAGATGATGTCATTTTGATTGCAGTGGTTTGGGTGTGCTAGTGTGTTCAAGACCATGCTTTTGACACTTGGAGGTTGAGTGTTGATGTTATAATTTCGGTTCGCATTTGCAGAGGCATTTCTTGGTTCGCTGATTTTAGTGATATAGCCGAGATTGACTTGCTTCTTTGGGGCATCATAAGGTGTCATGTCGGGGTTAATTTCTTATGGTTGAGCAAGGTGTTTCTAATGTTGACCAGGATTGTGATTGGCAATGAGCTTGTTGATGCAGTCTACTCTGAGTTGCCTTGGCAAGATATATTTGTTGGTATTGGCTTCGATCCTTTCAAGTATTTCAGTATGGGCTTTGGCAATTTTTACTCTTTGGAGGTCCAAGGTAAGAGAGTGCAGTATGGGCACTTTGGTTTGATAGTTATAATCAATGTGGCATGGCTTCAACATGGTGGTTCCTTTCTGAGACTCACTTGGAACCCGGGAATCACACTGAGTTGTAGTGCAACTACTGTTTAGGATGAGAAAGCTAGTGTTAATTTTCTAGAGCTTACTCCCGTGGCACATTAGTTTGGTTCTCTTGAGGGGCATTCTTTTGAGGAATTGATCGAGTCTTTGTGGTATTTGATTACTCTTCTTACAATAGGTTTTCAGAAGGTCTCATGTGTTGGTACCTCACAAGACAGAGATTTGAGCAGATGGTGCTATAGATCTCCTAGATTTACTTGGGACCTTGGGATCATTTTTGGTTTCAATGTGGATCAGATTATTGGTTGTAGGGTTTTATTGGCATTGGTTGAGGACAAGCAATCTTTGGGAAGGGCAGACTGTAATGTCCCCATTTTCGATGTCCTCTTTCGGATTGGTCTGGTTTTGACAAACTTACTATTTTTAGTAATTGGTCGAGCAGGCAGAGCAATGTAGGGTTTCTTGTTTGGGCAATGCGTGTAAGTTGCCTAATGAGCTTTAATGCCTTGTACCAATCCTTACTATGGGTTTTTTCGGTGTTTTAGTTGTGGCTTTCTATTTTTAGCAGGGGACCAGTCGAGTGGCTTACTGTCTACAGTGAGCTCATTGGCGCATCAGTTATCTTTCCAACTTGTGTCTTTGATGTTTTTACTATTTTTAGTACTTACTAAAAATAGTAACTGGATCCGTTCAGGCTACTCCTCGGCAACATTATTTCACTTGAGGCTCTTGGTTGTTAAGGTTGGAATATTTAAATATTTTCTTTCCTCTTCGAAAATGAATTAAAATAAAGTTAGTTTATAATTTAAAGTTGAGGGTCAGAGGGGACACTAAAAGTACCTTGCTGCCTAAGTGATAACTTTAAGTCATTTTAGAAGGCTACAAAAGTGCAAATAGTTTCCTTATGAGCAAACCCCTTGGCCTAGTTGCACAACGTTGTTTTAAAAGAGGGGCCATGTATTTCAAATAGATGCCTAGAAAAGAGATTTATTTATCATTTTAAAAGGCTAATGTTATGCCTCATAAGGTGGGACACCTAGTTTGGGCTAAAAGTCAATTTTAAATTAAAAATCAAAAGTGGAATTTTGGAGGCAAAAAGTTGGACGCCCCTCTTGGGGTAATTTCATGACATTTCATAAAGTGAAATGAGAGGGAAATGTATTCAAACTCAAATGTAAGTTGCACTAATCCTTCCCTCACTTTATAAATTTGAGTTTTGGCTCTCATTTGGTCATGTTGATTTTGGTTGCATAAGGAGATGCTGCTGTATTTACTTCAGAAGATTTGAACATGAGTGTTGAGGATGAAAACCCTTGACATCTTGGACTGGTTTTGGTAGTGCAAGAGCTGCCCTAGCCGGTGAAGGTGGGGTTCCATCCAGGGACCACATTCTGAGCTTCAAAGTTGCAGTTTCAGTCATTAGAATGAATATTTTTGAGTAGTTTCGATGTGGGTCAGAGATATTTTGGCTTATGGAAGTGTTGTTTCGTTTTGGTGTGGATTGAAGTGGGTTTGGTGGTGATTATCAGAATTTTCTGGGCACTTTTTCAACAGGGACTGAACCTGGTTTTTTGCTCATAACTCTTCAATGACTTGGTTTCTCTTTGTGGGTATTGGCTCATAAGAGAGCTCTCATATAGGCTCCCAAGAAGACATGAATATTCAAATTTATTGGTGAAAACCTGATTTTCTAGAGCAGGTCGACTTTCTCATATTGGCGCCCTTGTGGAGGTGTCTTTCCAGAAATCTGAAGAGTCATGAAGTGGCCTTTCTACTCCATCATGGTGGTCTGGAAATGAAGTATTAGGCATGGAGTTTTCACGGGGCTGCTGGCCGTATTCTTGGTGAAAGGCTTTGCAAGCTTGGGGACCTTTATTTGCTGTTTGGGCACCAGTTTCAGGTCTGATATAATCTTTTCTTGAGTCTGGTTTAGCTTGTAATGAGAGGTCTGATATTCTATGTAAACTCGGAAAATTCTGTTATAAAATCTGAGTATGGTAATCTGAAAGTTGTTCTTTGCAAGTTTGTTTATCATTGTGTTTTCTGCCCTTATTTTATCTATTCAATATCATGTTGAAACATTGATTGGCACATTGAAAAAACAAGCAAACATATTCATACACAAACACAATCAGCAAGTTAGAAAACAGAAAAAAAAAAGGGGTCAGCCATTACAACTAATCGCACCAAGAAGCTGTTGATGACAAAGAAAGATATTTAGTGCCAAAAGGGGCACTTACTAAAAATAGTAGTGTTCTCCAAGAAATATGGAGAACAACCTAGATGGCAAAAAATGCAATGAAGATCATCACCACCATCCTGAGGACCATCAAAATGCCAACACACCACTGGATGTTGAGGAAAGCCACTATTGAGCTCTCCAAGAACCTTGGAACTCTCTCAACTCACCTAGGAGCCTTCAAAAAACCTGGAAACTGGCCAATGCTTATGGAACAACATGGCGTAAAAATGGGGACATTTCATATGCTCCTTCTCCCTTGCTAGGTGTGACAGGGGAAGTAGCTCCCTTCTTACTCCCATTCGCTACAGTCTGACCATACACAGCAATACCCACACCACTGTAAGGGCTTACAACAGCAGTTGTTGCTTCTATTACCCCTTTCACTCGATTAAAAGTAGCATGCATAGATATTCTTATGTAGAGACAATGTGCAGAAGGGTTGCATCATGGGTTACAGTCCACAGCACCGCATGATCCACATTATATATATAGACCTGTCATTCTATTATTACCCAAATAATGATTTATAATTATCTACTATTGTTTTTCCCAGTTTAATATAGTGTTACTATGATGGTCTACACATTTGGATAAAGGAAAATTGACAATTTTAGCACATTGTATTGTAAACTAGAGGACAAAGGACACATAAAATATGACATATTATTGATGTGAAACTTCATATCTTGGTCACCCATCGATGCTGACTTTTTTGGAAACCAGAAAGAATTTTGCTAGTCTTAGAAGAGCATTTCAGCAATTGAATAATGCCTGTATCTAGATATTTGTATTTTCAGAAAAACATGCTATTTCTTTAAGTTTTCCCGGATACTGCTATTAGTCTGAACTTTTTATGGAAAAGGTTGCTTTCCTTCTGCTTGATATCGAAATTTTATAGAGGTTATTGGCCTCAAATACTTGAAGTTGATAGATATCTTGGATTCTTTTGATTGCTTTTTGTAGAACATATCATATGCTTGGAATCCATCCATACTAGCAGCTTTTAGCAAATTCATCATTTATATTAACTGCTAATCTTCATTATTTCCTTCCTTTCCCTGAGTTTACTATAATAGAAGCTTCATTGTTTTTTAATGTTTGCAATACCTTGTGTTTTACTTGTTCCCCATAGAGCATTCCAAGGTGTATATCTTTGTGAAAGATTTATTGACAAATTTAGAAAATTCTGTTGTGAAGATATATACAGACCATTCTTTGATTGTCTTAGATGGTGTTTCTTGATCTCCTATTTTTGTGGCCTTTTGGGAGAACTCACTCTACCTGATTGTAAAGACAACAAATTTTGTTCTTGAAGTTAGCTTGGCTAAGGCTTGAACATATGGTTTATCTATTATCTTTTAAGCAGAGCCTTTTTATCTTTACTTTTTAAAGCTGTTACTTTCCTCAATTTCTTCTTAAATTGTTGTAAGATTTTCGTTGTGCTGATTATTTATTCTTGATTTGAGATATTTACCCCTGTTAATTTTTCTGTGTGAAGTCCCCATCTATGAATTTTACATACCATAGTTCAAACTGATTTTGTTTTTGAAGTGCAATATGTTGCTTGGAATTTTAGATTCTTCATTCATCCAAAGGATAGATTCGAAGGGCAGTCTTGCCACATGGTCATTTCTTGGTTACACTAGATACACCAATAATCTATGATGCATAGGACTAGCAAAGCCACATTGTGTTTTCCATAGTTTTCTGTCATGCTCCTGAAACCAATTTATCCCCTGCTTAATTATGCTGTGAACACTCTAAATCACTAATAACTCCATCTATAGCATCTTCCATCTTTTGGTGTCTTGCAGACATGCAGACTTGCCACATTCTGTAAGCCTAACAGTTCACGGGAAGAATATTTTAGTTGAGTAAGTATACTCTCATTTAGTAACTACTGCAACTTTTTTCTTGGAAATGTATTTATATATGCTTTAAACAACGGTTAAGTAATTCTTCGTTTGTGCGAAATTGATAGGCATATATGTGGTTTCCCTCCAAAGAAAGAACTTGAAGAACGTGCAATTGCAAGTTGTATTGATATCGTGGTGTTTGGACACTCACATGTTCCTGGTGTATGGTGGCATAATAATGTTTTGTATGTGAATCGTAAGTTAAAAGACAACTTTGATGGACCTATGTTATTCCTTATTAATTCCTGAACTAACCTCTTTCAAATTTTCAAATGTAAACCATGCAGCTGGCAGTGCTGGTCCAAGACGATTCAAGCTTCCACGTTGTATTGCATTTCTGATGATCCATTCAACAGGTGATGTTGAAGTAGAATTCACACCAATTGACTCTCTTCCACAAGACACGATTGGACTTCCATCACCATTTAAAATTTCCACAAAGTTCCATGACAAATCAGATAAGAGAAAGGAAGTAAAAGAAATAGCTAAAGATCATAATAAACGACGTAGGTAATCTTGCTATATTCCTTTTTGAATTGTTTTCTGAATCTTGAGCTTAGATTTCTGATGATAGTTAGCACTTAATTTTTCCTTTTGTGTAGTAGATTTTTGTATTCTCGAGGTCAGGTTTCTCAAAGCATGTTAGTAGAAGGGTTTTGTACATGGGCCGTTTATTTAGGAATGAATCCTCAACGAGCGTTAAATGAAATATCTCTGCTATCTTATAAATGGTTTGGCTCAATGCCAAATAAATCATTTTGGTGAGCCCTTTCCATGTCAAAAGTTACTTGCAATATGAATACACTTTTTCTTTTTGTGCTTTTCCAAATTCATTTAGAAATATTTAGTTCTAATGCTCTGCTTGCTTCTCTCTTTTCATCTTACATATTCCTTATCTTCTTATTCTAAACAATTTTTAGTTTGGTTTCATTTCTTGTAAAACTGGTTCACCTATGGTTATATGCTTATTAAATGTAATTATTAACTCTTTGGAAGCAGGCATTAGGAGGGGATGATAGAGGAAATCCATTTGAAACAATCTCCCTTTACCTCCCTTAAAAAGGAAGAAACTTAAAGACCAGCTAGGCCAATTATATTTATAACATCATACATATCATTTTCTTCTTTGCATGCATGTCAAACGGCTTATATGTTTATTTATTTTTATTAAGTAATTATGAAGGCTTTATGACCTGCTATGATTTCCTTTCAGTAACTAGTATTTTATGGAAAAGTTTAAGGTTGTGTATTCCTTTTTGAAAGCATTTTATTTCAGTTTTGAATCAGATTGCTTTTCTTTTGAGTTGGATTAAACTCCCGAAGCCTTTATTTTTTTTATTAATTGTAATCCAAACTTTATTGCAGTTGTGAAAATTTAATCCATTTGAGAATTTTTAAGATTAGGCGGAGTCCTTTTCTCCCTATTGTCTTTTTAAAGGTAAATAAACACCATTTACTCTATTGTTTCTTTTTGTACACTTTGTACAGCATTGACAAAATTTCAGCAACTTACCAAGCAGCATGATGTATTTGATTTTATGGGAAGAAGACAATGCCTTCAAAATTTATTTGGAAATATTATAATCTATATTTGGTTGTTAAACTCAAATTTCTTGATTGAAGGGTGATTTTAGGTTATTCCATGTTGCAATGTATGAAAAAAGAGAGCTACAATTGAAGAGAAAGACAACTTTAAATGTTACAAATAGACCTCCTTTGATAAAAGTATATGACTATAAAGGTACCTTTCTAAAAGCTTGGTCTAGGTTTTATTACACAAAGTGATTAGATCAACCATTTAAAATAGTCAAATGTGGAGAAGTTGAACAATTTTTTTTTTAACATTGTACTTTTGTATTATGGCATATAACAATTTCAATAGTTATACCCAACTAAAAGCTCTACCTTGTATGCAACAAACAAGCATTTTAGGAAACTAGGGGGATGAAATAAAGTTTCATCAAAGACATCACTAATCAAAGAATGAATAAGGATCTAAAAGAAAGGAAAGAAGAGCAAAAGTTCTACCAAATAAATAAGCTATGGAAGATTTAGCATTTAGAAATCTTAAGTTTGTAGTATCACTCTTGAAAGAGAGATAGTACAAAGCTCCTTCCACAAATGGAGAAAGAAGCACATTGTCTTTACATACAATTCCTTGAAGGGTTGAGGGTTTGATCAAAACATATGCCATCCATTTAGACCACAAGGTTTCTACTATCATCATTAAAGGAGGCATCCATCTAGGATGAAGAAAGTGGTCTAAATGCCCACATAATTTATTTCTATAGAATTTAAATTGTGTTTATGTTAGAATAAAAATGCATTTTCCTAATTAATTGTTTAATTATTAGGTCCCTTTTTATACTAGGACTCTTAAGCTTGCTTAGGTCATGTTTTTTGTCTCAAGTAATAAGATTGAGACACATGTCATAATCTAATTTACTCCTCACCTAGGGTTTCATCTAGGGTTTCTTTATCCTTTATCAAGGGTAATTCATCATATTATTACAATTTATTCTTTCTTAATTCATGCTTTTTGTATCAAGAGTCCCTTTTGCCTCCACACTAATTCTATTGTTTTTTCTTCTTTCTATGATGGGTGTTTGATTGTAGATGATCTTTGGGAGCTATAGGATTGAGGATTCAATACCAACATGGTATTAGAGCTCAAGATCTATAATTCCCTATAAGAGATTTGGTCTTGAGCAATTAAATGGTGCACCCTGGAGTAAAATAGATCTCACTATTGTGTCCAAACACCCTAGAACGCTAAGATTGATTATCAATTTGTTGAAATTCAAACTAGAAAAAATGAGTCATTTTTTTGTGGGCACCATATTCAAGGCATTGAAACCCATACTCGTATTATGTTGTACACATCACTAATATTGCATAGGCTCTATGTAGAAATTTGATGTTGTCTAGTATAAATTTTACCAATTTCTACATTTGATGGTGGCTTTTTCATGTTTTGAGGCAAACATTTAAAAAATTTAGTAGGTTTTTGTTTTTTAGATTGTAGGAATCGAGTAGCCCCCCTTATAAACTGCAGTGTGCCTGGTAAAAAAATTTCACGTGACTAATGATGTTGGTGTGACATGCCCTCTGGTACCATGGGGATGTTGGGGGAGACTAGACCTTGTGACCTCTTGCCTGCAACAAGATGCTTTAGCTAATCAAGTTGGCTCCCCCGCCCCAAATTTTCTAGTAGGGTTGTAGGTTTCCAAAAGTTTTAACTATTTTGGCATCTTTTTTTATTGTTGGAGGTGAATTTTCTAGCCATTGTTGCTCATTGCCCCCCCCTCCCTTGATTGGTCATCCTCACACCATTGGAACAATCCATCGATCAATTGATTGTAGAGTAAATCATCGACAATTATTGACTAACAACCATTGGTGACACCGTCAATATCCTAGTTGAAAGACACTGTTAAACAATCGTTCATTCCCTCAAAACCATATCATGTTTGTTGAAAGTAATTTTCAATGATTAGATAGACAATTTCCAAATTTAAAAGTAGTTTTCTAGCCATCATGATAGTTTTAGTCCCACCGATGGCTTTTTTATCTCAATTAACAATTTTATAGTATGTAGGGAATATTTTGGTGGATAGGGTATATTTCATAAGCTGTTTTTTTTTAATGTTAGCACAATACTATGCAATAGACCTCAACCCTAGCCCTAATCTACCCTAAAGGAGCTATTTTTTAATTTTTGGTTTAACTTGGGCATACAATATCAATATTTGGCAAATGAGATATCACTGTAAATCTTGTTTTGATCACTTTTTGGTGTAGGTATTTTTCTCATATTTTAGTTTCGGTACATTTTGTTACTTTCTAAAGTCAAATCTTCATTTTTAGTTTCCAAGCCCATAAATGTTTGCTTGGATCTCCAATTTTTTTGATTCTTAGTGTTGAAAAATTATTTTAGAGCTCTTCATATCTATCCATGCAGTTTTCCATTATTTGCCTTAGGTATCTTTTATTTTGTTTGTTGTTATTTTACATTCTAGTTGATTACTTAGATATTTTAATATTTGAAAAAGTTTGTTTGCATGAGATGACTTCATTTTAGCCAATCCACATGTCTTTTTAGTATTTGTTCTTTTCTAGGCATTGTAAGCATCTATTGTTCATGTACTTTTTCATTTATAAGCACACTAAGACAAAATGTCTCTATTGTACATGTATTTTTGGGATCTTGCACATCATGTTTTGCTTTATAAAGTGCATTGGGATTTTGTTGTGTGCAGTTTTGTTAAACATAATTACAACCTATTCTACCTTCACGTGTGTGTACCTTGTTTTACACACCCTTTTTTAGTTGCAAGTACTATCTTGTACATGTTTTGATAAAGTTTCTGCTCCTTATTACACTACATTATGACATAGTTTCAGTGAAACTATCACACCTCTCCCTTGTCAACATTATGCAGGGTCTCATACTGTTGGTGTTAATGCTTCTTTTGATTTGGAGTGAGCATGTATCTAGTTTTTTATCTTATATGCTAGGTTGATGTAGCAGTTGGTTACCCATGCATTTTAGTGAGATGGAACACATACCATATAGGAACTCTTGTATTTTTATTACGTGGAGGCAACCTTATATATTTAGTTGATCAATTTCTCGAGACTATCAGCACTTGCATTTTCGACTTGTAGTATAATTTGCATTGGTTGAGTAGTGTCAATGAGGTCACTCATGCAGATTGATGTGCCATATGTATCTTTGATTATTACTTTGTTGACTTATTTTTCCGTATGATCATTGTTCGAGTAGTGTTGTTGGAATCACTCATGTAGAATTTGGTCTCTTTGATTTTGATTTTCATCTTGATTTTAGAGGAGGTTTGTTGACATTACAATTCACACCTCTGGAGTGCGTATTGGCAACAAATAGCTATGCATACTATTAATTGCTCTTCAAATTAGGAGGGGAAGCTCCCTCTTTTGTTGTAATAGCATAAAAAGTAAAGTGATCTAAGCTTCCTATATTTTTACTTAGCGGCAAGGCACAAGGGTGATAAAACTCAATGCGTTGTAGCTAAGGTTTTCTCAAGTTTTTGCAGATCTTAACTACAACTAGGCTAAACTATCCTACCTCCTCCAGTAAACAAAGCAAGAGGGTGTAGGAGCAATATTTCGAGAATGATTAGATCACTTGGGTCGACCGTCTCTCAGAGTGCATCTGAAGGCTTTGAACTTTCAAATCTACGCTGGAATAAAATCTTATTCAAGAAAACACTCATACGATAAGCTAGATCTCAGGATTCCCAAGGAGGTGACGACACCTATTCGAGATGTATGTTGAGATGTAGATTACTAGAAACGACACAAAACAATGAACTAGATATCAAGATTCCCGAGGAGGTGACGACACCTATCTGAGGTGTAGGCTGAAAAATAGATCATAAAACATCATACAATAACCATTAATCTCCAAATTCCCAAGGAGGCGACAATGCTTTTCCAAGGTGTAGATTGAATCAATAGATTATAAAAACAAACGTTGATAGATCTTAAAACTTTGGATCAAATGGCACATTGCTCTTTGATTTATTTCTTCAAACTTGCTCAACGATTTACAAATATTTGGGTCAACAAAGGTACAAAATCATACACTATGTGATCAAACCAAATAACTCTCATCCAAGAGTTAACAAATATTGACCTACAAGCTTGATGGCAAACCGACGCATCAATTTTGTGTAGTAATAAAAGTTAAAACAATAATGAGCAAGGTTGCTCTTATTTATAGAAGCTCAAAGGAGTAGGGAACCCTAAAATCTCCTCGAGTTAACACTTAGTTCTTGCCAATTTGCAAGATTTATTCCTATGTCTAAAACTAGGTAACCTAATAGTTAATTGGAAAGTCTACTTTAGTTAACTGATTCCAAACTAAAACATAACTCCAATATACAAAGGTGTCTCCAAAATAGACATGCACAATTTATGGGACAATGAGTTAACTTGGAAAGAGGCATCAAGTTAACTCATGTGTCATAAATGTTATTTTGGAGTAGGACATCCTAACTGAGAGTTTACACCTCATCAACTTGAGTCTAACCAGTCTTTGACGGTCTCTACATCTGGGCAATTGATACTTTGTAGGATGATGACGTTTCTTCACAACATCTCCTCACCACTCACAATCTACTCCTAGTATTCAATCTTCTTCCTAGCTACATCATCTATCCTTGTCGACATAGCTACAATCTGACTTAACCTGCAGTCAGCAGGGTCATCGTAGAAACTGCTACAGATGAGGCCCTAAAACTATGTTTGTACTTCAACTAGCTCAACGTATGCACCTCCTTCATGCCGGTATTGGCAAGGAATAGATATTGCCATTATTCTCACGACTTGATAACACTTGCCACAATTTGTCTATACTCAATCAATTCCACAGAGTTTGTATCATAAGATTTCACTTTGTATGCAAGCTGTTCTTTCCAAGTGTAAAGATGTTGCTTGTTCTCCTATGTAGTAACTGATTTGTATGCCATCTGCAAGTCTAAGATAGTGATCTCATCTTTAGGCCTACTCTCTGCTATGTTTTGCTTTGATTCCTTGATCTTCACGCGAAGGTCATGGGTTTTGTACCTTAGCTCGTACAACTCTACAAGTATATATCGGCCCCTAATGACAAACTCTTCCACTTGATCTCTCAAGTGCATTCCATATAAGATCAACTAACTTAGCTGATTTTGTTCTGTGGGGAGCTCCAACATCTATTGAAGCAAGGTAGTGACGTTTGATGTACCATGCATCAAGTTGGAGATATATTGTCGCAGGTGTTGGTTTTCAGCCTTTAGGGCTGCTTTGTCTTCAACGTCCTTCACCACTCTTTCTTTGATGCTCACTGGCGTAACCTCAAAGAGATCCACCTCAACTTGATGGGTGCTCTAACCAAGGTTGACTTTCATCAAGGTGAAGTCATCAACCTCTACCTCATTTGCATTTCTATCTTAAGGTGGTGTAGCAGTCTCAATGACAATCTCATTGTTAGCATTCTTTCCTACATGGACTTGCTTCTTGAGCTTTGCCTCGGGTGTGTCCTAATGGACATGGTCAAATTTTGAGAAGTCCAGTTGGTAGGATGACCTTTTTCTCTTCCTTCCTAGGAGATTCTCAAGCCAAGATGAATCTTGACTAACCTCACTAGGAGGATGGATGGTAGTCCCATGAATTCCCGACGAGAGGGATTGTGTTGCAATGTCACGTGGTGGCGAATCTGGCTCTAAGTCAATATGGATCAGTGATTGTTGTGGTGGTGGCGGAATGGGAGGCTTTGCTTCCATCTCTAGTATTGTCTTAGCTGTAACTGTTTCCATCATTGGCTTAGTTGTGTTTGTGGTTGTCTCCACATGTTGCTCTTGCTGATTTATATCAACAATCAACATTTTTCCCCTTGTGTGTCCTAACATTCTAACTCCTCTAGTAGGGCTACTTGATGTCTTCTATCTAGGATTTGCTCTTGATGTGGAAGGTAGTAAAGTATTAACCAGTGGCGACTCTGTGTTGGGAACAACTACCTTCCTTGTCCTTTTACTGTCCAAGTAGAGCTAGTTGTTTTTGACAACTCTGCTTGTTCTTTCCTCAATGGGTATACTTTCCTTGACATACCAATCTATGGCTCGAAGTGGTTGCGAGTCAACTTGATCTACAAAGAATGAGGAAAGAATGACTTCCCCATAATCATCGAATAACCCTTCCACGTCCTCTAATAAGAAGTCAACAATCTATGGAAGTGTGAACCTATTGTAGTTACATCTTCTCATCTTGAACTCGTCTCCACAGTTTAACCAATAGTCTTTCATGGAAGACTTGTGTGAAGAGTGTTGACCAAGGCGTGATGAATAGTGACCCCAAGGATCATATGACCGTCTTTCGATGAGATACTTAAGGTTAAGTCTCGTCATCTCATGGCTCATGACCTTGGCATCAACTGCTGATTTGCATTTGTAAAGTCCCATATGAGAAGGAAAGTTTATAGCCGGCTTCCATTTGATACATAAAAGAGAATGTACTTCGTGCAACTGTCGTAAGAACTCCATGAAGACGACCCTATCCAATGGATAACAAGGTAACATGGCGAGATGACCTGAGTACCCATACATGCAGATGCAGGTAAAAGTAGGGAACTGGATGAACCAATCCACCCAATCTACCATTGCCTCCTTGGCTGCTAGTGAGATGCATATATGCGACTCATGATCGAGGTCTCTCACAGTGTGCATTAGGAATTGATCATTTACTCGCTTGAAATGTCCTTTTGATTATGTGAACTCAAGCTACGAGAAATGCTTGTGAACCTTTTGCACACCCAAAGTTCCCACAGTGTTCAACACTCTAAACTGGCCTTGGAAGGCAATCGAATATAATGAGGTATGAACACATGTGGAATTCGTGAACCTCTAAGAAACTGGTCATTTGTTTGTGGAGTGTATCACTAATCAAGGCAAGTCAGTCATAATGTTCTCTGTTGCTCACAATTTGAGCGATGACATGGTACACCCATGACTGGAATTTGTTCACTTCTTGACTGGTAACACAGTTGAGTAGGGTGCTCATCATTGCGTACTCATGTTTGAACTCTTCACGCCCTACATTCTTTGGCAAGTTGCTACTTTTCTCTTTTAGCCATATTTCTACCATTCTCTTATGACATTTGTCTTTCAATGTATTGAACGCCTTTTCACATTCTGCCATAGATACAACCATGTTTTTCATACAAGGTGGAATGGCGAAGCACCTTTCAATATCCCTAGGCTTGAGGTTGCATATCACTCATCCATCTACTGAGCAAAGCTATTACAAAATCTACACTCTGTATTGAGATGGGAAATGGTGTTGCCTCAAGCAATCCAGATTGCTCAATATTCTGAAATGTGCATTGGTCTATGCCTTCCAACTTTTCTAAGTTGACCTCTGGGTGTGCCCGATGTAGGTCAGTGTTAACTGTTTTTAGGAAATCATGGAGTAAGACCGTTTTGGTCTTGTATTCAACCTGAGAGAATTGCATTCTAAAAAACTTAACGGTTGATTGTAAACATGATACTGTTTGGACAAATTTTCTATTGCGGCTAAAAATAGCCTCGCCAAGGAGTAACTTTTATGAAATTTTTTGAGAAGTGGGTTTTGTTGAGAATATCATTTTAAACAAACCCAAAATGTCAAAAATTTGAAAGAGTGAATTTTGCTATGACATGCAAGATCCCTTTGGTGGCAGAGACAACGAGATAGTAGAAGCTTATTTTGCTCGAAAAAATATGACATGGGTTTTGTAGGCACTTCAGAGCTAAACAAACCCAGTTTGTATTTTTTGAAATGGCGATTTTTTTTCGGAAACCCTAAAAAAGGGGGTAGCGAGACAACTTTTTTGGAAAAATTTGGCATGTGGGTTTTATGGCCAATGTTGTGTTGATCATACCTAGATGGCTAGATCTGTGAATATCTGTTATTTCCTTGGACATGTAAGAAGATCTAAGACAAGAATAGAAGGGAGAAGCTAGAAGTTATATGTTGTTGCTGTGAATTTTCAAGAAAATCATGCTTAGATATGTGAACTGTAATAAATTGTCCCTCTATGCAACTTGTTCTTGAAAACAAAAAGAACATTGAGAATGGCTTCCGTCAGATCTTCAAAAGGCATTAGAGAGGAAAAATATCTACTCTTGAGCTTCAACCTGCAAAGAGAAATAATGAATAATGATGCCTAAGCCCGATAAATAGCATTTGATGTGGAAGCAATCAAGTTTAGGTGCCAACACTTGATTGAGGAATCAATTTGCATGATTAGGAGTCTATTGAGGCAATTTCCACCAATTTAGGGACATTTTAGACATGGAAAGGCCTTCAAAATATCTCAACTTTAGTCAATTGGGCGTATTTTGATTTTAGGCGTCCAAGTTGAGGAGTTGAAGATTTTTATCCTTTTTTTGTGACAAAGTGCTTATGTTCGATCCTTTATTCTGGTTGCTTGATTGATCACGAAGTCTTGCTGACAAATCCATTGCAGAGTTGGATAAACTCTGGAGAAGTGTGCTTGGGAGTTGCAAAGCTTAAAACTTGAATTTGATGCCTCAAATTCTTGGGCACCTTTTCCCAAAAGGGTGCATTTTTCACCAGGCTTAGTTTCTTGTGTGCTTTTCAATTTTTCTGAGTCTTTCATCTTGCCTTCGCCTCCGATGTTTTCTACTCGATTTTTTTCTATGAATGTGTGACAGGTCCTATGAGCTTGCAACTGGATTAATCATGCAACTGAAAGGATGCTAAGCAAATTCCTTGGAGAAAGCAGTCATTGAAAAGTTCATTTGGTTTCCCAAAATGATGGGTGCCCCTAGCCAGCAAGGCTGCTTTTGCATTGATGTCCACAGATTTACCCTTCGTTTCATGTGCTCAAATGATCAACTATTGTCATCATTTGATGTGTCTCGTAGATTGGTGAACAGGTTCATTGCAAAGATGAGATGACACCGAGGAGATCACTTGGAGATAAGCTTACTCAAAAATTGACATCTGGATAGTCTCATTCTTGGGCACCCTTGAGCTACAAGTGTGCCTTTTCCATGTTTTGACTTATATCTTTGATGATATTTGCTTTCAACATCTTCCGTCTTCGCCTCCATTGTCGATGATTGAAGAATCAAGTGAACTTGCTTGATGATCCCTTGGAAAGCCAACAAAATTATGAAGGAGATGACTATCTTGGAAAAACTTGATGACTACCTTTGACCTTTTGAATTCATCGATGCCCCTGGCCAACAAGGGCGCTTTTGGTTGTGGCTTCATCATTTCTTGAAAATTCTGATCTCTTCGCACTTCACGCTCACCGTTGTAGTTTGACTGATTTGATTACCATTGTTGATGATGCGAATGTGTTCATCATAGCAATTGCTTTCACCATGCTACGTGTACGAGTGCTTGAAAAATTCACCAAGGCATTGGCTACATAACTTCTTCCTTGTAGCAAGGCGTGCATCTTCCAGACTTAGAATATTTTCAGCATTTTTCAACTTTGGAAATCTCCTCCATCGTGAAGCATCTTTTCGAACATTTTTCGCCATGGATTCTTCCTTGAAGCTTTTGAGGCTTGGATCTCGACACTTGGTACTGGTCATTCTGCCATTAATGGCCTCAAAGGTCCTATCTTTCTTATTGAAATATGAAAATAGACCCACTAGAGTAAAACAAACTTTTTGGTGATTTTGACTTGACCAGTGCGATCGTGAAGTCAAATTATCCTATCAAAATTATTTTCAATTATTTCTGTGAAGGTTCTATTTTTTAGGGTTTTCCTAAAAACAGGGGTTTGAAACCCTAATTTTTGAATTTTTAGAAATTTGTAAGTACCCTTCTTGACATAAACCCACAAAAGCCCATGTTTTTTTTTACCTAAAACAAACTTTTGACAACAATTTAACAGGATTTAGACCATTTTTATCAAAATACCTTATTGAAGCAAAACTTTATTTTGGGTATAATAATAGGCCCTGTTTGGTGACCATGTCAAATGTAATGCCCCGCCACGCAACCCTAGAGGAAGTTTCAATCTACAACAAAAACGTACTAATTTTTTTTTTAAAGTGCATTATACATACATGTTCACCTATAATTGACAACCTCCCCTAAGGCTACGTAAGCGAGATTACTTAATTCCCATTCACATACATCATCTAAATTACATTGCAATAAACATCTCAAGTAAAGACATACATCTAACATAAGTAAATATAAGATAGAATAGATTAACCATCACATAATTCCATTACAAGATTACAATCCTCATTCCCAGAATGAGTAAAAAATACATAAGAATAATAACTACAAGATCCACCTCTTAACAACAAGAGGGGTAAATACAACTGATACAGGAAGAATTACAATAAAACAAGAAGAGAGTAACAATATCCGCAAGCTGTCTAACTGGATGTCTCACTTCCATGAACTAAAGAACAATGGGGGACCCAACGGTTTTGGTGCATGTTCGACCTTACCTAGTGGTACCCAAAGGCCCACCCCCCATGCTAGGAGATAGTAAAAATACAACATGGACAAGATATCTACTACCTCTAACCAAAGGCTGACTAACTGAACAAACTGACTCAACCATACATATGCACAATATAAATCTAATACTAACATGGTTACATTGCTTCCAGTCATAATAAAATCAAGTGTGCTAAAGATAACATACACACAACATATAAACAAGGTTATCCTAGATAGAGTGTCATCGCAAGGTGCATCATGAGATCTCCTCTGGGCATCCTTCATAGGCTCCGGTAATCCTGGTGACCTCAACCGAATCCCGACCCTCATACTCACTCAAGCGGAATCAACTACCTTTCGTATGGACAAGCTAGTTGACTTTGCCATTCCAGGCTTTCTCACTCACCCCAAGTCTAAACAAGCCCTTGTGTCTGCGAGTGAAGTTAATTTTATCTTAGTTAATGAGAATGCATCCTAGTAATCTAAGTACTTTACTTTAATTATTACTTCTTAAAAACACTTTCGAAGGTTACCTGATTTACCTCTTTGGGCTCCGACCCCTAACAAAAGCCACTCTTTTAATGGATAACTCACTACTCAAATCTAGACTCCAAGGGTGACTCCAGTATTACAGAACTGAATAACTCAGTCTAGACAAGGTAGTTGACCTTGCCATTCCAGGCCTTCTCACTCACCCCAAGTCTAAACAAGCCCTTGTGTCTGCGAGTGAGGTTAATTTTATCTTGGTTAATGAGAATGCATCCTAGTAATCTAAGTACTTTACTTTAATTATCACTTCTTAAAAACACTTTCGAAGGTTACCCGGTTTACTTCTTTGGGCTCCGACCCCTAACAAAAGCCACTCTTCTAATGGATAACTCACTACTCAAATCTAGACTCCAAGGGTGACTCCAGTATTACAGAACTGAATAACTCAGTCTAGACAAGGTAGTTGACCTTGCCATTCCAGGCCTTCTCACTCACCCCAAGTCTAAACAAGCCCTTGTGTCTGCGAGTGAGGTTAATTTTATCCTGGTTAATGAGAATGCATCCTAGTAATCTAAGTACTTTACTTTAATTATCACTTCTTAAAAACACTTTCGAAGGTTACCCGGTTTACTTCTTTGGGCTCCGACCCCTAACAAAAGCCACTCTTCTAATGGATAACTCACTACTCAAATCTAGACTCCAAGGGTGACTTCAGTATTACAGAACTGAATAACTCAGTCTCTCCTAATCTAGGAGATGACAAATACAAAATCTCACTCCAACACTTGGAGGAAAACAACTCAAATAAATCTACCCAAGGAATAACGAATATCAACTAACATGGGAAAGACCCACATACACTGGAAGACTTTTCAATACATAACACATTTACCTGTTCCCAAAGCATTCACTAAAAGGGAAAATAATATAATAATGTATTGATAAATAAAAACACTATGTTTGGATATATTAAATCCATATTTCTACTTAAAGCATCTCGCAGAAAATAAAATATTATCTTTCTAAATCTTCACTAAAACACAATAATTTCTTCATTAAAATAAATACTTTCACATTGTAAACCTTTCATGCTTCATATGCTTTAAACAAAATGTTAAATCTAAAATATACTCCATATGATTTATATATATTTAAATACAAATATCATGTTTATTCTCAAAGCTACTTTTAAAAATTAAAATCTACATTATACAGTGGTTATAACTTTCTGTTTCATTTTTTTTTAAAAACCAGTCAGATAAATAATTTATCTAAATTTCAACAGTTTGTACTTATTTCCTAAAATACAATATAATAACTTTCATCATTATTCCTATTGATAATTGAAATAAGTAAAATAAAATCTTTTCTTTACCTAAACAAATAAACTTTTCAAAAAAGAAAAGATCTAATAAAACTTCCAATCATAACTAAATTTAATATCAATAATATTAAATAAATAAAAACAATAACATATAAAAAAAACAAAATAAAACAAAAATTATATTAAATAATAAAAAAAATAAAAAATACAATTTGAAAATTCGCGTCTCGAAAAACGTGCCTGTGTAAAAATATGTTTTTTGCCTTTTTTCATTTTTTTGGGGTTCTGTGTGTGTAAAAATACAATATCAATTTTTTGAAAGGAGAAAAATTAAAAAAAAATAAAAAAAATGAGTTAATGGCAAGTGGGGCGGTCAAATCCCCACTGCCATCCTTCCCAAGGAGGCGTACCTCCCATGGGAAGTGCGCCACCCTTGGGGGACTTACCCACCATGGGAGGTGCGGACTCCCCAAGCACCAACCGTTGTACATATGTACAGTTGGCGCAGGCAGGCCGCAGGGGCTGGCGGTACCATCCGCCAGACGGGTATCGTCCGGACCTGCATACTATATTTTCTTTAATTTTTTTTTTAATTTTTATTATTTAATTTAATTTTTATTTTATTTTATTTTGTTTTATTTTGTTTTTTTTATATGTTATTGTTTTTATTTATTTAATATTATTGATATTAAATTTAGTTATGATTGGAAGTTTTATTAGATCTTTTTTTTTTTCAAAAGTTTATTTGTTTAGGTAAAGAAAAGATTTTATCTTACTTATTTCAATTATCAATAGGAATAATGATGAAAGTTATTATATTGTATTTTAGGAAATAAGTACAGACTGTTGAAATTTAGATAAATTATTTATCTGACTGATTTTAAAAAAAAAATCGAAACAGAAAGTTATAACCACTGTATAATGTAGATTTTAATTTTTAAAAGTAGCTTTGAGAATAAACATGATATTTGTATTTAAATATATATGAATCATATGGAGTATATTTTAAAAGTATATTTTAGATTTAACATTTTGTTTAAAGCATAGGAAGCATGAAAGGTTTACAATGTGAAAGTATTTATTTTAATGAAGAAATTATTGTGTTTTAGTGAAGATTTAGAAAGATAATATTTTATTTTCTGCGAGATGTTTTAAGTAGAAATATGGATTTAATATATCCAAACATAGTGTTTTTATTTATCAATGCATTATTATATTATTTTCCCTTTTAGTGAATGCTTTGGGAACGGGTAAATGTGTTATGTATTGAGAAGTCTTCTAGTGTATGTGGGTCTTTCCCATGTTAGTTGATATTCGTTATTCCTTGGGTAGATTTATTTGAGTTGTTTTCCTCCAAGTGTTGGAGTGAGATTCTGTATTTGTCATCTCCTAGATTAGGAGAGACTGAGTTATTCAGTTCTGTAATACTGGAGTCACCCTTGGAGTCTAGATTTGAGTAGTGAGTTATCCATTAAAAGAGTGGCTTTTGTTAGGGGCCGGAGCCCAAAAAGGTAAACCGGGTAACCTTCGAAAGTGTTTTTAAGAAGTGATAATTAAAGTAAAGTACTTAGATTACTAGAATGTATTCTTATTAACCAAGATAAAATTAACCTCACTTGTAGACACAAGGGCTTGTTTAGACTTGCGGTGAGTGAGAAGGCCTGGAATGGCAAGGTCAACAAGCTTGTCCATACGAAAGGTAGTTGATTCCGTTTGAGTGAGTATGAGGGTCGGGATTCGGTTGAGGTCACCAGGATTACCGGAGCCTATGAAGGATGCCCAGAGGAGATCTCATGACGCACCTTGCGATGACACTCTATCTAGGATAATCTTGTTTATATGTTGTGTGTATGTTATCTTTAGCACACTTGATTTTATTATGACTGGAAGCAATGTAACCATGTTAGTATTAGATTTATATTGTGCATATGTATGGTTGAGTCAGTTTGTTCAGTTAGTCAGCCTTTGGTTAGAGGTAGTAGATATCTTGTCCATGTATTTTTACTATCTCCTAGCATGGGGGGTGGGCCTTCGGGTACCACTAGGTAGGGTGAAACATGCACCAAAACCATTGGGTCCCCCATTGTTCTTTAGTTCGTGGAAGCGAGACATCCAGTTGGATAGCTTGCGGATATTGTTACTCTCTTCTTGTTCTATTGTAATTCTTCTTGTATCAGTTGTATTTACCCCTCTTGTTGTTAAGAGGTGGATCTTGTAACTATTATTCTTATGTATTTTTTACTCATTCTGGGAATGAGGATTGTAATCTTGTAATGGAATTATGTGATGGTTAATCTATTCTATCTTATATTTACTTATGTTAGATGTATGTCTTTACTTGAGATGTTTATTGCAATGTAATTTAGATGATGTGTGTGAATGGGAATTAAGTAATCTCGGTTACGTAGCCTTAGGGGAGGTTGTCAATTATAGGTGAACATGTATGTATAATGCACTTTAAAAAAAAAATTAGTACGCTTTTGTTGTAGATTGAAACTTCCTCTAGGGTTGCATGGCGGGGCATTACATCAAATACTTACAATATAGGAGAACCGAGAATCTCTGAGTTTTTAAAGCACATACCAATAGCTTATTAGTTGGGCAATCCAAAGTCAGGACTATTCCCAAAAACACCTAACAGTTGGAGTTTTCCTAAATCACCTAAAACAAGGCTACCTAAGAAATCACCTAAAACATGACAACACTCTATGTAATGGGGAAACACATAGCTACATAATGAAACATTACAGACAAGGAAATACATTATGAAAAACAAAGGAAAATTATTTACAAAACTTCACTCCACCCCCAAAGAGATGAAGTGCTTTAGATATTGCCTGCTTCATGGCAGCGGGACGAGCCTTCCATCAATGCCACTTTTGTCTAAAAGGCTTCACTTTTCTTTTGATGCCCATTGCAGGAGATAATCCCTTCAGGATGAAGATTCTCTGGTATTCATATATCCAAGCAAAGGTACTCCGACAAAAGTCAGAATATGATGCAAATGGGAAAGTCGATACCCATGAGGTTTTAGTTCTATTGTCGTCCATCCTCGGGATGTTGATTTCTTCAAACCAGTTGATCGAGTTCCAAACTCGATTTCAGTAATGTCGTAGGTGAACTTTTCTGACCTGAAGATATACTTTGACTAGCTCATCGATCAACTCTACATCACCTTTAACACATAGGAGTTTGATTCCCATGTCTTCAACATTTTTGAGGCCTAACAAAAGCACCTCTTTTTCAGCTTCAATGAATTCCAATTGCACATATAGGTGCAACTGTCCTTTAGGGGAGATGATTATTTCCCCTGTTCTTGAAACTGTTGTTGAACAACCTCCATCAAATTGTATTGTCCATGACTTTGTATCCTCTATCAATCTCTTTTAAGAACAAGCAATGTTTTGGTCTTCAATTTCTATCTCTGATAGAGTCACATAATTACCAGGATCCATTTCAAGCTTTGCTTCTGATGGAACATATGACTTGAGCATAGCCTACTTCTTTACAACTTTGAGAATCTGATCTAGTTGTTCTAGATGATCCTGAAGATATTCTAGTTGAGAGATTTGTACCTTGGTGTTCATCATGGAAGCTACGATGTCGAAGTTTTCTGAAGATGAATCTAGAGCAATTGGCATAGTGTTCTTCTGTAAAGATCTGGGATTGGAAGTGGAAGGAACTTCCTTACACTTTTTGTTTGATTTTCGTCTTTCTTCTTCTTCTTTTTGTGCCTTGAAGTGCTGAGCATATGTAAACACAAGCGTTGAAATTTTTTCATGATTAATCGCAAGAGAATACTGACGGTATGCTTCTTGTTTTTGATTGAGAGGTTCAAAGTATCCTATTGTAGAGACACCATCGAAGTTGTCCATCTGTGGTAATACAACGTTCAAACTTGGTGTTGGTACAAAAATAGAACTGGGAACAACTTCAGTGTATCCCATGATTTGGTTCATTCTCAGATTCTCAGGACACGTGAATCTAGTATGTGCATCAGTGTCATGGAAACAACAAAATACTATACTATGTGTAGCTTCAATCATGGGTCTTGATGGAGATGTTGGCAACCGTGGCTGAAAATTATCTCTCTTTGGTTGGTATGGTTGCTAAACTAGAGATCTGATTGAGTCTGTTTTCATCAAGCTAGAAGTGATCATTTTATCCTCCAACTTGATGTCGTTTTCTTGCACACTCTTCAACTCTATTTCTTTTGTTGTCTTGAGGAAGGAGGCTATCTCTGATGGAAGAGAATTTATGAAACAACTCATCATAAACTCTGGTGATGGATCAAATGTAGAAGAAAGTCTTGCAACAAGACGATTAAATCTTGTCACAAATTCCCTCATTTCTCATTCTGCTCCATCTTTGAATTTGCAAGATGGGAAAACAACATATGACTGTATTTAATAGGCTTGAATCTTGCCAAGAATTTCTCACTCATAGTTGCCCAACTTGTAATAATGCTTGGCTTCAGATGATTAAACCAGTCAAAAGCATTCCCAGCAAGAGTCTTCACAAAGAGAGGCATTGTGATATCTTCATGTGCCACGTGCAAGATGGTGCAAGCCGTTGTGAATGTAGCAAAATGTTCATCCGAGTGTTGACCTCAATTGTCGTGAAATTGGGGAAAGTGCTTCCTTGACCCTTTAGGTAACTCATGATTTACCTGAAAAGCCAAAGGTGCAATGTTATTACTCCAAGGTAATGAAGGTGGATGCCTTTGATTTCTATCATCATTGCCAACATTATTGTTGTTATCATCCATTGCTTCTATATGGATCATGCAATCGAATGCCAAAGGATCAGTCCTGTGTCATAAAGTGTTAGCTTTTCTTTGTTGTTTTATGGCCTTTGTGCCCAACGGTGGGTGCCATAAAACTATTGGTGTTACAATTCTCACCTCTAGAGTGTGTATTGGCAACAAACAACTATGCACAGTATTAATTGCTTTTTCAAATTAGGAGGAGAATCTCCCTAGTTTGTTATTATTGCGTAAAAAGTAAAGTGATCTAAGTTTCCTATCTTTTTACTCAATGGAAAGGCAAAAGGGTGATAAAACTCAATGCATTGCAAAAAAGGTTTTCTCTGGTTTCTGCAGATCTTAACTACAACTAGGCTAAACTATCTTACCTCCTCAAGTAAAACAAAGTGAGAGGGTGTAGGAGCAATATTTGGGGAATGATTGGATCACTTGGATTGACCGTCTCTCAGAATGCATCTGAAGGCTCTGAACTTTCAGATCTATGCTGGAATAAAGTCTTATGCAAGCAAACACTCATATGGTAAGCTAGATCTCAAGATTCCCAAGGAGGTGGCAACACCTGTCTGAGGTATAGGTTGAGATGTAGATTACCATAAATGAAACAAAACGATGAACTAGATATCAAGATTCTTGAGGAGGTGATGTCACTTGACCGAGGTGTAGGCTGAAAAATAGATCATAAAACAAAATCAAACAATAACCATTAATCTCCAAATTCCCAAGGAGGCAACGACGCATGTACAAGGTGTAGATTGAAACAATAGATTATAAAGAGAAACGTTGATAAATCTTGAAACTTTGGATCAAATGACACATTGCTCTTTGATTTATTTCTTCAAACTCACTCAACGATCTATAAATATTTGGGACAACAAAGGTATGAAATCATACACTATGTGATCAAACCAAATAACTCTCATGCAAGAGTGAACAAATATTGATTTGAAAGCTTGATGACACAACGATGTAGCACTTTTGTGTAGTAATAAAAGTTAAAAGAATAATGAGCAAGGTTGCTCTTATTTATTGAAGCTCAAAAGAGTAGGGAACCCTAAAATCTCCTTGAGTTAACACTTAGTTCTTTTGAATCTGCAAGATTTATTCATATGTCTAAAATTAGGTAACCTAACAATTAACTAGAAAGTCTACTCTAGTTAATTGATTCTAAACTAAAACATAACTCCAATATACAAAGGTGTCTCCAAAATAGACATGAACAATTTGTGGGACAATGAGTTAACTTGGAAAGAGGCATCAAGTTAACTCATGTTTCATAAATGTTATTTTGGAGTAGGATGTCCTAAGTGAGAGTTTATACCTCATCAACTCGAGTCATCATTTCCTCTAACCAATCGTTGACTGTCTCTGCATCTGGGCAACTAATACTTTGCATGATGATGATGTGTCTTTGCAACATCTCCTCGCCACTCGCAATATACTCCTAGTATCCAATCTTCTTCCCAGCTGCATCATCCAACCTTGTCAACATAGTTGTAATCTGACTTAACCTGCAGTCAACAGGGTTACTGCAAAAATTGCTACGAATGAGGTCCTGAAACTATGTTCTGACTTTAGCTAGTTCGATGTATGTGCGTCCTTCATGTTGGTATTGGCAAGGAATAAATGTTATCATTGTTCTCACAAAATTGATCACTTGCCATGATTTGTCTGTACTCAATCAATTACATAGAGTTTGTATCATAAGCTTTCACTTTGTATGCAACTTGTTCTTTCCAAGTGTAAAGATGTTGCTTGTTCTCCTTTGTAGTAACTGATTTGTACGCCATCTGCAAGTTTGAGATAGTGATCTCATCTTTAGGCCTACTCTGTGCTATGTCTTGCTATGCTTCCTCAATATCTGCGCAAAGGTCATGGGCTTTGTACCTTAGCTGGTACAACTTTGCAAGTTTACACCGACCCTTGATGACAAACTCTTCCACTTGATCTCTCATGTTCTTTCCATATAATATCAACTGACTTAGCTGATTTTGTTTTGCGAGGAGCTCCAACATCTACAAAAGCAAGGCAATGATGTTTGATATACCATGCATCAAGTTGGAGATATACAATCGTAATTGCTAGTTTTCAACCTTTAGGGCTGCTTTGTCCTTAGGGTCTGTCACCACTTTTTCTTTGATGCTCACTGACCTAACCTCAAGGAGATCCACCTCAACCTGATGCATGCTCTGACCAAGGTTGACTTTCATCAAGGTGAAGTCATCAACCTCTACCTCGTTTGCATTTCTATCTTCAAGTGGTGTAGCGGTCTCAATGACAATCTTATTGTTAGCATTCTTTCCTACATGGACTTGCTTCTTGGGCTTTTTTTCTGGCATGTCCTGATGGACATGGTCAAATTCTAAGAAATCCAGTTGGTAGGATGACCTCCTTATCTTCCTTCCTAGGAGATTCTCAAGCCAAGATGAATCTTGACTAACCTCACTGGAAGGATGGATACTAGTCCCATGAATTCCTGATGAGTGGGATTGTGTTGCAGTGTCACGTGGTGGGGAATCCGACTCTAAGTCAATATGGATCAATGACTATTGTGGTAGTGGCAGAATGGGAGGCTCTACTTCCATCTCTGGTATGGTCTCAGCTGTAACTGTTTCCATCACTGGCTCAGTTGTGTTTGTTGTTGTCTCCACATGTTGCTCTTGCTGATTTATATCAACAATCGACATTTTTCCCCTTGTGTGTCTTGACATTCTAGCTCCTCTAGGAGGGTTACTCCATGTCTTTTGTTTGGGCTTTGCCTTTGATGTGGAAGGTAGTGAAGTATTAACCAGTGGCGGCTTTGCGTTGGGAACAACTACCTTCCTTGTCCTTTTACTGTTCAAGTAGAGGTGGTTGTTTTTGACAACTCTACTTTTTCTTTCCTCAATGGATGTACTTACCTTGGCATACCAATCCACAACTCAAAGTGGTTGCGAGTCAACTTGATCTATAGAGAATGAGGGGAGAATGACTTCCTCATCATCATTGAATAACCCTTCCACGTTCTCTGACAAGAAGTCAACAATCTGTGGAAGCATGAACTTGTAGTTATGTCTTCTCACTTCAAACTTGTCTCCATAGTTGAACCAATAGTCTTCAATGGAAGACTTGTGTGAAGAGTGTCGACCAAGGCGTGCTGAATAGTGACCCCAAGGATCATATTATCGTCTTTCGATGAGATACTTAAGGTTAAGTTTCATCGTATCATGGCTCATGACCTTGGCATTAGTTGTTGATTTGCACATGTAAAGTCCCATCTAAAAAGGAAAGTTTGCAACTGGCTTGTG
The DNA here is from genome assembly GCA_007115665.2 of Sequoiadendron giganteum. Taxonomy (NCBI): domain Eukaryota; kingdom Viridiplantae; phylum Streptophyta; class Pinopsida; order Cupressales; family Cupressaceae; genus Sequoiadendron; species Sequoiadendron giganteum. The sequence continues at coordinate 506,585,600 of CM021104.1, read as the reverse complement.
TTTGATACACATAAGAGAATGTACTTTGTGCAATTGTCGTAAGAACTCCAGAAGACCACCCTACCAGATGGATAACAAGGTAACATGGCGAGATGACCTGAGTACCCATACATGTGGATGTAAGTAAAAGTGGGGAACTGAATGAACCAATCCACCCAATCTACCATTGCTTCCTTGGCTACTGGTGAGATGTGTATATCTGACTCATGATCGAGGTCTCTCATAGTGTGCATCAGGAATTGATCATTAACTGGCTTGAAATGTCTTTTTGATTGTGTGAACTCAAGCTACGAGAAATGCTCGTGAACCTTTTGCACACCCAGAGTTCCCACAGTGTTCAACGCTCTAAACTGTCCTTGGAAGACAATCAAATATATGAGGTATGAACACATGTGGAATTCGTGAGCCTCTAAGAAATTGGTCATTTGTTTGTGGAGTTTATGACTGATCAAGGCAGGCCACTCATAATGTTCTCTATTGCTCACAATTTGAGCGATGACATAGTACATCCATGACTGCAATTTGTTCACTTCTTCTTAGCTGGTAACATAGTTGAGTAGGGTGCTCATCACTACATACTCATCTCTGAACTCTCCACATCCTACATTCTTTGACAAGTTGTGTCTTTTCTCTTTTAGCCATCTTTCTGCCATTCTCTTCTGACATTTGTCTTTTGATGTATTGAACACCTTTTTGCATTTCATCATAGATACAACCATGTTTTTCATACAAGGTGGAATGACGAAGCACCTTTCAATATCCCTAGGCTTGAGGTTGCATATCACTCGCTTATCTACTAATCGAATCTCTCATGCAGTAGGGTTGTAATGCTTTACACAAGCTTTTACTAACTCCACGCTCTGTGTTGAGATGCGAAATGACGCTACCTCAAGCAATTCAGATTGTTCAATATTTTGAAGTGTGCATTGGTCTATGCCTTCCGACTTTTCTAAATTGACCTCTGGGTGTGCCCGATGCAGGTCGGTGTCAACTATTTTTAGGAAATCATGGAGTAAGACCGTTTTGGTCTTGTATTCAACCTGAGAGAATTGCATTCTAAAAAACTTAACTGTTGATTGTAAACATGACACTGTTTGGACAACTTTTCTACTACGGCTAAAAATAGCCTCACCGAGGAGTAATTTTTACAATTTTTTTTGAGACATGGGTTTTGTTGAGAATATCTTTTTAAACAATCCCAAAACGTCAGAAATTCGAAAAAGTGAATTTTTCTATGACATGCAAGAGCCCTTTGGTGGCAGAGGCAATGAGGCAGCAAAAGCTTATTTTGCCCAGAAAAATCTGACACATGGGTTTTGTAGGTGCTTCAAAGCTAAAGAAACCTAGTTTGTTTTTTTTTTGGAATGGTGACTTTTTTCAAAAACCCTAAAAAAAGGGGTAGCGAGGCAACCTTTTCTAGAAAAATCTACCATGTGGGTTTTATGGCCAATGCTATGTTGCTCATACCCAAAAGGCTAGATCTATGAATAACTGTCATTTCCTTGGACATGCAAGAAGATCTAAGACAATAATAGAAGAACTATGAGGGGAGAAGCTAGAAATTATAAGTTGCTACCGTGAATTTTCAAGAAAATCACACTCAGAGATGTAAACATGAATAAACTATCTCTTTGTGCAACTTGTTCTTGAAAACACAAAGAACGTTGAGAATGGCTTTCGTCAAATCTTCAGAAGGCATTGGAGAGGAAAAATATCTATTCTTGAGCTTCAACTTGCAAAGACAAATAATGAATAATGACGCCTAAGCCCGATAAATAACATTTGATGTGGAAGCAATGAAGTTTAGGTGCCAACACTTGATTGAGGAGTCAATTTGTCCGATCAGGGGTTTACTGAGGCAATTTTCACCAATTTGGGGATGTTTTAGGCATGGAAAGGCCTTCAAAATATCTCAATTTTAGTCAACTGGGCCTATTTTGATTTTGGGCGTCCAAGTTGAGGAGTTGAAGATGTTTATCCTTTTTCTATGATGAAGTTCCTCTGTTCAATCCTTGATTTCGGTTGCTTGATTGATCCCAAAGTCTTGTTTACAGATCCATTGTAGATTTGGATCAACTCTAAAGAAGTGTGCTCAGGAGCTGCAAATCTTAAAACCTGAATCTAATGCCTCAAATTCTTGGGCGCCTTTTCCCAAAAGGGTGCATTTTTCACTAGACTTAGTTAATTTCTTATGTGCTTTCCAATTTTTCCAAGTCTTTCATCTTACATTCGCCTCTGATGTTTTCTTCTTGATCTTTGTCCGTTAATGCGTGATAGGTCCTGTGAGCTTGCAATTGGATTGATCACACAACTGAAAGGATGTTGACTAGATGCCTTGGAGAAAGCAGTTGTTAAAATTTTTATTTGATTGCCCAAAATGATGGGTGCCCTTGGCTAGTGGGGGCACTTTTTCCTTGATGTCCATTGATTTACCCTCTGTTTCGTGTGCTCAAATGATCAACAATTGTCATCATTTGACATGTCTCGTAGACTGGCGAATAGGTTTGTTGCAAAGCTGAGTTGACGTCGGGGAGATTACTTGGAGATAAGCTTACTGAAAAAATGACATCTGGATAGTCTCATTCTTGGGCGCCTTGGAGCTACAGGGGCGCTTTTTCCCATGTTTTGACTGCTATCTTTGATGATATTTTCTTTCAACATCTTATTTCTTTGCCTTCGTTGTTGGTGATCAATGAATCAGGTGAACCTGCTTGATGATCCCTTGGAAAGCCAACAAAATTATGAAGGAGATGACTATCTTGGAAAAACTTGATGATTGCCTTTGACCTTTTGAATTCATGGGCACCACTGGCCAGTAGGGGCGCTTTTGGCTACAACTTCATCATTTTCTTGAAAATTGTCATATGTTCATGCTTCACGTTCACCGTTGTAGCTTGACTGATTTGATTACCGTTGTTGATGATACAAAAGGGTTCACTGTAGCGATTGTTGTCACCATGTTGTGTGTATGAGTGCTTGAAAAATTCATGAAGGCATTGGTTGCGTAGCTTCTTCCTTGTAGCAAGGCATGCATCTTCCAAACTTGGAATATTTTCAGCATTTTTGAACTTTGAAAATCTCCTCTGTCGTGAAGCATCTTTTCGAACATTTTTTGCCATGGATTCTTCCTTGAAGCTTTTGAGGCTTGGATCTCGACACCTGGTACTAGCCATTTTGCCATTAATGGCCTCAGAGGTCTTATCTTTCTTCCTGAAAATGAAAATAGACCCATTAAAGTAAAACAAAAAAATTGGTGATTTTGACTTGACCAGTGTGATCGTAAAGTCAAATTATCCTATCAAAATCATTTTCAATTATTTTTGGGAAGGTCCTATTTTTTAGGGTTTTCCTAAAAACAAGTGTTTGAAACCCTAATTTTCATTTTTTTAGAAATTTGTAAGTACCCTTCTTGACATAAACCCACATAAAGCCCATGTTTTGCTTGACCTAAATTAGACTTTTGACAACAATTTAACATGATTTAGACCATTTTTATCAAAATACCTTATTGAAGCAAAAAATTATTTTGGGTATAACAAGGTTCTTTAGTTTCAACTTTATAGCACTCATTTTTTTTATAGTAATTTGTAGCTTCTTCGTGCTTTAGTGGTGTTCATGTTCATCTTCAAGACGTTGTGTTGGAGGCTTCTTAGTCCATATGTTTTCTCTCTTATTCAAGGGGGTATCTATTGTATTTGTGATGGAAGTTGTCCTTGGGGTCTCATCTTGAACCCTCCACTTTTTCATGTCTTTTTCTTTTTCAGAGAGGAATTTTTTCCATAAAGTTTTTTTTCCCTTTTTATTTTCTTTCAGTTATGAGATATCCTTTTCTTTTGTACATGGATATTTAATCAAACCTAATTGTCAAGACCCATTTTATTCATTTTTTATGTATTCGTTATTAAAGATTTTAGCTTCTCCATAAGTTGCACTTAAGGGGGGTGTTAAATTAAAAATATATTTTCATAATTAATTATTTAATTATTAGGCCCCTTTTTACACTAGCATACTTAAGTTTATTTAGGTCTTGTGTTTTTTGTTTCAAGTCATAGGATTGGGACATGTGTCATGATCTAACTTAATCCCTCGCCTAGGGTTTCATCTAGGGTTTCTTTATCCTTTATTAAGAGTAATTCATTATATTATTACAATTCATTCATTCTTAATCCATGTTTTCCTTTGCATCAAGAGTCTCTTTGGCCTCTATAGCAATTCTATTACTTTTTCTCTTTTCTATGGTAGGTATTTGATTGCAAGTGATCTTTGGGAGCTAGAGGGTTGGGACTTAAACTCTAATAGTTTAGTTCTAAAACACTTGTATGATTGAGAAATACTTGCTCACTCAAATCTATTAGCATGCATACATGTCCATCCATTGAGAAGGTCTTATCAATTTGATAAACCTTCTTTGTTTTGATAGGGTCCATTTGGGTTTGAGAGGTCATCTATACAAATGCTCATGCCCATTTATTGACATTTGTTTGTGATGGGACTCATCTATGATCGAATATTTGGCTAATGGCCCATCTATGTGGGACATCGAGAAATGTTTTAACTTGACATGACAAACTCTAAGGAAATGTGATTTTTCTTTTAATAGGAAGAGGTCCTTCACGTTCTCCCTCAACAAATTACTAGGGCTATACAAGAGACTTTAGGGAATCAATTGATATTTTTTTATGATTTGATATGGGTAAATGACCTTATTGAATGGATAAATGGATTGCTTTTATTTTTGGTTCCCTTCAAGGAATTATATTTCACATTTGAAATTGAGAAATAGTTAACATTACATTGCCAATCACTATATCTTAGTGTTAGTTTTGAAGGCATTCTACCTTGTCACAACTTGAATGTACATATATTCTATATGGACCTAACAATTGTTTTTAAATTTTATTTCCTTTTTAAATTTACTATCATACAATAATATCATATCATTAATTTAAAACATTTTCTACCATAAATTTGTGTCATGCAATGTTTTATGTCGCTTTTTCTCTAGATTTCTATTATAAACTACTAGAAGCCTTTTTCATCTATTTTTTTTCAAGTCTCAACCTTTCATGTAGATATTCCTCATCATTAAATCACAAAGTAGTCTCCACCCTTATATTTGGTACAATATATTGCATGGGTGAGGAGGCATTAGTTCCATACACCAATTCAAATAAAAAAACTCTAGGTAATCTTTTATAAGTTGATAGGACAATTAGTATTTTGATGTCCTAGTCTATAATGTTGTTGTTGCACATCTTGGTGAATGTGGTGCCTAAATTTTATTCAATGATTCACTTATGCCATTGGATTGAGGATGATAAGGACTACTTCTGTTATGAGTTATCATAAACCTATCTAGTAGTTCTACAATTGTTTTGTTTACAAAATTCTTTCCTTGGTAACCTACTAGATAAAGAGGGCAGCCAATTCTAGTTATAGTATTTTGATATATTAATCTTGTAGCAAGTTTAATAGTACAACCCTTTGTTGCTTCAAGTTCAACCCATTTAGTAAGGCATTGTACTTTTATTATGACAATTCTTGCTTTTGATTTCCTTGTAGGGGGATCAATAGGTCTAGTAAAGTCAAAATTTCAAATGGGATTTCTGCCATTATACAAAAGGGGAATTTCATCTCTTGTGGTAGGTTTCCCTACTTTGTGATGTATGTGTATTTTTTGCATCCTTGAAAGTGGGGGCCACCATAAATTTTCTAACATAACTTTAACTGTGGCATTTTCTCTAGAGTTATGCCATCTCGATATGCCCTCATGAGCTTCTTTAAGATGTTTTCTCTTTCATGTTGAAACATAACCCTTTTTATAATTTTCTCCCTCCCTATAATATCAAGTTCTCTTTTAATCAATGTATAAGGTAGTGGCCTTTGCAAAAGTTCATTCCTTTAAATTTTAGAGCTATTCTCTAGAAATTTTCTAGTTGAGAGGAGTTGCCTGCTATTTTAGTAGGTTCTTCTAGTACTATAGTAACTCTAGATAAGTTTGCATTGAGTAATTCTTTCTCAATAAGCCTTAGGTCTTCCCTTGTATTAGTTCTAGATAATAAATCTAGTCCTTGATTAGTTTTTCTTATCTTTATCATAATTTTAAATTTAAACTCCTGGAATAGCAACAACCATCTATAGATTCTACCTTGTACAACTAGTTTGTTCATTAAGTATTTTAGTGGCTCATGCTTTGTGAAGAATGTGGATAGAGTTACGTGTAGGCAATGTCTAATTTTTTGCATTACTAGAGCCTCCATCTCTATTGTGGTATATTTTATTTTTTATTGAGATATTTTGTAACTAGTAAACACAATTGGGTGGTCCTTATTTCCTCTTGGTTGGGCTGATATTACTCTAATTGTTGTATTGGAAGCATCCACATGTACATGAAAAGGGGTATTCTAAATATGGAAACATTAGGATTAGAGATCTTCTAGTATTTTCCTCTTAAGTGTGTTAAATTCTTATGGCATTGATCTATCCATTGAAAGGTCTCTTTCTTTTCTTTCAATAGCTCTTATAGTGTCCCAACAACTACTACATAGCCTTCATTTAATTTTCTATGATAGGTAGTGTAACCAAAAGTATTTTTTCTTTACTAATTATCTTTGGGGATGGGAGGTTTAGAATTATTGCTACTTTTAATGCATTCACCATTGAGCCTTCTTTGCATATAACATGGCCTAATAATGTACCAAATGGTATTACAAATATAATTTTCTTCAAATTCAATGAAGTTTGTAAGCTTATACATCATTCCAACATCATCCAAAGCACTTGAACATGGTACTTGATTAGTCCATGCATAGTTCAGTCATCAAAGTATACCTCTAAGAAATAATTAATAAAATATTTGAATATATTGATCATTATTTTGCTAAATATCGTAGGTGTTATTTAGGACAAATGACATCATTGTATATATAAATTACCCCCATTTCGTTGCAAATATTATTTTAGGTTGATCTTCTTCCTAAATTTTTATTTGATGGTACTCTAAGAAATTTTCTATGAAGGAATCAACTTCCCTACCTACTATTGATTCAAGCATCTCTTCTATAAATGGAGTGGGGAAGGGATCATGCACATGGGTCATATTGAGTTACTTAAATGCAACACACACTTATTTTTCTTGTTTTCTTGTGTCATACCACCATAGGACTTATTGACTAAGTGTCCTAAACTAGTTTGATTATGCCACCAACCATCATTTTGACTAATTTATTCTTGACTTTGCATCATGATTGAGTGTATGGGTTCTTTTCCTTTATGGTTTTGTGCCCTCTTTCAAATAATATTTAATTATTCTAGCTTCCTCCTTAATTCTCTTAAGATTAATGAAAATTTGGGGAAATTGATATTTATATTCTCTTAGTATCTCTACAACTTACATGGCTTGCTTCTCATCATAATAGTCTTCGATTTTAGTAATTTAAGGGATTCCATTGTGATATTTTCCTCTTTTGTGCTTAAAGGTTGATTAAGGCATTTTTTTTGGCACATTGGTAGCAACTACCTCTCTTTCTCCCTTTTCGAATTCTATTTCCAAGATTTTAGGATCTTCATCCTCATCCTCATCTTCTCTTGCTTTCCTTTTAGTATAGCATAACTTTTGTGGAGTATCTATCTTATCCATCCACTCTATAAGTTTTTAGATGCCTTTTTATTTTTGTGGTAGTGTCTAATATCTACTATCTCCACATATATTTCTAACTTATTCAATTGGTGATAAAATTATTCCCTTCATCTTTTGTAGTGCATTATTTGTAATTTTGTTGGGGCTATATAATCAAAATGTTTTGCAAATCATCCTGTATTATATTCCATTCTCTAGTTTCTCCTCTCTTCTCTTGGTTGATATACCTTTTTAAGATGGGTGACAAGGTCCAATAAAATACTTGAGCATAGATTCTATCATCATCTTCTCTTTGGTTAGTACACTCAATACAATTCTCTAAATGTGTCAGGTTTAATTTGAACACTATATCAAGGCTAAGCTTCCAATCCCCTTCCTCAAGTAGGTATCTAGTTTCTATCAAGATTGTAAATGCTTTCCAATCAAGATGTTTGGGGTTTATAGGTATTTTTGGACTCAATCCAACAATTTCAAATTTCATTTGAGTCCCTTCCCTTTTGTGTGTCTAACCCTAGTTTTGATCTACTACTTATAATCAATCTCAAAAAATTTGTATGGGTCTTGAGTTGTTAAATTTTTGTAAGTGTGGTCTTCTACCATTGTCCATGTTCTTTTAATGTGTAGCAATTGCCAAAATTCCAACATATGTCTAAGTGTTCATGTTGAAATTTAAATTGTTTGTGTATGCAAACCATTAGAGTTGTTAGATTTTCCTTGTTAGGCATACCTTTCCACTCACCTCGCTTACCTTTGTTCCATTTCAAGATGTTAGAATTTCCTATCTCATCATGGCATACCACATAATTTTGATTCCCTTTACTCTTATCGACCCATGAAACTTCCCTCTCCTTAAGTATTTCCACAAAGTAAATTCAACCCTCAACCCTCAACAAATCCAATACTCCCATGTTTTTTGTTGTTTGACTTCATCTACCTCCCTGTACACTTAGAAATCCACTTTTTGACTATGGTTGACTTCATCAGATTCCTATTTAGAGTTTCTCCTACCCAAAAAACTACTATTCATTCAAAAGTGCATATATTTGTGTGTTGTTTGTAGTGATAGAGAAAGGATGGCCCATAAACTCTAAAATCAACCCGATGGAGCTTTGTAATTGTTGGAAATCAAGTGGTGCTCAAATTTCATTGTTTATTCATGTAAGTGCAAATTCAAATGGAGTAAATGACAAGTTGGAATGTTTTACATTTAATGCGGCCATTAGGTTTTTACAACTCATTTTCTTCATGTCATTGACTAGTGATGTATTTTGAACATATTTTTTGGCTTTTCCTATAACATGCTCAATGTTTACCCTATTGATTTCACCTAAGTTTTAACCCATATGTGAATTGTTTGAGTTTACCAACACATAGTAATAAAAAATTTCCACTTTAATAACAAAGATGCATATTTGAAATAAACCCATTTCAAATTTCCATTGCATGAATAAAGCAACATTACATAATCCCATGTAATGATTTCATTTTTCAAATACATTTTACATAAATTTGCAAGATCATAATTGCATAACAGAGCTTACAAGAGCTTACATGGCTTCCAAGAGTTGAATGGATCAAGAGTACAAAGGGTCTAGATGTCCCTTCCTAGGCATACATCCTCAAATTTTGGTTGTCGAATACATGAGGGAGAGTATCACCCAAGCGCTTTTTCATAAACCACAGACTTATTGTGGTCCCTCGTACATCTATCAAACTGGTAAGATGGCCCTACCCTTCAACGGAGAGGTTGGTCTGGTAACCCTCATAATAATAGCCTGACCGAGCATGTTGTTGTTTCCTAAATAACTAGAGATACCATATAGTGGATACCCACCTACATGCATGACATTCCCAACCTAGTTATGCAATCCTAATTCACAGTGAACTGACAAGTGTAATCAGTGGCAACTTACACTACTTTGGCCAAAGGTTTGATCATTACATCAAAATCACTTTCTAAGAAGTGGTTTCTCACTTCTATGAAGTGGATGTCGTATGTTCACCCACCCCCTTTGCTCAATTTGGTAAATAACATGATCACAATAACTCTTGACAAGCTAATTCAACATATCACATAACATGATTCCAACCCAAAAGGTAATGTACATTCAAGTGATCTAACTGACCAACTAGGTTATTCCCATCCATGGATTATTCTAATCCCAAGAACGAACCACATTACCCACACAGGTTTTCATAACATCACAAGTTGACAATTTCAATATAAAACTTCAATGCAATACCCTTTCCTATACCTCACGATCCATTCCAAAAGTATAATCCACACACAACATTGAATGACTCCATGTCTCAAAAGTATAATCCATACAACATTAAATGACTCCATTTCAAAAGTATAATCCACACACAACATTAAATGACTTTATTTCAAAAGTAATGCAACAATCAAGTGTTTAATCTGACTAGATAGGTTATTCCCAACCTATGGCTTCAATCAAAAAGTAATGCAACAATCAGGTGTTCAATCTGACCGGATAGGTTCATCCCAACATATGGCTTCAATCAAAAAGTAATGTGACAATCAAGTGTTCAATCTGACTAGATAGGTTAATCCCAACCAATGGAAAAAGACTGTCTTCCTACTCTCAAGGAAATATGAGTAACCATTCAAGGATAAACTACCAACATGGTTTGCATAACATCATATCCTATCAATGAAGACATAATTCATCTAACTTGCTATCATTACTGTGCATTACTAACATCATAATTCATGCAAACAAATAAGTAACATCTAGTCATCTTGATATCATATACAAATACCTTCTAGATAGTTATACAATCATGATGTTTAACGCCCCGCCACGTAACCCTAGAGGAAGTTGCAATTAACTACTCAAACACACCAACTTTTTTTTGTTTAAAGAGCAATTAACATGCAAGATTACTACCCAATGCCAACAACCTCTAAGGTTACGAGATTGAGATTACTTTAAAACCCATACATACAACATAATTGAATCCAAACATTTATCTACTTAAGAAATTAAGAACACATACATTCCATACATGATAAAATACATCATAACAATATGAGATACAATAAGATTGCATATAAAAATAATTTGACAAGAAGATTATATCTCTCATTCCCCGAATGAGGTAGAACCAATAAGCATTATTACAAATTACAATCTTCCACCTCAAATTACAAATGAGGGGTAATAAATTACAAGAATCAATTGAAATGAATATAAGCATGTAATGAAACTAGATCCCACAAGCTCTCCAATTAGAAATCTCGTCAACACGAACAAGAAGAAAACCGAACGGAGAAAGGTGCACGTTCCACCCAACCAAGTGGTACCCAAAGGCCCACCCCTGTGCTAGGAGATAGTAACAAGGATTCCTAGACAAAACCATCTACCTTTAGACATAAGCTGAAACATAACTAAACTTAATCAAATACAAATACAACACTATCACAATGGTTACATTGCTTCCAGAGTTAATTAATCAATTGCATCACTGATACAAACATATTGCTGACTTAGGAGAAATGTCATCACAATGCTACATGGGATATCCTGGTAAGTCTTCTTAGGCCCTGAGCCCCATCTCGAGATCTCTTGGAAACCTCTAACGACTCCCGAACCCTCATGCAAACCATTGCGGAATCAGTTATCTCTCATAGAGACAAGATAACGATCTTTCCATTCCAGGCCTTCTTGTCCCATCCCAAGTCTATACAAGCCCTTGCGTCCATGAGTGAGACACAATTACTTTTATTAAGTGTTTGATACTACCTATTCTTCTAATAAGTTTATTTATATTATCATTGGATTAACTAACTCACAATGAGTTACCTTAGCACCACTTTCTGTGTTGGTCCTCATTGCAAGCCACTCCTCTAAGACAACACATGGAACAACTCCACATCCCAAGGGTAAACTAGTGCACACTTAAGGATATTAAATTCCTATCCAAAACATAAAAGCAACATGTAGACACGTAAAATATACATGCACCTGATTTTGATCATATTAACATTGTTTCATCTTGAATCATACTCTCAGATTATCAACACCTTTCATCCCTTAATTAAATAAATCATTATTTATTTAGTTAATCATCTTTCTTTGTTCATTTAAATAATTCATTATATTTAAATTAAATCTCTAAAGTCCTATTAAATTAAATAAATTAAACCTTATTTGATTTAATCTAACATATTCCTCTTTAGTTAAATAAATCAAAATCATTTATTTAATTAAACCCTTCCTCTCAATTTGATTTAAATCAATTCATAAATTCAAGTCTAAATTGTCACATCTCCTAATTCTTCATTAAATTAATCAAATCCTTGATTAAGTTAATCTTTCTCACTAAAATCCTCTAGAGAATGCAACTTGCACAATAAATCAAATACTTTGATTTATTAATTTATCTATTTTCCCTTACAAAGCATCAAAAGGGAATATTCTCTCAATGGGCTTGGTCCTTGAGACAAGGCATTCAATGCCTCTTACATGTCTTTGTGCATTGAGCCAAGTGACATTAATTTCATTTCTCTTTCCCTCTCACATGTCACATTCAAAATTCAAATTTGAATCCAATGGCATTTATCATGCACATTGACCAAAATGTGCTCATTCCACAACCATTCACATCTTGACAAGTGACACTTGACTATTGGATGTTGAATGATCCCACATTCATCCAAATCCCTCATTCTTCCAAGATTGAAATCTATAAATGAAAGACTCTTTCTCTCATTTCAACATCCACAATTTGAGTAAACTTACTCTACTCAACTTCATCCTCATCCACAACTCATATGCAAAGTTACTCTTTTCAAGTGAGAACTAATTTTGCTTATTTCATTCATACACTCCTATCATTTTCACATTTGCACCAAGGTTATGCTCAAATCTCTTTGGAGATTTGACCATTTCTTCATCAATCCACATTGCAACCATAGGAATTGTGAAAGGGCCAATTGCAACACATCATTGGCACCAATTCCCCCATAAGATCATCAACTTATTGGCTTAATTAGGATTTAGTTTAAGTTTCTTGCTTTTTGTTCTTCATTTTTCTAATTTAGCTTAAATAGGTAGATTTCATGGGGAATCCTTCAAATCTTTGCATGCATTTTGATCTAACAACTAACAATGTTTGATGTCTTTGTGCTCTTGTAGGTTTAGGGGTTCACATTTTGGCGCTAGAAGGAGGGCAATCTCATTTTTATCACGTTTTTTCTTCAAAATTCTGCAATTTTTTCACGTTTTTTGCTCACATACAGGAAACTGCGTCGCGGATCAGGCACGCGGCGCTATATTGCACCGCAGATGCATATGCGACGTTGTATTGCACTACATCCCTAGAAACCCGTGACACCATATAGCACCGTAATCGCTTCCCACCATTGAAATTCCAAATTTTGCCAACTTTCACCGCTTCCAAACTCCACCGCACCCGCGGTCTCTGTTTCTGCAGAGCACCGTGTACAGTCGACCGTGCGACACTGCCTGTTTCTTAAGTAGCACCGCACCCGCTAAACAGCACCGAACCTGCTAAACTTCGCCGCGGGAACAGTCTATTGTTTAAATTTTTAACTTTTTTGCATTAACTTGGTTTGTTGTATTATTGCTCTCTATTTTTTTTGTCATTTTGCAGGTTGGAGAAGAGGAAAAGTAAAAGAAGAAGTCATTATGATATCATGTTCACAAAACCAAAGTGTTCTTAAACACTAAAAGTGTTTTTTAGCACTTCTTAAGAAAGTTTGTTAAAAATTTGTGGCATTAGGAAAACTAATTTTACTTTGGGCTTTAAAAAGAACAATCAAAATTTCTCATGATATCATGCTTATTTTGTGCAAAGTGTTTTTAAACACTTAAGTGTTCTTCAACACTCTTCAAGAAACTTGTTAAAATCTTTGATATTAGGACACTAGATTTTCATTGGGCTAAAAAAGAACAATCAAATTTTGTTTTTCAAAAGTTGTCAAGGGGCTAAAAAGAACTTTAGGCAAACACACTAGATTTGGTTTAAAAGAGTAACAATTGAACAAGGCAAACTCACACTTCATTTTGGTGTTTAAAAAGAAGTCATTATTGCTTTGAGGTTAAAATGAATCATTGTTTTCCATGTTTTGCAATCTTTTTCACAAGTTAATATTATCTAAAATGTGTATATGCTTTTTTTGCGCTTCATTGCAATCTTGAGAATCAAAAACATTTTAGTAATATTAGGTTGTTAAAAAGATTGCCTCCATATTTCAATTTGGGCACTTAAAATTGAACAAAACATGTGAGTGTGAGCACAATATATTGCAGAGGTTCTCCCCTTTGTTTTTCAACGAAGGTTGTGTCAACGATGGGATATGTTAGCTTGCTTTTGTTTATCTTAGAGGGTCTGCCTTGTGGGAAAAAGTACTCACCCAAAGCAACGACCCAACCGGGAACACGTTAAAGCCAAGCGACTTCCAACCGGTATATAAGTGTGGATATTGGAACAAAGACCAATATCACGAAGATTATTCTGACGAGATGGACAACAATGGACTCTCACCGATGTTGGATAATCCCCCACGAACGGAATGCCCGAATTAGAACCCTTTGTTTAGAAAAGGGTCAAAACCTTGTCTATCTTGTTGGTGCAAAAGGTCATGTCTTTTGAAGCTGCCCCACATTATACATGCGGTCTTGTTGTAGAAATGAAAGGTATGCCATGAGAGATTCATGGGTACTCATGCTTGGCTGACCCGAATAAGTGAGTGTCGTGGAGGGGAGCCAGTGTGGTCAAGCATTTAGCCATTCACACAAGATATGTGTAGCTGGATTTATCCAAATGGGAACCCAACAAGATATTGCCTTATCATCCTAGGAGTATAAAAGTGCTTGGAAGAAATATATTGCTTGGTTCCAAAACAATGGAAAACAAACATTCAACACTATCATCGAAACTCACATTTATACATGGCATCATTATCTCCTCCAAACTTCAACGATACAAATGTGAGTGTGCCCAATCTAAAGTTTGGAATACCTTTCCCAATGATAAATTTAAATCTGAGTCCAAATCTTCAAATCTATCAGCCAAACACTCAATGCATGAGTTTTCCAAACAAAATCATCCCACCAAATCCATACATGCCAAGTACAACTTTACCAAACATGACCATTTCAAATCCACACTTGGTAAACTTTGGGGTCGACATGTTTGCAAATCCCATCAATATCGTTCAAAATCCAAGCAATATGTTGACAACTCTAGATGTTCATCCTAGTCAAGGTAGCACCATGCAAAATCAAAGTTACCTAAATCAAGGCAATATGATGCTCAACCACAACAATGTTCAATTTCAATCTATCATGCCAAATCAAAACATCATACCAAATCCCCCCTTTTTGCCATCGATATCGCAACAATAGATGGCAATAATCAAAGCAATCTCAACAATCAACACCATTCCCAATCCATCGCCACCATCGCCAAAACACAACATGACCAATTCATTCTCCATCATGTTGCAAGCTTCCCGCCAAAAGGCACTCCAAGCCCAACAAGTCGCACAAGCTGCGCAAGCGACTCAAATAGCCCAGCAAGCACAATTCCAAGCACTATTGCAAGCAATCCATCAACGAGACCAACAACAAGGTTTGTTGGCACAACAGCAACAAAACCAACAACAAGCTTTGTTGGAACAACAACACAACCAACAACAAGCATTGTTGGCTCAACAGAAAATGCAGGCTTTACTCCCACAACAGAGCTTGCAACAGATTCCCAACACAATTGTTGAAAAAAATGATCAAGATCTATCCATCGATGAACACCTTGAAGATGTTCCCACCTCATCCAATGATCAAATCATCGTACATCAAGAGCCATTTTTTAGTCATGATCAAGACTCCTCCTACAAAGATCTATTTCAAGGAGTATTGGTGTAATTTGATCCTATTGACATAAACCAAGATCCATCCACCAATAATCGTGTTGAAAATGTCTCTACATCATCTAATGAGTTAGAGGACATATCTCAAGAACTTATCCCAAAGCATGATCAACATCTTTCACCAAAGTCTAGCAATGGATCTTTCCAAGACATATTGACATCCTTTGACCTCATGGTTATAGATATTGAAGAAATTCTCAACTCTCCATTTGATCCAAATTCACTCAAAGGTCAAGAGGATATTGAGTCACTTCCAATACCTTATGACTATGTCCAAGAACCCTTTGAAAGCAATCCATCCTTTGAAATTGACCCATGTCAAGAACTTGATCCAAAGCATGTTGAAAGCAATTCTGACATTAATAAAGATCAATAATTTTTATATGCAAGATACTACAATGAGGTGATGGCCACTCTTCTACAAGATGTCACAAATAATGATCATATTCATATAGCACATACCCCTCCATCTACCCATAAGATACTTTCTTTGGATGCACATGTAGATGATCTTCATTCAAAACAAGAGTCTCATACTCTTGACATCATTACTAAGGAACAAGAGTCTCCTACTCTTAACATTTGTACACATGATCAAGATATAGAGAAATGCAGAGACATATCAAAAATGGGTCATGAAGAAGGCTTCTACATAAGTCATAAATCAGAAACATCCTGTGAAGTGAGTCATGAGGAAGAATTTTGTGTGGACAGTGAAGCATCAATACCTTTTGAAGAAGCATTACAATTTGATATCTCACAAGATCAAGCTAAAGATATCAATCAGGCATTCATCCCACTTATGAAAGATCCTATCACTTATAAATTTGGATCACTCACCTTTGTAAGGGAAAATCATCTTATCAATGAAAGAGCTCTGACATTTGAAGATCCGCCACAAAGAAAAAAAGGAGTAACACCTTGTTTCCAAGGTAAATCATATCCTTTTGCAAGTAAAATGTTTCAACAGATGAACTATCAAGGCAGAGGATTAGGCCTACACGAACAGGATATCCTGGAACCGGTGCAGATTTTTAGAAATCCTAAGCATCAATGCCTTGGTTATTCAACAATCAAGGGATCTCAACATATTAGTGATACCTCTACAAAATTGGGGGCAACTTCGTCTCGAGCAAACGTCAACATAGGGGGCACAAAGGATCCTTATGATGAAACCAATGCCAATACTACAACCAACCACATCACGAATCTTCATCCACCCATCACCCCATCCACAAATTGGGACCAACGTCAAAACAAAGACTTGAATCGAAGCATGAAGAATGTTATCAAAGCAAATGAAGCTAAGAAGCATAGTGGACAAATCAAATATATATGGATACCAAAGAATACAAAGAAAGATTATCCCTATCAAACTCCATCAGTCAAAGAAACTATGGGGAAAAATAAAAAGGGGCAAGTATCCATCAAATATTTCCACAAAGGAAAAAGCATGCTTCTCAAGCGACATACAAAGTGTATCAAGCAGTTGGTCCTAATTCTATGCACATTTCCGTATCCACCCATCATTGCTCATCTTCCCAAGTTTGGAGAGTCAAAGATTCCAAACTATCGACCAATCCATCCATTATTCCTAAACACACTCCATCCATGCCTCCACGCATAATATCCAATTCTTAGATTGACCATGTATTGGCAGTAACCCTTCATCATAAGGATTCAGAAGGTACCCTATGGCAATGTGCGCACAAAGACAGAGTTAACTCCAGTATCAACAAAGCAAATCAAGAATCTCAAAAGTTGCATTCAAGTGCACGTATCTTGGCAAGGAAACTTCTTCAAGCAAGATACCGATGGAACATTATGACAAGAGCATCAATGTCAATAGTACTAGGTGATTCAACATCAGCTTAAAATCTCTTAGAAAATACAAAAAAAAGAAAATTAGAAAAGGTCCTGAAAAAATGGTCACCTTAATGAAAACCTGGCAAACAGGCATCTTGGCGACAACAAAAAAATCAATAAACATAAAAATAAAAAAAAAATTAGAAAAAGAATTGAAAACAGTAAAGAAAAAAATCGTCCTCTAGCGAAAACCATTTTAGCGATGCTTTGGACAAGTACCATGAGGAAAACCTGACAAATAGGCATCATGTGTAGAATCGAGCATCTACATGCGCCAGTTCAGAAGAAAGCATCTTATCGCATCCATAATAAAGCTAGCTTTCCATCCATGTCATCCGTTCATCCATGAACTGTTTATCCAATCCATGTTCACATATCTGCATCCATAATTCAAGTTATCTTGATCTTGGAAAATTTTGGTGCACACTTTACACTTCCTTATGCTAAACATCTTGACATGGGTCATTTTCATTGATCCCATCCTATCCAATGTTATCTGAGCCTTGAAGCATTATCCAAATAAGAATCCTTTATGCAACTTATCACAAGAGGACCTATATCCATTTGTCCATCCATCTATCCAAGAATCCACCCATGGTCGTTCAAACATTGCTAGACACTGAGGGCAGATATTGGCATCTTGTTTCAGGAATAAATCTTGATATATATCATCCAACTTATGTGGTGATTTGAACATTGGAAAATGTGAAATCAAATTGGTTAAAGAGTTTGTGATCATCAATCCAAAATAGTAGCCCATGACATATTTTGATAGGAAGATGTTCCTTATCAAGCTTCATCTTTCGTCGAACATCAATCCAATAATCAATATTAGTTGCATCTAATGCACACATCTGTGTCACATCAAATCATCAAAACAACTTTGTTCCAAATCAAGCTTCATCAATCTTGATCAGTCGAATCCAATCAATCATCACCTTGTTTGACTTAACACACTTAGTCAAACTATCATCTTGTGCATGAGTTTACTCTAGGATAACACAACTTCCTTGGGTTTACAAGTTCATTATCATCTTTGTTTGACTTAACACACTTAGCCAAATTATCAAAATCAACATCACCTCGTTTGACTTAACACATTTAGTCAAACCATCTTTTTTGTATGAGTTTATTCTAGGATAACACATCTTCTTGAAATTTACAAGTGCATTATCACTTTTGTTTGACTTAACACACTTAGTCAAACTATCAATCCATCAATCCATTGATCTGATCAATCAACCTTAGCTTGGTTTTCAACAAAATCCCAAAATAGAGCACTAATATCTTATTGTCAAAATTCATCAAAAACATTCAAAAAATCATCAAAAACTCAAAAACATGTCGAAATATCAAAAAATCTTCAAAAAATCATCA
The DNA here is from genome assembly GCA_007115665.2 of Sequoiadendron giganteum. Classification (NCBI taxonomy): domain Eukaryota; kingdom Viridiplantae; phylum Streptophyta; class Pinopsida; order Cupressales; family Cupressaceae; genus Sequoiadendron; species Sequoiadendron giganteum. The sequence goes on along the minus strand of CM021104.1, from coordinate 506,566,797 downwards.
TTAAGTCTTGTCAGTCTTTCACTTTATTGAACTATGTCGTCTCTGAGCTTGAACGTAGGCAAGGTTGATTTTTTATCATCCCCCGAGACAGTTAGGGTCAGTCCTTAGGCGTCCATCACATTGGCAATCCGTTTGCCCATCTATTTTGACATCTAGGTCAATCCTTTAGGTGTCCGTCGCAATGGCAATTTGTTTACCCATCTAGTCTACATTTAGGTCAATCCTTTAAGCGTCCGTCGCATTGGCAATCCATTTTCCCATCTAGTCCACATTTTAGGTCAGTCCTTCAAGCAATAAAATGGCAATCTGTTTGCCCATCTTTCTCATCGACAGTCAAGTCAATTGGAGTTCGAACTACGTCATCTCTGAGCTTAAACGTAGGCAAGGCCATCCTTGATCGGCCCTTGGGACATAAAATCCAAAAACATTGAAAAATGTGAAAATACCAAAAACAACCTCAAAAAATCTGACAAATCCAAAATGGTGCATCCATTTCATCTCGCTTTCACCCGTGATTGTTATCACTCATAATAAAGCAATCGTCGCCTTCACCTTTTGGTGAGTCGGTCAGAAGTAAGTCTAGCAGGTTCCAAAGTGAACACCTAATCGTCAAAGTTTCGAAAGTCTAAGTCAGTAAGCAAGCAAGTTGATCAACTCGGAGTATCAATAGCTTATCACCCAATCAGTCCTACCAAAACCCTAATCACTACATGTCCTAGGATGAAGCTTTCCTACGATGGACATAAGCATCAGGTACCTCGCAGTAGTTTAGCCTTGGCTAGCGGTACGGAGAACATTAGCTTGTTTGTTTACTTTATCTTGGTCTTTATGACTTATCTTATTTTGCGCTCATTCCAAGGACCTCTCGATGATGCCTAAACAAAACAGGTTTAGAGAGAAAGGAATGGAGCAATGATCATTATCTTTTTTATCTGCTGCGCTTGTGGGATACACTTGTAAAATAACTTAGTCATATATGCTTTGTTCGGTTTGTGGAGAGGATGTTTTAGATATCTTGTTGACCACATAGGAAAGCTTGCTTTCCTGTGTTTTGGCCCGAGATGTTTAGAATGTTTAAACTACAACATGAATTAAGTATGCATGCTAAGTGTGAACAAGAATACTCCTATCTAATTGACGGGTCAAAGTCCATCACACTAGGTACAACGCCATCCCGGTCCTTTATACCTTGATGCATCGTACCTATGTGTGTTATCAAACATAAAGTAATTGGCCCTTTGAAAATTCCAACTCCTAGCAATGCAAATCATCATCATTCATAGTGTAGGCTTGTGGATCCTCTTTCCATCCATCTTATTCTTCTTATTCTTCTATCTTTACTAATATTTCTATCTAAAATCAAGGTGTTGTATCAAAATATACATGAGGCTACCCATGGCCGATGATTGTCTATACATCATTAGATTTGTCTACATGAATGAATTATCTTTCATCCTCTAATCAATATAACCACTCATCTCGCATTTTATCGTGATCTCGATCGGAAAATCAAACATTTTCACTCAATCTCTCGAGGGGGCAGTATACCAGCGTAATCCTTTCGCTGGGGCAACAGTGAGGCATCTGAAAAATTGAGAAAGTTTGAACTTTGATCACAACAGTTTTATTCTTTGAATCAATGCAACAAGTACATTGCTTCAAAGAGGGGCAAAATGTAGACACATAAAATATACATGCACCTGATTTTGTTCATATTAACATTGTTTCATCTTGAATCATACTCTCAGATTATCAACACCTTTCATCCCTTAATTAAATAAATCATTATCTATTTAATTAGGTCTTTCTCTTGTGGTGATTAAATTAATCAATTTAATTTAGTTAATCATCTTTCTCTGTTCATTTAAATAATTCATTTTATTTAAATTAAATCTCTAAAGTCCTATTAAATTAAATAAATTGAACCTTATTTGATTTAATCTAACATATTCCTCTTTAGTTAAATAAATCAAAATCATTTATTTAATTAAACCCTTCCTCTCAATTTGATTTAAATCAATTCATAAATTCAAGTCTAAATTGTCACATCTCCTAATTCCTCATTAAATTAATCAAATCCTTGATTAAGTTAATCCTTCTCAGTAAAATCCTCTAGAGAATGCAATTTGCACAATAAATCAAATACTTTGATTTATTAATTCATCTATTTTCCCTCACAAAGCATCAAAAAGGAATATTCCCTCAATTTGAATTCAAAATTCAAATGGGCTTGGTCCTTGAAACAAGGCATTCAATGCCTCTTACATGTCTTTGTGCATTGAGTCAAGTGACATTAACTCCATTTCTCTTTCCCTCTCACATGTCACATTCAAAATTCAAATTTGAATCCAATGGCATTTATCATGCACATTGACCAAAATGTGCTCATTCCTCAACCATTCATATCTTGACAAGTGACACTTGGCCATTGGATGTTGAATGATCCCACATTCATCCAAATCCCTCATTCTTCCAAGATTGAAATCTATAAATGAGAGACTCTTTTTTTCATTTCAACATCCACAATTTGAGTAAACTTACTCTACTCAACTTCATCCTCATCCACAACTCATATGCAAAGTTACTCTTTTCAAGTGAGAACTAATTTTGCTTATTTCATTCATACACTCCTATCATTTTCACATTTGCACCAAGGTTATGCTCAAATCTCTTTGGAGATTTGACCATTTCTTCATCAATCCACATTGCAATCATAGGAATTGGGAAAGGGCCAATTGCAACATATCATTGGCACCTATTCCCTCATAAGATTTTTAACTTATTGGCTAAATTAGGATTTAGTTTAAGTTTCTTGCTTTATGTTCTTCATTTTCCTAATTTTAGCTTAAATAGGTGGATTTCATGGGAAATCCTTCAAATCTTTGCATGCATTTTGATCTAACACTAACAATGTTTGACGTCTTTGTGCTCTTGCAGGTTTAGGGGTTCACACAACACATCCCTGTTCGTGGTAATAGGATAATTAATTGGATACAATTATACGCACTACCCAAGGAAATTCAAAAGCTGACTATAATAATACGACAACCCCTAAGGTTTAAATACCCCATCTAGAAGACTTATAAACATTTCTAAACAATTTCCCCCTAAACGAAAACAAAAGAAATTATATTTAAAAGAAAAATTTAAACAAGAATTTAAATCTATTTTTGGATTTCCTAAATCCACTTCCCTTAATAAAATGAAGTAATTTATTGCCTTAATGAACTAATTTAATAATGTCTTTTTCAGACAAAGGAGGGAATTTTAAACTATATACTTCAATCCCTTAATTGCCTAAAAACGAAAAATATTTAATTCTTCTATTACAACATATCATTTTAAAACTCATTTCATCCTTTCCAAAATATACCATTTTAAAATTCAACATTTCATCTATTAAACATATTATTTTAAAATCCAATAATTGTTCTATTAAAACATATTATTTCAAAAAATTCTCCATTTGCATTTAAAACATGCAACTATTTAAAATATCCATTAAATATATAAATATATAAATATATAAATATACATATATATATATATACATATAAATATATGAATATATACTTATATATATATATATTATATATTTTAATAATATATAAAATATTATAAAATAAATAATAATAAAAAATGCATTTGAAAAAAGTCAAATGGCGCAGAGTTTTTGGGGCGTGCATCAGATTTTTCATTGGGGGCGACTGTGTTTACACACAACCGAACCCCATATGGGGCGATTATGTTTAAACACAGTCGCACCCCATACTAATGGGTGCGGTTGTGTTTAAACACAACTGAACCCTCATATATGGGTGCGACCATGTGTGGGGAGCGTTGGGCACGACCTCCCCCACAATGCCTCGCATGGGGGGCAGTTGTGGGGTGAGCCCCCAATGACCCCCAATTTTTTTTTCAATTTTTTTTAATTTTTTTTTTTTAATAAAAATTCCTACAATCTCTGCAGATTTCAAAATCCGCCCAAAGAGGAAAAAATGAAATACAAGGTTTCAAAAAAACACACACACACACACACACACACACATATATATATGTGTGTGTGTGTGTGTGTGTGTGTGTATTATATATATACGTGTGTATGTATATATATTATATATATACATACATATATATATATATATTTGTTTACAAATTTATTAAAATTATAAATCCAGTTGAGCAAATAATTTTCAGAAATGACCATCTACAACCAAACCCAATTTTTTTTTTATAAAAACAGTTTGAATGCAAAAGTTTTTCCAATAATAAATCTAAAAGAGAAAGAAAAATGATATTTTTTTCAAACAGTTTAAATCTCCCCCAACAGAGATTTTTTTAGAATTTTCTTCAAGATTTCACATGGGTTTTTTCATCCTAATCAATTTATGAGTTGCCCAAACAATGAGTTTGCAAACAACATATCAAATCTAAGATTCTTTCCAAAATAAAATTAATTTAAATAACATGAACCTGGTTTCCAAAAGCTTAAGAGGATGTCAAATGGTGCAACGGTTCTTCCACAAATTCTAGCTCCTTCTAAGCAATCCAACTGAGCTTCTTCAAAATCCAATTCCAAAGCAAAAAAGAAATGAAATTTCTTCTTCCTTCCTTTCTTTCTCCTTCTTTTTTCTTCCTTGGAATTTCATGGTTAAAGCCATTAACTCCATGAAAAAAATATGTCTTTCAACTACCAACATAAATTTTTGAAAAAAAAACAAAAAATATCTTTCAAATTCTTTTTGCATTCAAATCCTCCAAAAATGCAAAATAAAACATTTTACAATTTTCAAATAAAATATCTAACAATTCTAAAAATAACTTAATTCAATTAATTTAATTAATTTAATAAAATAAATATAATCCAAAGATTAAATTATTTTACTAATTAAATTAAATTAATTAATTAATTAATTAACATCTTCTAACATAATAAACCAGATTAGTTTAATAATCAACTTAAATATTTAATGTCATTTATTTACCTTTTTCAACTTGCAATTAAATGAAATCAAGGTGAAATTGAATAACATTAAAGCAACCAAACCCCGCTTAAAACCAACGACACACTATGACCAGGGTGATGACTTGACACGGGAAACTTAGCTACTATCTCTCAATCAAATGTCGTTGGACAATGGACACGCTCAAACCTACGGAACCAGGTGGAGTCAATGACCTATACCTGTAAACCTACAAACAAAGAGTATATCAAACATGCATATATATCATAATAAAACACACTGTAAAGGGGAAATCGCAGGGCGCTCGCAAGCGAGTGGTGCAATTCCGTCCCCTTCACCAATACAGTGTTGCAAAACTGATGAATCTAACATCAATAATCTAATCGAAGGTATAAAACAACATTAATTCAAATATATTCTATGCTAATCTAAATTATTTCATAATGATAACATCAAAATAAAATACCATCACATCAAAATGTAACATCACATCGCTTTACAATTAGCGATCAAATAGTAATCGAGTACCATAGTCAAAGTACTAACAGAAAACAAAACATAATGAAGAACACTATCCGATCAAAAGAGCAAAATGGAGGGGTGCTACATCCTCCCCCTAGGGTTAGCCTTACTCTTGGAAGCCTGCGAACAAATAGGGATAGAACTCCCTCATTCTAGCTGCATCTTCCCAAGTGGATGGCATATCATCCTTAGGATCCCACTGGACCCTAACGTGATCAATATCTCGCCCTCGAAGAGCAAGCGTTCTGTGCTCCATTACGGCCATAGGCTCCAAAGCCAACTGCCCGTTCTCTACCTGTAAAGAATTCCAATCAAGGACATGAACAGTTTCTAGATGGTACAATTGAAGAACAGAAACATGAAATACATCGTGAATACATGAGAGATTGGGCGGTAAAGCAATCCGGTAAGCAATTGGACCAATCTTCTTGAGTATCTCGAAGGGTCCGACAAAGCGAGGTGCAAGCTTAGAGCCCTTTCCATAGCGGATTAGACTATTTCACGGATGCACCCGCAAAAAGACTCTATCACCAACAAAAAACTATCGATCCACCCTATGTGCATCCGCATACTTCTTTTGCCTATCTTGAGCTGCCACTAAATTCTCTCTAATCCGAACCATCTGTTGTTCCATATCTTGCAACATCTCAGGACCCAAAATTACTCTATCCTCCAGTCGATCCCAACTCAAGGGAGTGGGACATGGTCGCCCATACAATGTATGGAATGGAGGCATGCCGATAGAACTCTAGAAACCATTATTGTAAGCAAACTCTACCAATTAAAGATAGTCTTCCCATCGTGTCTGTTGGTCCATCACATACATACGTAACATATTCTTGAGGATCTGATTGATCCTCTTAGTCTATCCATCTATCTCTGGGTGATAAAGTGAATTGAAGTTCAACTGTGTCCCCATTGCATGTTGTAAAAAAGTCCAAAGAGCTGAGGTGAACATTGGATCCCTATCAGAAATAATCCGATGAAAAATACTATGTAACCTCACTATGTCCTCCATGAACACTTTGGCTACAGGCGATGCATTATAGGAAGAACAAATAGGTGAGAAGTGTGCTACCTTCGTCAACCTATCAACTGTCACCATAATCGCATCATTCTGTCTCGAAGAGTTGGGTAAACCAACAATGAAATCCAATGAGATCATGTCCCACTTCCACTCTGGTACTAAATGCGGCTGCAAAAGCCCTGCTAGATGTTGGTGTTCAACCTTCACCTGCTGACACTCTAGACATCTCGACACATAATCCGCAATGTCACGCTTCATTCCTAGCCATAAATACAATTGACGCAAATTTGCATGAATCTTCTTCACCCCTGGATGGGTTGAATAAGGTGCACAGTGTGCCTCTGTCATAACTAAGGTGCGAAGATCAACCGATGAAGGAACGTATATGTGTCCCATGTGCCTCAATATCCCATCTAGATCCAAAGAATATCCTGAATACCTGCCCTCAAGATGTCTACTTGCCTCTATTTTTGTCCTAACCTCCTGATACCAACTATCTGCTGGAAGGGCAAAAAGAATCCGACTCCGCAAATCTACAACAAGAGTCAACTCAGATAACTCATGTCTTTGTCTACTAAGTGCATTAGGTATGAAATTCTCTTTTCCCTGGATATACTTCACTTCGAAGTCATATTCACAGAGAAACTCCGTCTAATGCCTCTGCCTACCATTAAGGTTGGGTTGCATGAAAATATACTGAAGGCTTATGTGATCACTATGCAGCACATACCTATGGCCTAGAAGGAAATGTCTCCATCTCGTTAATGCATGAATAACTGCCACCAACTCAAGATCATGTGTAGGGTAGTTCAGCTCATGATTCTTGAGCTTTTGTGACTCATATGCAATGAAAAGACCCTCCTACATCAACACTGCTCCTAATCCTTCCAAGGAGGCATCTGTACAAACTACAAAGTCCCTAGTCGGATCAAGTATCCCAAGTATTGGTGCACTGTCAACTTCTCCTTAAGAGTCTGAAATGTTGTCTCACACTGCTCTGACCACACAAATATTTTCCCTTTCCTCTGAAGGGAGGTGATTGGATACCCTATCCCCAAAAAGTCTTGCACAAAACGCCTGTAATAACCTGCTAGCCCCATAAAGCTACGTATCTCTGCCACATTCGTGGGCACAGGCCAATCTGAGATCACTTGGATCTTTGCAGGATCCACTGAAATACATTCCCCTGAGATCACATGACCAAGGTACTGGACCTCAGTCTTGAAGAATTCGCACTTCGACAGGTTAGCATAAAGTTGATTATCATGTAAGCACTGTAATACCTACCGCTAATGTTCCTCATGCTCTTCAGACTCATGAACACAGAGGGCACATTCATCAACCCGAATGGTACTACCATGAACTCATAGTGGCCATATCGTATTTGAAATGCCATCTTATGGATGTCCGAGTCGAAGATATGAAGCTAATGATATCCCAACTTAAAATAATTTTTTGAAAAGATCGTGGTACCCTTGATCTGATCGAATAAATCATCAATCCTAGGAAGCGGATATCGATTCCTAATAGTCACTTTGTTCAACTGCTGGTAATCAATACATAACCGAAGTGAACCGTCCTTCTTCACGAAGATAACTTGTGCTCCTCATGGAGAAACACTAGGGCAAATGAAATGTGGCTGCTAAAAGAATTGGAACTCAAACACATATACAGTCCCAACAAACTCAACTTCTTATTAATGGCTAAGTCGCCTCCAAAAACTTCTAGCAATGGTTATTTTACCAAGTTGAACATTGCAATGGTTTCCTATAGGTTTTTTACTTCCATCGTGACTTTTGTTGCTTGCCACATTTTACTCATGTTGCCTATATTAGTGGCTTCCAGTCAAATACAAGACAAACTCATGTTTACCTTGCTGCCAACTCATGGCTTTGACCAATTCAACTCCTCTTTACTATTGTTCCTATGTGGAATATCACTCAACTTTATTTTACAAACAAATGCATTCAAAACAACATTGTATTTCTTGTGCCATCTTCTATATGGTGTGGCCATTTTACTTGTTCAAAGTATGCCTTAATTTTTGCATCTTGTTTTCCAACATGATAGCATTATCTGTTTATGGCGTGAGACTTCAACCTTTTATATTGCTTATGTGTGGCTTTCAATACATAGAAAAGCTTTAACATTTAAATGCATCTCACTACTTTTATATGACGCAACAAATAGGCGCATCCTATAGTTTATTAAATGTCATTCATATGTATTCCACACACTTTATGCGTTCAATATTGTAGCAATGAGTATTCTATCACATATAAATATATGTGTAACATTTAGTTTATGCTATGTTTATGTTGCTCACTTTATAGAAGTGTTGCATTGATCATTATTTCGCATTATATATGCATTGATACCATTTCATATTATTCACTATATATAGCATTATATATATAATGTTTTATCATTATAATATATATATATATATACTTAAAATATTCAATTGCCAACCATATACATATATTTTGAAATATGTGTATATTAATTTATACACATGTATGTGTGTATACTGTTGGCAACACAAGGGCAGACAATTGAGAGGGGGGGTGAATCAGTTGTCACATAATTTCAAACTTATTAAACTTATTAAACTTATCAACCTTTAAGCTCATATCTGATTATTAACAACAAAAGCATGAATCAACAACACATCAAAAACACACATAACACCAAGATTATTTGCGTGGAAACCCTGTTAGGGGAGAAGCCATAGTGGAAGTTAATCCACAAGTTATACCCTGTTAAAAGTATAAGAAAGACGAATAAGGAATGCACATACATTCAGGCACATTGCCTAGAGCTCACTACTCAAAGGAAGACTCACTGTCTTACAAAAAGTATTCAGATTAAAACTATCTGAAGAATTTGAACTAAGAAAGTAGCATCTGCAAATGCTTGAGTACAGTTTCGGTTAAGCACATGAACACTTCTTCACTTTCTTTCACTCTTCTTCACACTTTGCTCTGCCTTCGAATGTTATAAACCTTTTTCACACATAGCACACACACTTCACATTACACACTTGTACACTATTCTCAAATGAAGAAACAATCACTTATATATATCTGCAACTAGGAATTACATTGCTTCATGTTAGCTTCAACGAAATAATAGAAAGAATGCAAACTATCGACCCAAAACAATAAAGATTATTAATGCGTATCAAGCAAGGTCAGCCACAACATAGTAGAGACCCATACCAATCACCTTGAACACAAAACACCTTCAAAGATTCTTCCTCGAAGATTCACAACACGTTTCAACACCTTGTCGGCCATGAACATGAACACACAAGAGAAAATATTGGATCGCGAGCATAATGATCAATGCAGATGTGCAGCACAGATAAAACATGATCTAGAAACATCCACAAACACTTCAGGAACATATGCAACAACTCAGATTACCAGAAACACATTATCTTCTTCTGTGAACACCATTTCCAGTAACATAATAACCGTCAGAATATAGAAGCTTATAACTTGCTCAAATCTTTATGCACACCTCTAGAACTTATGGAGTATAAAATGCATACATAGGAAAACAAACCCTTTAATACACAACTTCTCATCATCAACATATTGAAATTTCCAACACACTGATCTTCATTGCTTCACATACAACCTGTAACATATTTTATTACAATTTTCTCAATATCCTTGACATATACAGTCTTAAAGACATTAATACTAATAGTGTTGACATCAATGACAACCACATATCAACAATACAACCACAACATCTAACAATCTCCCCCTTTGGAATTGATGGCAACACATGATGTGAAAAATACCATCAACACAACTAGCTCTTCTCCAAGAATCTCTCCCTTAGGTATTGCACTTGTTCTTCTCCCTTTTTCTTTTTAGCTCTTCCAGTGTTTTTCGCATTACTCTTCTCCCCCTTTGACATCAATGGTAAAGGTACACAAGCTATGAACCCAAATATGAATCATCTGACTACTCCCCCTAAGTAGCAACCACCACAACATCAATCCAGATCAAGATATGACTATGAATGCACCGACTCATGCAAAAACTATGCATCTTAGTTTTGATTAGGAGGGGTAATCACCCCTAACTTCTTTCTGAGATAATCAAAAGTATCCTTAGGCAAAGGCTTAGTAAAGATGTCTGCAATCTATTCCATAGTAGGCACATACTCTAGTTTGACTTCCTTATCACTCACTTTATCTCTCAAAAAGTGGTACTTGATAGATATATGCTTGGTATTTAAATGCAAAAATAGGTTCTTAGAAATGTTTATAGCACTTGAATTATCACAAAATATGGCAATAGGTTCATCATACACAACTCTGATATCTTTCAATATCAATTTCATCCACAATACTTGAGTACAATTGTTAGCAACAACAGTGTATTCTACCTCTGTAGTAGACAAAGAAATGACATTTTTCTTTTTACTTAACCATGAAATCAACTTCTTCCCCAAGAAAAATGTGCCACCACTAGTACTTTTCCTATCATTTACATCTCCTGCCCAATCAACATCAGTAAAGGAACTTAAAGTAAGATGATCATCTTTTGGATACCATAGGCCAAAATCAACTGTTCCTTTCAAGTATCTAAAAATTGTCCTCACAATAGTCACATGAGATTCCTTAGGATCGGCTTGAAATCTAGCAACAATGCATACAAAATTCATGATATATGGTCTAGTTTGAGTCAAATAAAGCAATCCACCAATCATTGATCTGTATCTAGTCTGATTTTCCTTCGGAGAATCATCATATTGTGTCAACTTACATCCGGTCACCATGGGTGTACCAACTGGCTTTGAATCTTCCATACCCAGTTTATTTAGCAATTCTTTCACATACTTGGACTAAGATATAAAGATTTCTTTATCTAACTGAGTAATTTGCAGTCCCAAAAGGAATTTCATCTCTCCAATCATGGACATCTCAAACTCATTCTACATCTCATTAGCAAATTTCATGCACAAACCATCATCTCCTCCAAAATGATGTCATCAAAAAAGACTTCCACAAATAAATATTTATCATCATCAATCTTGAAATACAGATTACTATCAACAGTACCTTTGTTAAATCCAAGCTTCAACAAGTATTTATCCAATATTGCATACCAAGCTCTAGGGGCTTGTTTGAGTCCATACAAGCTTTCTTCAACCAATAAACCATATCTGCCTGATCAATCAATTAAAATCCATCAAGTTGCTCAGTATACACCTCTTCTTCTAATTCACCATTTAGAAATGTTGACTTGACATCCATATGATAAATTTTGCAGCTTTTGTAAGCAACATAAGCAAGAAACAATCTCATAGCTTCAATTCTAGCAACATGAGCAAAAGTTTCTTCAAAGTCAATTCCTTCCATCTGAGAATATCCTTTGCACACCAGTCTTGCTTTATTTCTGATAAATTCACTTTGTTCATTCGACTTGTTTCTAAAAACCCATTTAGTTCCAATTACATTTTTGTCTTTAGGTCTAGGAACAAGAATCCATGTATTATTCTTCTCAATTTGCAATAGTTCTTTCATTTCTTCAATCCAATTTTCATCTTTGCATGCTTCATCGACATTACTTGGCTCAGTCTTTGAAATTAAACAATATTCTTTTGCAATTCTTCTCCTAGCCTGGACACCTTTATTCTTATCTCCTATAATCTAATTTTCTGAATGATTTAATCTCACATACCTTGGATTCTAAGAGTGTTCTTGAGTTTCAAGCTATTGTGATTTCTCTTCTATTCTTTCACTAATCTCTCCTTCTTCTTGATCTTCTTGATTCACTAGAACAATCTGAACTTGATTTGAAGTCCAACACTTGTTTGTATTGTCATTATAATCATCAGAATCATATCCACAGGTTTGGAGGGTCTAGCAATGTCTTCATCAACCTTAATATTTTCACTTTCAACCATTTTGTTCAATCTCTTGTTGTAGCACTGGTAGGCCTTGCTCTTAATAGAATAACCAAAAAATATTCTTTCATCACTTCTAGCATCAAACTTTCCTATATCTTCATCTTTTTTGATATACCATTTACTCCCAAAGATTTTGAAGTATTTAACAGTAGACTTATGACCAAACCATAACTCAAAAGGAGTCTTACCAGTATTACCTTTGATTTGTACCTGGTTAAGGATATAAACAACAATACTCACAACTTCTCTCCAATAGACATGAGGGACATTTCCTTCCAACATCATGGTTCTAGCAAAATCTTGAACTGTCATGTTTTTCCTTTCCACAACTCCATTTTGTTGAGGTGTCCATGGTGCAAATAACTATCTCTTTATCTCATGTTCTTCACAAAAAGAATTAAACTCACCAAAAGTGAATTCACCACCTCTATCTGATCTTAGACACTTAGTCTTCAGACCTGTCTCTATCTCAACCATAGCTTTAAAGATCTTGAACTTTTCTAGAGCTTTAGATTTCTCCCTTAAGAAAGTAACCCACATCATCCTAGAGTAATCATCAATAAGAAACATGAAATACCTATAACCTTATAGACTTCTAATTCTAATAGGACCACACAAGTCAATATGCACAAGCTCCAACAATTCATTTGAACAATATTGTTTGCTTTGAAATGAAATTCTAGTTTGTTTTCCAAGCTGACATTCCTTGCATATGACATTTACATGCTTCACCAACTTAGGAAGATCTCTCACAACCTATAAGGAACTTAGCTTGATAATATTGTCAAAGTTTACATGACACATTCTTCTATGCCACAACCAAATTTCATTAACTTGAGCAATCAGACAACTTTTACTACCAGCATTCAGATGAAAGATGTTACCTTTTGTTTTTGTACCAGAAGCAATCACATTTCCATAACTTCCTAGTATGCTACACTTTGCATCTTTGAATTAAAGATTGTATCTCTTATCAACCATTTGTCCAACACTCAGAAGATTATGCTTCAAAACTTCAACATAAAGAACATCATCAGTATTATGCTTACCATCAAAAGTAATACATCCTCTGCCATGGATTATACCACCATTTTTATCACCAAATCTTACAACACCACCATCACACTTCTCTAGGCTTACAAATTTTATTTTATCACCTGTCATGTGATGTGAATATCCACTATCAATTACCCATTCATCTTTTTTTTCAATTTGAGCAACTAGGGATTTCTCCACTTTTGTACAACTAGCAGATTTAGTAGACACGAGATTATTTTCCTTGATAGCAATAAACACAAACTCATCTTCACTTGCATTCCCTTTGTCAGATTCATCATCTGTCACACCTTCATCAACAAAATAATAACACTTCTTTTGAAATTTAGGCTTGTAAGGTCTTGGCTTAGGAACTCTTTCTGGTCACCTTGAAGCAAAATGACCTATCTTATTGCAAGAAAAACATTTTATAGGAAACTTTCCTTTATAATTACCTTCTCCTCTGGCTTCCCTTTTGACAATAAGTGGTTCAAGCTCATTCAGTTCTATTTCTTCTTCTTCAATCTATCTCATTTCTTCCTCATACCTGAATACGTTTCTAGAAGAACTTTCACCTAGATCATATCTCTTCTTGTCTCTCTCCGAAAGTAGTAGCTTAAAATGAAGATTTTGTCTTAGGAAGAGCATCACCAAATTCACTCAACTCAAAAGCAGTAAGTTTGCCAACCAACATATCTCTGGTTACATTTACCACAGTCTGGAGCTCTTCAATGGTTGCAGCTCTGATTTTGTATGCATCAGGCAAGGATCTAAGCACTTTAGCAACAATCTCTAATTCATTTACATGTCCACCAACACATCTAATACCACACACAAGTTCATTCACTCTTTGCATGTAAGTAACAATATTCTCATCATTACCCATCCTCAATAGTTCATATTTTCCTTTCAGACACTGTAGCTTAGCCATCTTCACATTAGCATCACCTTCATATAAAGTTTCTAGCTTTTTCCAGATCTCATAAGTAGTTTTCAGATCCATAACATTCACCATCTCAGTATTAGTCAAAGCACTCAACAATGCTTCCTTAGCTCTGATATTATATTCATCATCCCTAATTTCAATAGCAGTAGAAGGGCCACTCTGAGGAATAACATACCTATTACTTGTAATGTTCCAATAAGATTCACCAATGCACTTCAAATGACACTCCATTCTAGCTTTCCACAGAGTGTAGTTTGTTCCATAAAATCCTAGACTATCCTTCTTGTATGTTGCCATCTTGGATCACCTCAAGTTGTTAAAATTCTTCCAAGGAACCTGCTCTGATACCAATTGTTGGCAACACAAGGGAAAACAACTAAGAGAGGGGATGAATCAATTGTCACATAATTTCAAACTTATTAAACTTATCAACCTTTAATCTCAAATCTGATTATTAAGAACAAAAGCATGAATCGACAACACATATAACACCAAGATTTTTTGCGTGAAAACCCTGTTAGGGGAAAAACCATGGTGGAGGTTAATCTTCAAGTTATACCCTGTTGAAAGTATAAGAAAAATGAATAAGGAATGCACATGATTCAAACACACTACCTAGAGCTCACTGCTCAAAGGAAGACTCACTGTCTTACATAAAGTATTCAGATTAAAACCATCTGAAGAATTTGAACTGAGAAAGTAGCATCTGCAAATGCCTGAGTATAGTTCTGGTTAAGCACATGAACACTTCTTCACTTTCTTTCACTCTTCTTCACACTCTGCTCTGTCTTCAAATGATCTGAACCTTTTTTGCACATAACACACATACTTCGTATTACACACTTTTTACACTCTTCTCAAATGAAGAAACAATCACTTATATATATATCTGCAACAAGAAATTACATTGCTTCATGTTAGCTTCAACGAAATAATAGAAAGAATGCAAACTGTCGGCCCAAAACAATAAAGATTATTAATGTGCATCAACCAAGGTTGGCCACAACATAGTAGAAACCCATAACAATGACCTCGAACACAAAACACCTTCAAAGATTCTTCCTCGGAGATCCACAACATGCTTCAACACCTTGTCGGCCATGAACATGAAAAACATGGACACGCAAGAGAAAATCTTGGATCACGAGCACAATGATTAATGTGAGCATGCAACACAGATAGAACATGATCTAGAAACATCCACACACACTTCAGGAACATACATAACAACTCAGATTCAGAAACACATTATCTTCTTCTGTGAACATCATTTCTAGTAACAAAATAACTATCAGAATACAAAAGCTCATAACTTGCTCAAATCTTTATGCGCACCTCTAAAACTTACAGAGTAAAAAATTCATACATAGGCAAACAAACCCTTTAATATGCAACTTATCATCATCAACATACTGAACTTTCCAACACACTGATCTTCACTACTTCACATACAACTTGTAACATATTTTATTACAATTTTCTCAAAATCTTGACATAGACAATCTTAAAGACATAAATGCTAATAGTGTTGACATCAATGACAACCACAACATCCAACATATACATTATCAAATACGTACATATATACATATATATCATTATCTTATAATAAACATATATATATATATATATATATATATATCAATAAGTATAAATACAAACTGTATATCTATATGTCCAATCAATTTCCCCTTGTATATGATGTATCCACGTATGAGTATATGTAAGTATTTTTACTTACATATGCACACACGCGTATATGCTTATATACATGAGTTATCACATATATACACATATACATATACATATTTAATGTATATACTTATTAATTAATATATATAAAATATACAAATAAGAACATATACCAATATAGAGATTCAATCACTTTTAAATCAACCAAAAAAAATCAAAGACAGTCACACAACATTCCAATCATTCAAAAACTATGACAAAGGGGTTACTTACCAGATCCTAAACTGACTTGACTTAACTTGACTAGCTAGGTTGTGAGTGTGTGATAGCTCAAGTAGGTACATTAGAGATTACCATACCAAACTCCTCTCCTGGAAGTTACTCTCCCTCCTCACTGGAAGGCTCGATTCTTTCTTGCATCCAACTTAGTGCATCGTAAACGTAGTTAGCCGATCAAATGGAAATCATATTCATCATATATAATTTGCATCATTGAAGCGTTAGAAAACAATATTATCATAATGCATATTCATGTATTTCATTCATCGATTAGAAATATTAGTCATGATTTTGCATTTAATATCATATTTACTTGTAAAGGTAAAAGTAATCTGGTAACTGAGAAACAAGGTGTAACAATTTTCATAACTTTCATAACCTAACATAATTGATTTGAGAGTGCAATTAATGCAAAATGAATTTGTTGATTGGTAATGTTCTCTCTCATGTCTCTCGCATGGATTGCAACATTTTGTAGGTAGTTTTTACGTGTTTGGATATGTGTTTGTCAAAAAAATGATGATTGTGAAGAGAGTTCAAGTGGGTTTCTTCACTTTATTAATATTTTGGGTTAGTCCACAATGCTCTATCCCACTTTTTGGCCAATGTAGGACATTGAAATCAACATTTTTCACCAAATTTTCACTTTATGAAACTTATAGCAACTGAACCATTAAAAATTTAAAGATGATGGGAATTAGTTATTTGTAAGGATTTATGAACATTCTAAATATATATATTTAAAATAAATTTATGTTTTTTTACGTCTTTTAATAACTTATTTTTTACAATAAACAACATTTTAAAATAGTGATGTTTATGTTGTCACACAACTTTTTTTATTGAAAGCATAAAATTTTAATTTTTAAAATTTAGATTTATATTTTTTGCTATATATTTTTTTAATTAATTTTTGACTAGTTAGAGTAATTATAAGATGGATGTAGGTGTATGCCATCATAAATAACTTGTTTTTTATGTATTAAAATTATTATTATTTTTTTGGCTAAAACAAGAACACCAATACCTAGTGCACATACTTTTAATTTTTTTCTCCATTTTTTCATTTTTCCACGTGTGAAATAAATACCTTGATGTTTGGTGAAAAACTTACATTCACAAGAAATAAAATATAAATATAATAAGAAAATTAAAAATATTAAAAATTATACTTTCTATAAAGCTTACAATAATAGTTACATACTTACAAAATGATTTCTAAATGACTTTATCTGATCCCTCAAAAGGTAAATAAAAAGTGGTTTTTTGTCAATATTTTGATAGGTGCAAATGAGACTCCATTGTGGCTATGATGTAAGACCAGAGGTATTTTATCCAAGGGGGTTTTATCTAAGTGGGTCTTATCTAAACCTCTTGAACTAAAACCCTTTGATAGAACCCCTCAAGACTTAAATCATTAATTTTTTCTAAAAAATATATGATTTTAGGTAGAAATTAGAATGTCCCAAGTTTGAGACCCATTATAGTGTAAGTGGGTCTTTTCACTTTATTAATGTTTTTCATCATCTTGAGGCTCCCATGATAGCTATATTGAATGCAATAATAGATCTATAAAAACTAGTTGGTTGTTCATACATAGGGTTGGTCATTGAGCCAATTTTAGGGCCTTGTTGAGTCTACAAGTTGTTTAGGGCATTAAACAATGCAAGGATGAATTGTAAATAAATGAGTGTATCATGTAGAGTGTAGAAAGATTTTGTAAACAAACATATCTTCCATGATGTCTTTGTGGTGGTTTGCAATGATTAAGGGAATTGTATAGTTGTAGTTGTATAGTTCCTCTCACCATATTTGGTAGTGTGAATGTAACTAGGGTTTGGTGTGTGTGTGTGGCAACACCTAATGTATTGCAAATGATTTGTAATAAATATTTGTTTATTTCATGTGGGTTATTGTAGTTCCATAATGGATTATTAAGTATGTCCATTGCATGAAATGTACTCATTGATTTGTATATGAATATATATCCTATTTTTTTGATACTCTACTTGACTACATGTTTTCCATCTTTTCTATTATGATTGTATTGCCTAATGAAGCAAACACTAGAATGTATTTATTTAAGATCAAATATTTTAATCTAAATAATATCTTTGTTTTGATTAGCTATAGATTTAGATTAGGTTAATGCATGTTGTTAATAGTTTAGCAATATAAACATGGAAAATATTATAAGAAAAATGAAACTATTAAATTATTAGAGAACCACTTCTAGTGCATAATAGGGTTCTGTGTAGTGTCTCTAGTCTATGATCATCCTTTTCAATTATATTTTCCATGCTTTGTATGTAGGTTATTGGTTCCCCTACTCTATAATTTTGTGGAAGTTGAATGTATGAAAATTTATGTGAAATTCCACACAAATGATTTGAAAGTTAGGAATTTTGTTTTTCTACAATTTGTTGTGGGTTTGCATCATTTATGGTAATTTTATCAAGGTTTTTCTCAAATTTCCTTAAATTGCATACCTTTTTACTCCCAATACTTTCTTAAACCTTTTTAGTTCATCTATTTGAGAAACCTCAAATATGTCCTCACTATTTATATAATAATTACTATTATCAAAGATGATTTGTCCCTCTAGTTTTGGTTCATCTTTTTTGTCTTTGGTGGAGATCTTCCTTAGGGAGTAAAACACCCTATTGTTGTCTTCCTTAGTTTGTTCTTGTGTCATCTTACCTTTATTAAAGAATGACAATTCTTCCTTGTATGAGTTGATTGTATCACTGTAGTTAATAAACCATTCTAAATTCAACAAGATGTTGAATGTATCAAATGGTTCCTTAATTTTGATTATGGTGAAGTCTAATTTCTTATTAATCCCTAGTAGGTTGACTTCTACATTTATCTAAGCTCTAATTGTGCTAATTATAATACCATCAATAAGAGAAATGTTGTAAGTTTTAGAATAATCATGAATTAGCTAATAATTATTTAATCTTTAATTAAATATTAAGTTAAGTTCATTTCATGTACTTAATCTAAACTTAGGAGTGTTTTATTTGTTACTAGAGTGAACTATAATTAGATCATTTTGTCTCAGTGCATAGGATGGAAAATCTTGTCATGATCTGATCCCTTTATCATTTAAGGTTTGTTCTTATAATCATCCTCCATTGTATTATCTCTCTAAAGGTTCAAACAAGCTTTTTCATTATGTAAGTTTCTCTAGTTGAGGATATAACAAATTATTGTTTTCAACTCTCTTATGTGGAAGCTGTTTGTTCATTGTTTGATCTTGCATCTCATGTTATTCACAATTCTAACATGGTATTAGAGTGTGGATTCAACAAACCCCTTCTTGATTTTTGAGGGTTTTTTTCAACTAGGGTTAGAGGAGCTTCAAATTTGGAATCTTCATATTTTTGTAGGTTTTGGAGTTGGGCAATTTTTTGGTGCATTTTGGTGTGAAAAAGACCTCACCATTGTGCTCAGGAAGTTTTATCGACGAACTTTGATTATAAATTTTTCCAATTTTGACGTTAGGAGATTTTGAGGAATTTTTTATTTGGGAGGTCGTATAACCTCCTAGATATCATATCATATGACAGACTTTAAAAAACCTATTCTTTTGGTTTTTTAAATTATATATAATAAAAAGAGTAAGGTTTATTTTTTTATGGGGGGAAGGGGGTGGGCACTTCAATAGGTACACACATGTACCTACTAGGATAGGCCTACATGCTTGTATTCCCTCCTTGACGACGATACATTTCCCATTGTGACAACCATGTGTGAGTTTCCCAACAACCTTTATTGCCACTTGCAATGACCACAACCACCCAACTATCGATTTTTTTTGGCAATGAAAACCTATTTTTGATGATAGTGACAATCCCACACATGCACAAAATCTTTTAGATTTCGAGGAATATTTTGGTCGATTTTCATTTTTTGGGGCCATATTTTCTTCGACCATAAGGATGTATTCAAAATATTTCATTGACATCAGCATGACATCATGTTGACATCAATAATACAACCTAGTGGCAGGGCCCCCTCCAAGCCCCCTTTGGTCCTAAAAGAGCTAGTTTTTCTTTTGGCCATAACTTGGGCATATGACATCAAAATTGGGTGAATGAGATATCATCAAAAAGATAGTTTTGAGCAATTTCCAGTGGTCTAGGTCTCATCACCATTTTTTATTTTTGGTGTATTCTATAGCTTATCAAAGTCAAATGCGTTGTTTTCACTCTCGAGCTCACAATTTTTGACCATTTTCTCAAATTTTTATGATTCCAATAGCATTGGAAAGGACTTTCAAATCTTTTCACAATTATCCATGCATATTTTCTAGATTTTTCTCCAAGTACATTTTATTCAATTTTTTGTGTTTTCACATTTTGGTGAATTACTTGAATGTTTTAACTCTTGGAAACCTTTTGTTTATATAGGATGACTTGTTTTAGGCTTTTCTACATGTATTACCAACATTTTTGTCCTATTTGGGCATTGTAGGCATCTTTGGCATGCAATTTCTCTTTTGGGGTGCATTGAGATAAAATTCCATTATTATACTTATTTTTGGAGATTTCACACATCTTGTTATGCCTTATGTACTCACACTATGTTATAAAGTGCAATGAGGGGTTGTGTAGGCCTTTGTTTTTCCATCACACCTTTTTCAAGTGAGTGTCCCTTCCACGACAACATCAAATCCTAATGATTCTTGTCTCATGCATGTGTGCCTTGTTTGCACACCCTTTTTTCAGTTATAGATACTCTTTTAAGCACATTCAAATGTTTCTTCTCCTTCATGCACTTCTTGGTTACACACAATTTCAATGGAGTTGTCTTGGCTCTCCCTTTTCAATGTTATGGGGGCGATATTTCTATTATTGGTGTTAATGCTTCCTTCATTTCAATTTGGAGTGAGCTACAGATTCAGTGTTTGTTCCTATGTACTGGGTGGATATAGTGGTTGGTTACCCATGCATTTTGGTGAGATGGAGCATTTACCATATAGGCACTCTTACATTCCTATTTCTAGAGGTATCCTTTTAATTTCACTTGATCATTATTCTTCCAACCATTGGTACCTGTATTTTTGACTTGCATCTTGCATGTTGAGTAGTGTCATTGGGGACACTCATGCATATTGATGTGCCATTTGTATCTTCAATTGTCAGATGTTTTCCTTTGTTTTCCATCTGATTTGAGTAGTGTTGTTTGGGGCACTCATGCAGATTCTTGTCTTCTTGATCTTGATCATCATATATTTTAAAGGAGGTTCTTCATTTCAACACTATAGTAGGCAACATTAAATGGTTGTTAAGCAAAGGAGAAAACCTCTTGAAGCTTTGTGAAAAGGTGGTTAGTAGAATGAAGGAAATTTCTAATCTAGCCATATTCTTGAAGCTTCATTGCACTCATTAGAGGATGTGAGGGATTTTTTTTCTTGATGGTGGTTATCATGGTTGCTTTTCTAGGTATATTCTTGGAGCAAGAGAGCATGATGAAGATTTAGATGGTACATGATTGTTTAAGGGATATTTTCCCTTGTTTGTGATTCATATGGGTGTATTTATAATGTTGATATCAAGTGGGAGAATGTTAGGATTAAGGTGGCATCCACCTTGTAAATCCTATGTCATGGTTCCAACATCCTTGGAAAGTGTCTCTAGACACTTAGGGTCTATTGCAAAAGTATTTTTTAATAATAATTCTCACTATTGTTCATAATATAATCATAAGGGATGATGGGTTCCAACAGTAGTAGTAAAGGTCAGTTGTGGACATAAATATTTTATACTATTTTCTCCACATGTTAATGCATATAATGTGATAATAAATGATAAGGAAAAGGAAAAATTAGTGACTATTGGGATTCTTCAAGTGGGAGCTTGGAATGAGGCAACATGTGTCTCTTGGTATTCCATCATTTATTTTATTTAATATAATGTTTATATCCCAAGTTTGGGAACTCAAGTTGGAGGGAAAGTATTGGAGGCAAACTTAGTGTCCATTCATATTTCAAAGAGGTAATCCAAGGATTGGGGATGTTTAGAATGCAAATTTGGATTTTTGGATCCTTGTTCATGGCTTAAGACCTCTTCACAAGTATATAAATTTAGCCTCTTAGATGTAGAAACGAGGAGCAACAATTGAATATAGAGTTTCTTTGTAGGTACAAGGACAAATTGAGATATAAGGAGGTTTTTCACAAGTGAACAAGTTTTTCCATGTTGGAGGAAAGGAGGAGAATGGAAGTGACTATATTATAATCTCATTTATCTAAAGATAATACATACTTGGCCTCTCTTCTTGGTGGATTTTTTTCCTAAAAGGGTTTCTCCACATAAATCTGGTGTTATGTGATGCTTTTATGTTTTTGATTTGTGTCTCATTTCTGCTATCTTATGGTGATGTTATTATTTATGTATTGTTGTTATAAGTTCACATAAGATAGTGTATAGAAGCATGTTATGTTGGCTGATTTTTTTACATAATGAAGAAGATGGATCTAATCATGGTAATTCCATTTTATGGAAACTTAATATTAAGATTTGCATATAATTTCATATTTTCATGTTGTTATAGTTTAAGCCTTGTATCTCATCCATTGTATCATATTTAGATAGAGATTTAATTTTCCAACAATTGGTATAAGAACCTATTTATTTCTCATCACCACTCAATAAGAAAATTTAGAACTATAAAAACTAGGAATCATGTACTTCTTGAATTCCAAACAAGAACTAATTTAAAAAAACATGCTATGGAAGAGACAAAGATAGTTATAGAAAAATGAAGATGAGTAGATTGTTAATTATATGCAACATATATTAAACATAGAGAAGTATGGAATCATTCTTAGCCTTCAATCCTATAAAATAGGCTAGCTAGGAGAAAAATGAGTCATATGAACCCAATTATTGATGAATTACCTATTCATCTTATCCATCAGCAAGTGCGAATCAACCAAATGTATAGTCCCTCATGAAAGTATCATTAAATGCATACAAATTTACTACATATTGACCTAAACATACATTATGCACATAAAAGGAAGTGAACACATAATGCATCTCACCAATACTTGTTCACTAATCAATTACTAAGTTTCACTAGCTCTCAAGGTTCTAACTACTACTTGACTCACTTCAAAGTATTATAACTCATTATAGGTTGAAACTTATTTCTTAATTCATATTTGTAAATTTATACACCTTAGAACACTCATAGTTTTACACACAAAAAACAACTATTGGATTCATTCTTCATTGAGCACTTATTAACTTAACATATGCTATTATGGTTTTTATATTTGTTTAGATTTATTTAAGGTTATTAATTTTGGTTAGATCTTCATTAGATGGAATTATAGAGAAGGGGGATTCGCTACTCACGAGTTATATTCATTCAGGGAGCCTCATGGAGCAAACTACCCTAAACTACCTCAAAGAATAGCGGCGAGAGTTCTAGAATCAAGAAGAGCAAGTCACATAGATCTTTTGGAAAAACTGACAAGCTCTCGGTCAAAGGATTCCAGTGAAGAATACAGATAATAGAGCGGTGCTCTGGCATCCCCAAGGCGCGTTGGAATCTTGTACGGACCAGAGAGAAATTTTATCACAAAAAATGACTAAGCAACCACTTCTAATTTGATTGCTGAGAACTTCGAGAATGCAATAAAGTAAGGGAATGTGATAAAGCTGAAATAGACTGAAATAAAAGTGATAAAGATAAGGTGAAGAAGGGAAAGGAAATGCTTACAACCGTGCGAGTGATGAAACCTCCAACTCGTGAATGTCTTAAATACTTGCACACAAGAGAGAGAAAGTATTGGGGCTATATAGGGGTTTGCCTTAGTCAAACCTTCATTTTGGTGTTCCCACCTCCACAGATAGCCAGATAGATAGAGAGAAATGTAAGAAATGGAGTAAACACAAAATCACTACAAAATAGTGTTATGCTACTCAACCAAATAATAGAGGAGAGGAGTGAAATCTTACCACCTCCGCCCAAAGAACTCAAGGCTAGTGGGGGAGAAAATGAGAGGAACTCAAGCCTCTGTTGTCTTTGTGTTTTGTTCCACACTTTCTTTACTGAAGTGATGGAGTGTTGATGTTGCTTCTATGAAGTGTAAAGTGTTTGTGAAGAAGCTTCTTGGAGCTTGTGAAGAGATTGTAGAGGATGTGAAGAGATCAACCAGCCATGAAATGAATGAAGGTGAGGTGTATTTGAAAAAAAAAGGAAGAAAACAACCATATTCGGGTTGGTCAATCGAAGAGGGCGTTACAATTTGACTCCCAATGGGGATTGTAACGCCTCTGCAGGCTCCAGGTGCGAGAATCTATCAAGGACATAAGTGCACCATGCAAACATCTACGTGTCGTGTGGATGTCTCCGCATCACACGAGTGTCTGAAAATTATTCCTCTGTTGATGCACAAAATGGGCGCCAAGTGGAACAAAGACAATGGGCTTAGGTACAATTAAGCCTCCACCTTTGGTTTTCTAAAGTGTAAGGGGGTAAAGGGGAATTTGTGTTAGGGGTGAAAATTCACACCTATACATTTTTCCCCCATTTTAGTGAGCATGAGTACTAATGAGTGCTTTGGTAAAGTAGAGTAATAAGAAGTAGTAAGGTAAGAGATGTATACCTAAACCATCAAGGAAGTAGACCGCGATTTGGAAAACCTGAGAGTGTAGGGTCAAAAGAGGACTTCATAATTCCTCAGAACTATGAAGCTGAAGAAAGAGCATATACTCAGGATGAAGAAGATGCAGATCTTCGATCTAGGATATACAAGAATAAATGAATGTAAAAGTGATAAAAGAAAAACTCACTTCGAACTAGAGCTTGTATCACAGAGTAAAAGTGATAAAAGAAAAACTTGCTTCAGAGTAGAGCCTATATCACAGAGTAAAAATGATAAAAGAAAAACCCGCTTCAGAGTAGAGCCTGTATCACAAAGTAAAAGTGATAAAAGAAAAACCTGCTTTGGAGTAGAACCCGTATCACAGAGTAAAAATGATAACAGCAATCCCCGCTCAAGGAGGAAAACTCGTACCACTAAGTAAAGGTGATAAAAGCAATCCCCGCTCAAGGAGGAAACCCATATCACAGAGTAAAAGTGATAAAAGAAATCCCCGCTCAATGAGGAAAACTCGTATCACAAAGTAAAAGTGATAAAATTAATTCTCGCTCAAGGAGTAAACTTGTATCACCAAGTAAAAAAGCTCTACAGGTTCTTAGTCCTACATAGCAAGTAAGCAGACAATCACACAGATTGTCGTCAAGTTGGAAAACTTTCAAAGGGGTCGCTCGGGAACCCTTCAAAAGGAGAAGGGATCCAATCAAGGGACACACTATTTGAAAAGCGAGGTCTAGTCAGGCTGCCCCCAAGCTAGACACAAAGATATGAAATAGGTCTAGATGGGCTGCCCCGAGCTAAACATAAGGATAGGTCTAGATGGGTTTCCCCTGACCTAGACACAAGGATAGGTCTAGACGGGCTGCCCCTGAGCTAGACGTAAGGATAGGTCTAGATGGGTTGCCCTCGACCTAGACACAAGGAATTTGTTTGAGAGAAAATATTTCAAAGAGGTCCCTCGGGAACCCTTCAAAAGAAAAGGGGGTCTGCTCAAGGGACGCTTCATTCAAAAGATAGAGAGAAAGAAGAGGGGGTCTTTAAGAAGGACACACATCTCTAGAATGAGTTATCGCTTCCCCCAGTCTATAGGGGAGGAGAACCATGAAAGATACTCAGAACAGGATAGAGGTAAACCTCAATATCACTAGTCATGTGAAGAAGAGGCAGGTACATCAACAGGCACCTAAATCACAAAGTTGTTGTATTTTATCCTTCAAGGCCTTACATCCGCTAGTGGAATAGCCAGACACTCGATGGTATGCACAAAAGGAATGTTTATGAGATTTCTTCCGTGTAGGAGGAGGAAGAGTAATTAAGTGGGCTTTTAGAAGCCACAACAAAATATGCTCTTGCTTAGATAGAGGACGAGGAGTAGGAAGTAATCCTTTCTCTTGTGGAGAAAAGCTTGACTTCCTGCAAGAAGAAGACACAAATATAGAAGATAAAGGTGGATGGACCACTCTGCGAGAACGAGGTTGAATGAACATCATGTCAACATTCAACCGTGGTTTCCGTTTAGATTGTTCATTCAAGAAACCAAGCCCTAGATTACGCGTGCGAGGTGCAAATTCTACAGGGACCTGAATGCCTTGTTCATTACGCCCACAACCTTTATGCTCATAACCATATTTAGAGACAAGTTTAAAGTCAGGGCCATAACATGATTGCAAATATTGGGAAGAGGGGGATCTACATAGAGATTATTATCCCAACAAGGGGGAACATGCTCTTCTATAGGATCACCATCACCGTCTTTACTAGGACTGCCAACATTATCCTCTTTAGTAGAGGTGTAATTGTCCTCCTTAGAAGGAGGATCAACACTAAGAACATTACAATTCACATTCACATTATCTAGCAATGCAAAAGACTGATCATCTTTGATAGCAGGTGTGAATGATGTTATCAAAGGGTCTAAGTGGATTGGGTCGACTTTATATTCCTAAATGATTGAATCTGTAAAGTCTAAAGGAACCCAATCATCACCAAGACATGTACTCCTTTGAGAAGAGGTAGAAGGAACAAACTTAAGGTTTCCTACTTCAGAAGGATCTTCCTTAGGGACATTTATTTCAAGAGAACCCTTTGTAGTAAGTATTTTTGGAGTAAACATCGACACATAGGAAGATACTAAAGGAATAAGAGTAGGTACAACCGAAGCTTGACTAGCAGCTGCCATCTCACAGAAGTGCATAGCCTTAGGATCAGCCTTGACTATGACTACTCGATTATTAGCAATAAACTTAACAAATTTATGCAAGGTAGATGGGACTACACCCATAACATGAATCCATGATCTACCAACAAGGAGATTATAAGGTAAATTCTTTGACATAACATATACAAGAGTGGGTATAGTAACAGGTCCAAGTTACAAAGGTAATACTTTTGTACCTAGAGCTTGTCTCCTAACATTATCGAACCCATGGATGATGACAAAAGAAGCATTAAGAGAAGATGACTCAATATTAATCTTAGGCAATAGATCAATATTTCACACATTGAGCATCGAGTGAGCATTAACGAGAGTACATCTAATGCCGATCTTATTAATGTTAACTATAATCATTAGAGGATCCACTTGCTTCTGTACTTCCGAAGGTGGGATTTCCTGAGGATACAACCTAATATTCGATGAATCCGCATGAATATGAGCTATCAACACATCAACATTTGTCGACCTAGCAGAAGAAGGCAAGAGGATCTTTTGCAAGGCTTCCTGAAGCATACCTTGATAAACCTGAGTAGACTAAAGCAAGTCCCACAATGAGATCTTAGTCAAAGTGACGCATGGTTGCCCAACTAGATCGTAATCACCAGGTGCTTTAGTTGTAAGTTCAGATGCTTGAGGAAATCTTAGTTGTTTATTCATTCTAGTATCATAGGTACGGGCTACCGCTCTATAAGAGGGAGTCGTAGGAATATCAAGAGAGTCATTATAAAATGGAACACCATCAATAGAACAAACCCTTTTAGGAGAAGGACTAATTGGAGTCATGTAAATGATAGATCTCTTAGGCCTTTCAGGGGCAACAAAGACATAGATTACATTTACTGAATCATCACAACTAGTACAATAATTATTTGAAGACATATTTGCTATGCAATTTTCACACACATGCCCCACTGAAAGTAGGGACCCTCTCTTGCTCTAGTCTTTGGTGCTTTTGATCCTCTGATTATGAATTTTGGTCATTTTGAGACATGCTTGAATGTTTATTCTACTCATGCGAATGATCCCTTGAAGTTACTCATTGAAAATCCTAAGTCTTGGGGTGATTTTCGGGTTTTTCACTGGTTTCGAGAATTTCCTCCCTGGGTGGAATTTCTCGATTTCCATCCATGCCTTGGATACCCGATGAGGACTACTTTGCATTGTCCTTCAGAGATTTTGGCTCTTCGCAGAATTTCATGTTCACCAGAAATCCCCATAATTCCTTCGGGCCCTTAGATCCCCGAATTTCCTTCACCTCCTCGGATCCCTGAAAATTGTCTTGGGTTGTCTTGTCACTTCATTTATACTTCATTTGATGGATTCTATAGTTCATGTTTAAAGGAATTTTGGAGGTTTTATGCTGAAAGTGGTGTCATTTTCTTTTCTTTGAATTTGAAAGAGCTTAATCCTTGAAGTGTCGTGTGTGAATTTGGTGTTCGAGCTTTGAATTACTGACTTTGGCGGTGTTTCTCTGGTGTCATTTTCATCTATGGGTGGTTTGAAGCTTGTTGATAGTCGCGGCCTACTTGAATTTTGCTTCATAAATGGTATGTACACGATGCCTTTTCTTTTGATTGATGATTATGAACGGTTTTTGGTGTCATCGACATTTCTTGAGTCTGGGTTTGGCGTACCAAAGGTCTACAATTAAACTAGGGTTACCCATCGTTCTTTTTCGACGCCTTCCCTAAATTTGATGTCGCCAAACATTTGATTGTGCCATCCATTACCTGACTTGGTCCTTGAATTCGAATCTGTGTGTGATGTCGATTTGTTGGGGGTGCTCTAGGGTTTCTTGCATTTGGTAAAAATGATGTCCTTGGTAATTTTTGAGTTGTTATCTTCCGCTTGCATTCAATAACTACCTAGCTTTGAGGGTCTTAGAGGAATTTATCATGGTTTAGTTGAATGAAATGAGTGAATTGAAATTGAGACTGTGTGCTCATGGCGAAATCCTAGGGTTTCAATATTTAGTTTCATTGCCAGTATTAGTTGAATTTCCCTTAGATGAATTAGAAATTTGAGTCCATCAATGAATGATTTGAGACAAACAAAATTTGAGCCCAAGTCCCCAAATTCGTAATCATTTGATCAATTTGGGAAAATTCATAGTGAATTCCATGCTTTCAAGATTTCGAGTGCTTCACAGAATTCCTTTACCCTAGGAAATCCCCAAATTTCCATCACCCCTTCATTTTCCAAAAAATATGTGAAGTCATGCTAGTTTCGTGAATTTCTATCCCTGATGGAAATCCTTGAAAACTTGTTGAAAATGAAGAATTGTGGACATAAATGAACCAATGTTGAATGATTTTCACATTTCATGATTGGTTTGAGTGACTAAAGGGCGAATGATGCTATTTATTGAGTTGTGAAGTTAATTAAGTGACTTTTGGGTGATTATTATGCTTTTATTGCTAATTTTTGTTTGGCCTAGAAATCCATGAATTTCCTTCTGAGCTTGATTTCCGTGAAGGGGTGAGAATACTAAAATTTTAAGGGGTTGTGCTATATGATGTTTTTGGGGATTTTGATCATTGTTTGGACTTATTTGAATGATTAGTATGTTATTTGTGATGGGCTAATCCCGATCCTCATGCTGTAATGGAAATTAATTGTGATCTTTTGTTGAGTGTAGGCTGAATCAAGCAAGGAAATTGCTAGGAAGGCTAGGGGAAAACAAGTGGATCCTGATGTTGAGGGATCCTCCATCTTAGAGGCTGAAAGGATAAAATTGGATACAAAGAGCAATATTCTTGAGAGCAAGCTAGCTTCCATGTGGTCAAAAGTGATAGACACAAATGTGGGAAGATGGGACTATGAGGAGTTCAAGGCAAGGATGGTGTTGAACGACCCTCCTCTGTTGGCAGGAAGATTGGTAAGCTCTGGGTTGGCTCATGTAGTTGGATTTCCTTCTACCATGCAGTGCTATGAGTTAGTTTTGGAGTGTTCCAAACAATATGATCTAGGGACATAGAGAGTGATAGACCCACAAGGGAGAGTGCTTGCAAATTTATCTCATGTTTCAATGGACCAAACATTTGATATGCCAGACATATCCCATGTGGTGTAGTTTGATATTGATGTAGCCAAGAAATACTATGTAGAGGATACAAACAAGTCTTTACAAGTTATCAACTCTTGGTTAGAGAAACCTAAGACACATATTTCCAAGCTGCCAAAGCAATTATTCAAGGAAAAATTGAAGTCAGAGTACTATGATGCAATCACTCTTGTCAACAGAGTGATGGGCTTGAAGAGTATAGGAGTATTTTAGAATTGGATGTTTTAAATAATAGGAAGAATAGAGTTGGCCATAGAATATCATTGGGCACGTATAATCAGTGCCATGATTCATGAACAATTTTGTAATGTACTGCAAACCATGAGCTTCACCATGACATCCTACTTGGTCTATGCCTTGGCAAGATTCCATCCATAAAAGGGATTGAGCACTCGAAGGGTCTTTGGCCAAGATGTGATAAATGAGGTCTATCCCCAACTGCATTTGGGAAGCTCTAATTATAGAAGGGTGAATGATGCATTCACCATATATATTACAAGGTTGCTCCAAGGTGCAGAGCATGTGAGGATTTTTGATGCTGCTAAGGAGCTGATCTAGAGGTTTGGGGCATGGTTTATAGAATTTCCCACCTTCTCCTACATAAGGATTGATGGTTGTCAGAGAGATCCCTACCAATTTCCTAGATACCCAACTGATCACATCATACTTTTGGAAGTCACAAGGAAAATTTCTGCCTGTGATGCCACTGTGAAGGACATGCATAAGACCAGATTTGGCAATGAATTGGCTTTGAAAATAGGAGGCAATGTGGCTTGTCCTTCCCTGATCACAACAAACTCCTCTAAGGAAGAAATGGGTACTTTGGGCTTGTCATTCCACTCCAAGAGGTCTATATTTGATAGAATAGGTGAGGCTCAAAAGAGAGCCAACAGAGATTTCAGAATTAAGGATGATATCGAGGACTATTGGGCTAACTGTAAAGATGAATTTGAGGTCCGAAGGAAGAAGTTCTCAAGGTTTCCTGCTCACTTGATCAAGCTGCATAACATCAGGGCCATCCCTAATCAGATTGATGATGATGGGGAGGTGATACAAAGCCATGACTATGATCCAATCAAAGACAATCCCATAGGTGAGATTGATTGGTTAGAAGAAGAAAAGATAGAGTTAGAGCAAATCAATGCTCCTATGATCAAATACACCAAGCTATGGATTAAACACAAGATTTGGGAATTGGACGGTTAGGGGAAGTAGTACACATATGATTTGATGGGAAACTTGGAATCCCACTCCACTTATGAGGAATATGAGCAGGACTTAAAGGTAAAGGAAAAGGTAGGTTCTCCCTTCAAGATCAAAATCAAATGTGTTCAAGAAGAGACTAGGGTGGAAGTGAAGAGGAAGACTGCCTCTAAGGAAAAGGCATTTTCTCAAGAGGAGGAGCATGACGAAGAAGGGAAGAAAGATAACATTTGTGTGCCTAAAAGAAGAAGAGTGGAAAGAACATCAAGGAAATAGAATGAGCCCCCTAAAGAACACGCTAAGGAAACATGGCCACAATTGATAGATCTTGAGAGTTATTGGGAGAAGACACATGTCTATACAAGGAAAGCCACAACTCCATCTCATAAAGAAAGTCTAGTGAAAGAAGGTACTCCTGCAATTCCCTCTACTGTGCAACAACAAGAAGGCACTTGTGCCCCTCCTTTGACTCAAGAATTGCATAATGAAGAAAAGGAGTCAATAGAGGTGGCTATTGAGGATATCCATCAGGGTGAGGAGGCAAAATAATTCAAGCATGGAGACTTTTACAACATGGAGGTGGAAATTGATAAGATCTTGCAATCCTCCTTAGTGTCATATGAAGACTCACCTGTTGGTGATGAAGAAGAGAAAATTATGGAAAAGGAAGAAGCACATGAGAGACCTCCCTCTCCAATCCAAGTGGTAACATAGACACTTGATCAAGAAGAGAATCAAAATCCAAAGGAGGATAAGGGGGAAGATAAGAGAGAAGACCAAATTGAAAAGGTCTCTTCAGTGCAAGACTTGAATGTTGATTCCTCCATGGATTAACCAGAAAAGGAGAAGAGAGATGAGCAACATTCAAATGCTCTTTCTCTTGGTTGTCTTGGTGAGAGATTGAAGAATAGGAAGATAGTTGTGGATGAAACTCCTTCAAAATGGGATGAATTACTAGCCAATATTGGAAAGGGAAAAGAAAAGAATAAGGCTAGGGTGATTTCTAAGATCACCAGGGATGAGGTAGATAACAGGGTAATTCATATTACCACTCCTGCAGTAGACAAAAAAAAGTATGAGATAGCTCCTCGAGATTACACCATTGAGACAATAAACTTGGGGCCTACAAGTAAGGATCAAGAGAAAGAAGAATTCCAAGAGTCCTCTCAAGCCATCTTGAGGTGGTTGGATAAAGAAACAAAGAAGGAAAGGCTGCAGAAACAATTGAATGGTGTGTATAGATATTTGCAACATCTAATGAAGCCTCTGTAGGCTATGGGAAGTGAAGGAGTGGCCCCTGAAGGATTGTTTCCTAAAGAGGCATTCACTGAGCTTGAGAAGATGAAGGCTTCCACATAGGCTACACACAAATGGTTGCAAGGAGTGATGCTTAGAGGAGACAACATGATTAAGGAGATTGTGTCAACTTCTAGAGATGCACATATGTCATTTGAGTGGCTACAAAATGTGTTGGGGAAAGATAAAACTAATGTGGACCTTCTCTTGCATAAAACAAAGACCATCATGGATCATACTGAAGAAAGATTAGTAAGTGATGGAATCTTGCCTTCTTCAAAGGTTTTAGAACCTTGGGAATGGTATGAGTTGTTGCAAATTAGGCAGAAATAAATCCATAAGTAGGGTCAACAGGTGGGAAACACTTTAAATAAAATTTGTAGTAAATGTATTTCATTATTTGAGATCATGATTGGGAGGAAGAAGTTTGCACCGAAGCATTTGACCCTAGAGTAGTTAAGAAGGTGGTGGCATGAAGTTTATGCCCTAATTGATGATGGTCCGGTCATAACCCACCATTTAGATGATGCATCCACCTACATTGTTGTCCTGGAGAAATATCGAGATCTCAAGGAGGAATGGGATAAGGTCGTCAAAGAGTCAAGGGTGGAGATTAAATCCATTGATAGAAGGTTTAAAGTGTTAATTACTCCACCATTGGCTGACCTAGAGGGTATTTTTATCAAGGTGCAAGATAAATTGAATTGAGATAAAGAGAAGGGGCCAGCTAATGAATGATTGCATCGAGATTTGTGCTTCCCATTATCTCTCTTTTATTTTCTACATGCATTGGACTGAGCTACGTATGAGAATCCAGGCCGACCTGGAAGGAACCTCGAGCATTTAATGTAATGTTTTATTTTTTTAGGAGATTCCTAGGTCGACTTGATTTGTGGCCGACCTTCCTTGTAGCCCTAATTGGGCTGACATATCATGAAGTCCCTATAAAATGACATCCACCCTCATTTGTAAAATCTAGTTAGAGGATTAGACTTTGAAACAAGCTAAGTGATAGAGCAAGACCCACAGTTAGGAGTTAGTTTATTTTGAAAGCAAGTGTTATTACAAAAAATACTAGAAATTGTTGCAACATTTGGTGATTCAATGCAAGTAAAGACATTGTTCTCTGGTGTTCTCTCTTGTGTTGATTTATCTGGCATGATGCTTGTTATTCTATCTTTTGATATTTCTTTGAGATCATTAGTTATATGTTAGATTTTAATTAGATGTGATGTAATGGTGTTTTTGATTTGATAATTGGAGTGTCTGAGCAATTCTTGGTCCATACTTTTGGCAGCCTGTTGATTGTAGGTTGTGTAAAGTTATCCTAGACCCAATATTTGTGTGTTAAGTTCAATTGTGGGTAGTTATTCATTTCATTTGCAAAATTGGGTGGATTTGAGTAAATACTCCATGATCTGAAAATCTTTGATTCCTCAGAATATTGCACTGTTTCTATGAGATTGTAGATTGAATCTAGGTTAAACAAGAATTGGTTTCGAGGGATTGGTCCACTTAGAATGTTTAATCATTTACACTATTGGTCTTTGGAGTTAGTTTAATTTAGGAATCTCTTTGAAACCCTTCTCTTTTGTTCTTTCTTTAAAGTTTGGGTTAAATTTAGGAATCCAAGTATAATCATATTATAAGATTTGATAAGATTAAAGTTTCCACCATTTTCACATTTATCATTGATTTGTTTTATTGCATTGTCAAGACTTGACATTAGAGACCTTGGGGTTATCACTTTGCTGATAGAGAATTACCTTTCAAGAGAGATAGGATGTCATATTCTGTCTGAGTTGTTGCTGTGCAGAAAACACCATCAATGGATTGATGCTAGAAGGAGGGCCTAGGTAAGCAAGCTGGAGTTTTTTCTAAACACCATTTCTCCTGAGAGACTTGGAAGGAGAACGGGATCTACACCATGAGGAGAAGAGTTTCAAGAAATACCACCTCCAACGAGGTCAAGAAGGACCAAAAGAAGGGAGGAGTCATCATCTACCTCATCATTTTTTCCATCCTCACCATCATCAGCCTCATCCTCATGATTTTTAGGACAGTTTCATTCAACAACCCCAACCAATCATCAATCAGCCTCTGCCACCCCCACCTCCACCAATGGCTTTCTTGGAAAAGAATCCATCACCCCTGCCCTTTAATAACTAAAATAGTATGCCCAAGAACCCCAAGCATTTATGCTCCAAGTTCCATACAAATGACCCTAATAAAATAGAAGAGGAACATATCAAAATTTTCCAGACTTGTCTCAGAGATAGAGGGATCAATCATGAGGAATTATGCATGTAGGATTTTCCCTTATTCTCTAGGAGATGATACCTTTTACTAGTACAATCATTTACTTGTTGCATCAATTCACAAATGGACTGAACTTGAGACTGTGTTCCTCCAAAAGTTTAAATCCCCTATCAATGCTAATGAGCTCTACTTTTAGTTTACTAGAGTTAAGAGGGAAGTTAATGAGTCTATAGGATCATTCAATAACAGATTCCACCATTCATACACTAGATTATAGGCCCCTTATACTGTGAATGATGATACTTCTTTGGAAATTTATTTTGAGGCCCTTGATAGTCTTACAACCACCTTCCTTAAGTGGATAACTAATCCCCCAACTACCTTGCTTACTGCATATACGAAGGCTGTCAAGGTTAGCACTGATCTGAGACAACATCTATCAAGGCCTTTGCCATCCTTGGGACCCACTTCTCACCCAGGTAAGGTCCAAGCGCTCAACCAGGATTTGACTAATCACACTCCCATTATGAATCCCATACCACAATTGCCTCTGGTTCCACACCTAGGTCCTCCAATAAATCAGGCTCACCTGATACCTAGCTATCCCCAACAAAGTGCCAATCAGTCTGTTCATTTACAACAACAAGCAGGATTACCCACCTACTTGCAGAATTCAGAAGTCTTGAACTAGTCTATTGGTTCTAGGGGAGCATCAAGATACCCTCAAAATAATGTGAATTCAGTGCCTTACAACAATCCTGATAAAGAAAGGCTAGATGAGCTAACTAAGCAAGTGAAAAAATTGAATATGGAGGTAACTTACTTGAGAAACCAGAACAGTCAACTCCAGGCTGCTTAGAGGAACATGCAATCAAGTTACAATAGGGAGAATCAAGATTCTGCACAGGGGAATTTTTTTGATAGAGGATTGTCATCTGGATAGAATTTTGACAGAGGTCAACAAGGTGGGCAAGGATTTGAAAGAAGACAACCCAGGAAAAATAGACCATGGAACACCAGGCCTAATAATGGAGGGGTACCTACTCCATTGGATCAACCTCCTAACCAAGAGAAACCTATTAGTGGTATATACCTGGCATAGGTAGCTTTATCTAGATGGTGCAAGCTTCACAAGACCAATCAACACTCTAAGCTAGACTATCTTGAGTTCCAAACTATTGCTTCAATATTTCAGTATGAAGTTGAGAATAATTCCACTAGTTAGGAGATGGTACCCTCCAATCCTTATGATTCTCCGCTACTGGTTCTAGATCATGCACCTTTTCCATGGGATGAAGAGAGTGATCCAGAAGGAGAGTCAAGTGGCCAAGGTGAAGAGATTGAACAAGTGTTTAATGAGGATGAAATTTCTCATTTATTCAATGAAGGCACTGAGAATTATAATGGCCCCTTGGATGAAGAGGAAGCTAGTGTCGAGGAAGTCCAGATGTTTCAGCAACCTGCAAGAAAATATGATTTGAGGAACAAGCCTAATAGGGATCCACAAGCTAGAGGCCCATTCACTACATCTATCCCTCCAAAAAATTTCACCACTCTGCTAGATCCAAATGCCAACACTAATCCATCTTATCCTCATGTGTTGATATAATACTTTGCAAAGGGAGGACAACCTGATGTGTCAAAAGGAAGCGATGCTGATGCATGAAGGGACAAGCAGAATGGTCATTCCAAATAAGCCCATACCGATATGAATGTGGATCAATTAGGTGAATATGTGACTAAGGAACTCAGGAAGGTAAAGATGAGTCTTTTTGATTTTGAGTTATTAAGGGTCCCTGCTATCAGAAATACAGTTCTAGAATATTTTAAGTCACATACAGTTCCTCAAGGAAGGATAGTCAGTGAGGTAGTTGAGAATACTCCCAACCCATAGGTACCCAAAGGTCAAGGTCAACCACAACCCGTTGATAGTGGGAAGGGAAAGGATAAGATTAAGGTTGCACAAAATGACATGCAATTAAGTTTATTCCAAGGCAAGACAAAAACTCCTCCTTTTCTAATTTCTATTCGCATCTTTAGGAAGAATCTACAAAATTGTCTTTTGGATTCAGAAGCATCTACAAAAGTTATGCCCTTTGTTTTCTGGAGAGCTCTAGGAATTACTCTTTATGCCTCTCAAAAGAAGGTCACTCAACTAAACAAGACAAAGGTAAATGTGGTAGGAGAACTGAACATGATCCCCATGCAGATTGCATCGGATCCTAAGGTGCAACAAGTGGTCAATATTCAAGTAGCTGACATTCCTTATACCTATGGTTTGATTTTGGGTCAAGATTTCATCAAGGCACTAAATGGATACACATCCACAGATCATTCCCACATGTGGCTCCCCTAGAAGGGAGTCCCAAATCAAATCCGAATTGAAAGGGAACGTAGAATGAAATATGTAATTACTGAATACTAGAATACCTCGAATGAGATATTGATATCAGAGGTCAGTATGGGGAATTATGTATTGGCTGCCCCCATTTCATAATTGAATATAGAAGAGATCTTGATGTTTCAAAGCTCCTTTGATGAGTCTACCTCAGAGTCTAGCGGTTTTGAGGCACTGATTGAACCAACAGAGGAAATTGATGACCAAGATGATGGACAACTTGGTTTGTTGAATAATTTCTAGGAGTTTATCCAGAAGTGTGTAGAGGATCAAATTTAATTGCGCAGAAAGACGAAGTTTGAAGACTTACTTCTCCCTAATTGGTGTAGAGTCCATAATGCTCCCCACTCAAAGCTAGAATGTTACCTATGTTAGACAACGGTGGAGAAGGTATTGAGGTGCATCAACCCAACCCCAGTTGTCAGTCTGGATATACAAAGAATTCAAAATGATCCCAAAGGTAAAATTCGAATGCCTCCTGAAGAATTCCCTAGTAGCAACAGAACAAGAGTGAGCTCAAAAGGATCCAAAGCCAAAGGCTGTTGGACATTAAGGTTTGATGGATCCAAATCAAAGCAAGGTGCTGGAGCAGGATTCAATTTGATTAGTCCAAAAGGTGAGACTTATTTTGTTGCTCATAGACTCCAATTCTAGTGTACCAATAATGTGGTTGAGTACGAGGCTTTGGTCCATGGATTATTAATGGCATTGAGAAAGAAGGTTAATATTCTGCAAGTATTTGGGGACTCTAAATTAGTGGTTAGGCAAGTGAGAAAATAGTACTCATGTCATGATAGAAGGATGACTAATTACAGACATCGAGTCTGGGATCTCATTGAAGGATTTGATGCTTTCAACATTCAGTTGATACCTTGTAGCAAGAACCAAACTATAGATTCTCTAGCACAAGCAACTAGTACATTGCAACCTTTATCACTTTTAGGCTTGAAGAAGTTCATGGTAGAGCTCACTCCAATACCCTCAGTGCCTGATAACGTAACTAATTTACACATTTTTGAGGATGACAAGCACATTCTTGATTTTATCACTAGCTGTGATGTGTTTACTTCTTAGGTGATAGATGAGGTAGAGCCTCAGGAGGCAGAGACAGATCTCGAAGGAGTCATCAACTTGAAAGCTAACACTATCCCAAGGGGTATGGTGCAGTTAGAGAGAATTTTTGATCTGGATAAGATAAAGGATCATGAAAATCAAGATAAAAAGGAATCCCTCAACAGTCAATGTGAAGCTTACAACATGGGGACTGAGGACGATGTAAAGAATGTCTTCATTGGCAAGGTATGTACTCCAAAGGAAATAAAATGATTCATTGATGCATTACACACATATCAAGAATTAATAGCATGGAGTTATGAGGACCTAAATACATATTATACTTCAATCATTACACATACCATTCCTCTTATGTCAAATGTCAAACCATTCAGGAAAAGACAAAGACCAATCAATGCCTTGTTGGAGCCAATCATTCAAAAGGAGGTACAAAAGTTACTTTCAGCACAAATCATATTTCTAGTAAGACATTCAACCTGGATTGAAAATTTGGTTCCAGTAAGGAAAAAGAATGGGGAGATCTAATTGTGTTGATTTCCAAAATCTCAACTGGGCATCAGAAAAGGACAATTATCTAGTTCCTTCATTGGACAAAGTGCTTCAGATTGTCAATGAATCTTAGATGGTGTCTTTTCTAGATGGGTACTCTGGATATAATTAGGTTATGGTGCAATATGAGGATAGGCACAAAATTTCCTTTACTACAAAGTGGGGAAATTTTGCTTACAGGAGAATGCCCTTTGGACTAATCAATGTTGGAGCTACATTCTAGAGAGCTATGGATATTGCCTTCAAAGACATAATTGGTAAGTGCATAATTATTTATATGGATGATTTGACAATATTTTCTAAGAAGCGAGGTGATCATATAGCAGATTAATGCAAAGTATTCCAAAGGTGTAGATAATTTGGCATCTCACTCAATCCAAAGAAATATATTTTCGGAGTCATTGAAGGAAAACTGCTAGGATATGTTATCTCAAAACAAGGTATCACTATTGATCTTGAACGAGTAGAGGATATATTGAGGATTTAGTCCCCTGCAAGTAAGAAATAAATGAAGTCATTCTTTTGGAAAGTCAAATTTGTTAGAAAGTTTATAACTGGATTTGCAGAAATAGTGAAGCCTTTGAATGCAATGCTAAAACAGGAAGCAAAGGTCCAGTGGAGTGCTAAGGCAAAGGAAGCCTTTGCTGAGATCAAGAGGGAAAATTCTAATGATCCAATACTGGTAAGCCTTGATTGTTCCAAGCCATTCTATAAATACTCTTTTGCTTCTGATCATTCTTGTGCTAGCATGTTGACCCAAAAATATGACCAAGGGAATGAGAATCCCATAGCTTTCATGAGTACTCCTCTAAAGGATGTAGAGTTGAGATACCCTAATGTAGAGAAGAAGGACTATGCTCTGGTAAGAGCTATAAAGAAGTTCAAGCACTACATCTCGAGGAATAAGGTCTTGGCTATAGTACTTGACCCTGTAGTGAAGCTTTTGCTAATGCATAATGAGTTGGGAGAATGAAGGGCTAAATGGGTAACCATGCTACAAGAGTATGATATTGAGATCCAACCCATGAAATTGGTGAGAGGATAGGGGCTAACTAGGACAATGGTTGAAATGGTCCCTGACCTCACAACTCAGCACTACCACCTCTAGGATGTGTCTGCAGAAGATTGGTATGATGAAATTATTTATTATCTCTTGAACCAACAATGTCTTGAACACCTTAATTTTGTATAGAGGAGAGCTTTGCGTCTGAAAAGTGACAATTTTATGATGAAGGGAGCTATCTTGTATAAGAAAAACCATGAGGGTGTCTACTTAAGGTGCTTAGGAAAAGAGCAAGTTGTGAGAGTATTGGTAGAATTTCATGATAGATATGGTACAGGCCATGGTTCAACACACTCCACTACAAATTAGATCCTGAGAGCAAGCTATTACTGGCCTACCCTATTCAAGGATGTGCACAACCATGTAAGGTCCTATCATATATGCCAGATTGTAGCAAGTAAGGAGAAACATGCAACCCTTCCACTTTAGTTGGTCATAGAGGTAAAACCATTTGCACAATGGGGAATGGACTTCATTGGTCCAATCAACCCACCTTCTTCTGTAAGCCATATGTACATTCTCACTATCACTGGTTATTTCACTAGGTGGATTGAAGCTCTCGCATGCGAACAATGTACTTCTGAAGTGGTAATCAATTTCATTGAAGTAGGTATTATCAATCGATTTGGCTGTCCATTAGCTCTAGTTTGTGATAATGGTTCTACATTTGCATCATTGAAATTTTCCAATTGGGATTTTGATCATGGGATCATCATCAAGTTTGCATCTAATTATTAACCATAGGGCAATGGTTTGGCTAAGTCTTCCAATAAGAATCTGCTAATAGTCATCCGTAAACTATTAGAGAAGAATCCTAAGGATTGGCAGACTCAACTCACATTTGCTCTCTGGGCAGACCATACGAGACAAAAGACATGAACCTCTCCTTATCACCTAGTGTATGGTTTGGAACCTATATTTCCCATCCAGGTAAAAATCCCCACCCTATAGTTCATTAATGAATACTATGATGAAGAGGACAACCGTGAAGCCTGCCTAGCTAAATTGTTGCATCTTGAAGAGAAAAGAGATGAAGCCCTAGAAAAATTTGCCAAACATCAGGGTGTTGTTAAGAGATGGTTTAATAGAAGAGATACAGTGAAAGCTTTTCAAATATTTGACTTGGTTCTCTACTGGGACAAAGCACATGACTAGAAAGGGGAGCATGGAAAGTTTGAAAAAATTTGGCTCGACCCTTACCATATTTTAGAGATATTGGGAGATAATGCCTTTCAACTGAAAAAATATGACTGCAGAGGATATCCCGTTGTCTGTCAATGGGCAATATCTGAAGCATTATTTTCAATCTTGAGTTGTTTTGCAACTCTTCCCCTTGTAAATAATTAAGAGTAGGTTTCCCTTTTGCTTTTGGTTAGAGTAGGTTTGCTTTGGTTAGGGTAGGTTGCTTTTGTTTCGCTCTTGCTTTCGGTTTTCTGCTCTCTCTGGGGCTTGTTGCACCTGCATGGAAACCATTATGTTATCAGGGTTTGTTCTGAAATATTTCTTTTACAAAATTCAATCATCCTTCTAGAGTCAATTGGTGAAAGTCCTTTATTTAGTGTCATATGTATCAAATGTTTTGAGTAGATGATCCATGGGATTAAGGTCAATCTAGACTATATTTGGGTCTCATATTTCTACACAGATCTTAAAGATTCCAAGGTTTCATATGGTCCTTATGAAGTTTGGTCAAGTGAAAAAATCTTATATTCTGCTTCAGCACCACTATGGTTCTCAACCCTGAGTGTGAGTTGCATTGCTTACAGGGTGAAAATGAAAGTTTAAGAGATCCTAAAATAATAACAAAAGAAAAGTAAAAGAGAATCTTGAAAAT
This sequence comes from Sequoiadendron giganteum, assembly GCA_007115665.2. NCBI lineage: Eukaryota > Viridiplantae > Streptophyta > Pinopsida > Cupressales > Cupressaceae > Sequoiadendron > Sequoiadendron giganteum. Next base: position 506,524,823 of record CM021104.1, on the reverse strand, counting down.
CAAAATAAATATTCACCTTATCAGGGGTATCCTAGTATCTCTACTAGGGCTATGGACACCTGACTGGCAGTAGAGCTATGCTTGGGAGGACCACAACAATAACCATGTCGGGGATATGGATGCTTGACTGGTAGTGAGACTCTATCCAAGATGCTTTTGGAGTTAGAATCTTTACATAGCATGGTCAGACCAAGTTTGGTCCCTATTGAAACTAATGAAAGGGAAATGAATGCATGTGCACACACTTCGACCCTGGTACAAGAAAGGTTTGCTAGCCTGTGAATTCTGAAGTTATGTTAAATGGGTGACCTGATGTAAGGAATGACACCATAGTTTCTGGGTTCTTGATTCCAATTAGTCATGGAAATGCTTTGGAGCATTTCCCCAGTGCAGTTGCCATTTGTTGTGCAATTTTCGCACACACGCCCCACTGAAAGTAGGGACCCTCTCTTGCTTTGGTCTTTGGTTCTTTTGATCCTCTAATTATAAAGTTTGGCCATTTTGAGACATGCTTGAATGTTTATTTTGCTCATGTGAATGATCCCTTGAAGTTACTCATTGAAAATCCTAAGTCTTGGAGTGATTTTTGAGTTTTTCACTTGTTTTAGGAATTTCCTCCCTGGGTGAAATTTCTTGATTTCCATCCATGCCTTGGATAACCGATGAGGACTGCTTTGCATTGTCCTTTGGATATTTTGTCTCTTCATGGAATTCTGTGTTCGTTGGAAATCCCCGAAATTCCTTAGGGCCCTTAGATCCCTGAATTTCCTTCACCTCCTTGGATCCCTAAAACTTGTCTTGGGCTATCTTGTCACTTCATTTATACCTGATTGTATAGATTTTGCAGCTCGTGTTTCAGGAAATTTTGGGGGTTTTATGCTGAAAATGGTATCATTTGCTTTTCTTTGAATTTGGAAGAGCTTAATCCTTGAAGTGTTGCGTGTGAATTTGGTGTTCGAGCTTTGAATTGGTGACTTTGGTGGTGTTTCTCTAGTGTCATTTTTGTTTGCGGGTGGTTTGAAGCTTGTTGATAGTCACGACCTACTTGAATTTTTCTTCACAAATGGTATGTACACGACACCTTTGCTTTCGATTGATGATTATGAATGGTTTTTGGTGTCGTCAACATGTCTTTAGTTTGGGTTTGGCGTACTGAAGGTCTATAATTAAAGTAGGGTTACCCATCGTTCCTTTTTGATGCCTTCCCTAAATTTGACGTCGACATCCTTTTGTTAAACCAAACATTTGATAGTGCCAGCCATTACCTGACTTGGTCCTCAAATTCGAATGTGTGTGATGTCAATTTGTTGGGGGCGATCTAGGGTTTCTTGCATTTGGTAAAAATGACATCCTAGGTAATTTTTGGGTTGTTATCTTCCGTTTGCATTCAATAACTACCTAGCTTTGAGGGTCTTAGAGGAATTTATCATGGTTCGGTTGAATGAAATTAGTGAATTGAAATTGAGACTATGCTCATGGTGAAATCCTAGGGTTTCAATCTTTAGTTTCATTGTTAGTATTAATCGAATTTCCCTTAGATGAATTAGAAATCTGAGTCCATCAATGAACGATTTGAGACGAACAACATTTGAGCCCAAATCCCCAAATTTGTGATCATTCAATCAATTTGGGCAAAGTCATAGTGAAGTCAATGCTTTTGGGATTTGGAGTGCTTCGTGAAATTCCTTTACCCTCGGAAATCCATGAATTTCCATCGCCCCTTCATTTTTCTGAAAATATGTGAAGTCATGCTAGTTTTGCGAATTTCCACCCTTGATGGAAATCCTCAAAAACCTATTGAACATGAAGAATTGTGGACATAAATGAATCAATGTTGAATGATTTTCACATTTCATGATTGGTTTGAGTGACTAAAGGGTGAATAACGCTATTTCTTGAGTTGTGAACTTAATTAAGTGACTTTTGGGTGATTATTATGCTTTATGCTAATTTATGTCTGATCCAAAAATCCCCGAATTTCCTTCTTGGCTTGAATTTCATGAAGGGGTGAAAATCTTGAAATTTTAAGGGGTTATTCTTTATGATATTTTTAGGGATTTTGATAGTTGTTTGGAATTATTTGAGTGATGAGTATGTTATTTGTGATGGGCTAATCCTAATCCTCATGCTGTAATGGAAATTTATTGTGATATTTTGTTGAGTATAGGCTGAATCAAACAAGGAAATTGCTAGCAAGGCCAGGGACAAACAAGTGGATCCTAATGTTGAGGGATCCTCCATCTCAAAGGTTGAAAGGATCAAATTGGATACAAAGAGCAAGATTCTTGAGAGCAAGCTAGCTTCCATGTGGTCAAAAGTGACAAGCACAAATGTGGGAAGATGGGACCATGAGGAGTTCAAGGCAAGGATGGTGTTGAAGGACCCTCCTCTATTGGCAGGAAGATTGGTAAACTCTGGGTTGGCTCATGTGGGTGGATTTCCTTATACGGTGTAGTGTTATGAGTTAGTTTTGGACTGTGCTAGACACTATAACCCAGGCACACAAAAAGTGATCAATCCACAATGCAAAGTGCTTGCAAATTTCTCTCTTGTTTCAATGGGCCAAACATTTGATACGCCAGAAAAATCCCATGTGGTGTAGTTTGATATTGATGTAGCTAAGAAATATTATGTAGAGGATACAAACAAGTCTTTACAAGTTATCAACTCTTGGTTGGAAAAACCTAAGGCATATATTTCCAAGTTTCCAAAGCAATTGTTTAGGGAAAAATTCAAGTTAGAGTACTATGATGCAATCACTCTTCTCAGCAGAGTGATGGGCTTGAAGAGTGGAGTATTTGAGAATTGGATGTTTTACATAATAGTGAGAATAGAGCATGGCATAGACTATCATTGGGAAGGTATAATTAATGCCATGATTCATGAACAATTGTGCAATGTACTACAGACTAAGAGCTTCACCGTGACATCCTACTTAGTGTATGCCTTGGCAAGATTCCATCCATACAAGGGATTGAGCACTCGAGGTGTCTTTGGCCAAGATGTGATCTATGAGGTCTATCCCCAACTACATTTGGGTGGTTCTAATTACAAAAGGGTGAATGATGCATTCACCATGTATATTACAAGGTTTCTCCAAGGTGTAGAGCATGTGAGGATTTTTGATACTGCTAAGGAGCTGATTTAGAGGTTTGGGGCATGGTCTATACAATTTCCCACCTTCTCCTACATAAGGATTGATGGTTGTCAGAGAGCTCCCTACCGAATGCCTAGATACCCAATTGATCACATCATACTTTTGGAAGTCACAAGGCAATTTTTTACATTTGATGCCATTGTGAAGAAGGGCATGCATAAGACCAATTTTGGTAATGACTTCCCTTTGAGAATAGGAGGCAATAAGGATTTTCCTTCCCTAATCACAACACACTCCTCTGAGGAAGAAATGGGTTCTTTGGGTCTGTCGTTCCACTCCAAGAGGTCTAGATTTGATAGAATAGGTGAGGCTCAAAAGAGAGCCAACATAGATTTCAGACATAAAGATGATATTGAGCACTATTGGGCTAACTGTAAAGGTGAAATTGAGGTTCGAAGGAAGAAGTTATCAAGGTTTCCTGTTCACTTCATCAGGTTGTATAACTTTAGGGCCATCCCTAATCAGATTGATGATGATGGGGAGGTGATACAAAGCCATGACTATGAGCCAATCAAATACAAGCCCATAGGTGAGATCGATTGGTTAGAAGAAGAAAAGATAGAGTTGGAAAAAATCAATTCTCCTATGATCAAATATACCAATCTATGGATTAAACACAAGATTTGGGAACTGGACAGTGAGGGGAAGTAGTACACATATGATTTGGTGGGAAACATGGAAACCCACTCCACTTTTGAGGAAGATGTGTAGGACTTAAAGGGCAAGGAAAATGTAGGTTCTCCCTTCAAGTTCAAAATCAAAGGTGTTCAAGCAGAGACTGGGGTGGAAATGAAGAGGAATCCTATTGCTAAAAAGAGGAAGAATGCCTCTAAGGAAAAGGCATCTTCTCAAGAGGAGGAGCATGAAGAAGAAGGGAAGAAAGATAACGTCCCTATGCCTAAAAGAAGAAGAGTGGAAAGAACATCAGGGAAACAAAATTAGCCTCCTAAAGGACATGATGAGGAAATAGGGCCACAATTGATAGACGTTGAGAGTTCTGGGGAGAAGGCACACGTCTATACCAGGAAAGCCAAAAATCCATCTCCTAGAGAAAGTCTGGTGAAAGAAGGTACTCTTGCACTTCCCTCTACTATGCAACAACAAGAAGGCACTTCTGCCTCTCCTTCGACTCAAGAATTGCATAATGAAGAAAAGGAGTCAACATAGGCGGCTATTGAGAATATCCATCAGGGTGAGGAATAAAAATAATTCAAGGATGGAGACCTTTACAACACGGAGGTGGAAATTGATAAGATCTTGCAATCCTCCTTGGTTTCATATGAAGACTCACCTGTTGGTGATGAAGAAGAGAAAACTATGGAAAAGGAAGCACATGAGAGAAATCCCTCTCCAATCCAAGTGGTAACAAAGACACTTGATCAAGAAGAGAATCAAAATACAAAGGAGGATGAGGAGGAAGATAAGAGAGAATACCAAAGTGAAAAGGTCTCTATAATGCAAGAATTGAATGTTGATTCCTGCATGGATCAACCAGAAAAGGAGAAGTGAGATGAGAAATAGTCAAATGCTCTTGCTCCTGGTTGGCTTAGTGAGAGATTGAAGAATAAGTAGATAGTTGTGGATGAATCTCCTCCAAATTGGGATGAATTACTAGCCAATATTGGAAAGGGAAAAGAAAAGAAGAAGGCTAGGGTTATTTCTAAGATCACCAAGGATGAGGCAAATAATAGGGTAATCCATATTGCCACTCTTGCAGTAGACAAAAACAAGGATGAGATAGCTCCTAGATGTTACACCATTCAAACAATAAACTTGAGGCCTACAAGTAAGGATCAAGAGAAAGAAGAATTCCAAGAGTCCTCTCAGGCCATCCTAAGGAGGTTGGATAAAGAAACAGAGCAGAAGGAAAGACTACACAAAAAATTAAATGATGTGTATAGATATGTGCAACATCTAATGAAGCCTCTGTAGGCTATGGGAAGTGAAGGAGTGGCCTCTGAAGGATTGTTTCCTAAAGAGGCATTCATTGAGCTTGAGTAGATGAAGGCTTCCACACAGGCTACACACGAATGGTTGCAAGGAGCGATGCTTAGAGGGGACAACATGATAAAGGAGATTATGTTAACTTGTAGAGATGCACATAGGTCATTTGAGTGGCTACAAAATGTGTTGGGGCAAGATAAAACTGATGTGGACCTTCTCTTGAATAAAAAAGACACCATCATGGATCATACTGAAGAAAGATTAGTAAGTGATGGAATCTTGCCTTCTTCAAAGGTTTTAGAACCTTGGGAATGGTATGAGTCGCTACAGATTAGGCAGAAAGGAATCCATAAGTAGGGTCAATAGGTGGGAAACACTTTAAATATCATTTATAATAAATGTATTTCATTCTTTGAGATCATGACTAGGAGGAAGAAGTTTGCACTGAAGCATTTGACCCTAGAGTAGTTAAGAAGGTGGTGGCATGAAGTTTATGCCTCAATTGATGATGGTCCAGTCATAGCCCACCATTTAGATGATGCATCCGCCTATATTGCTATCATGGAGAAATATTAGGATCTCAAGGAGGAATGGGATAAGGTTGTCAGAGAATCAAGGGTAGAGATTAAATCCATTGTGAGAAGGTTTAAAGTGTTAATTAATCCACCATTGGCCAATCTGGAGGGTATATTTCTCAAGGTGCAAGATAAATTGAATCGAGATAAAGACAAGGGGCTAGATAATGAATGATTGCATTGAGATTTGTGCTTCCCATTATCTCTCTTTTATTTTCTACATGCATTGGAACAAGCTGTGTTGGACAATCTAGGCCGACCTGGAAGGAACCTCGAGCATTTAATGTTTTTTTTTTTTTTGTTAGGAGCTTTCTAGGCCGACTTGTTTTATGGCTGACCTTCCTTGTAGCCCTAATTGGGCTGACATATCATGAAGTCCCTATAAAATGTCATCCGACCTCATTTGTAAAATCTAGTTAGAGGATTAGACTTTGAAACAAGCTAAGTAATAGAGCAAGACCTAGAGTTACGAGTTAGTTTATTTTGAAAGCAAGTGTTATTACACACAATACTAGAAATTATTGCAACATTTGGTGATTCAATGCAAGTAAAGACATTGTTCTCTGGTGTTCTCTCTTGTGTTGATTTATCTGGCATGATTCTTGTTATTTTATCTTTTGAAATTTCTTTGAGATCATTAGTTATATGTTAGATTTTAATTTTAGATGTGGTGCAGTGGTGTTTATGATTTGATAATTGGAGTGTCTGAGCAATTCTTGGTCCATACTTTTAGCAGCTTGTTGATTGTAGGTTGTTTTGTAAAGTTATCCTAGACCCAATATTTGTGTGTTAAGTTCAATTGTGGGTAGTTATTCATTTCAATTGCAAAATTGGGTGGATTTGAGTAAATACTCCATGATCTGAAAATCTTTTATTCCTCAGAAGATTGCACTATTTCTATGAGATTGTAGATCAAATCTAGGTTAAACAGGAATTGGTTTTGAGGGATTGGTCCACTTCAAATGTTTAATCATTTACACTTTTGGTGTTTGGAGTTAGTTAAATTTAGGAATCTCTTTGAAACCCTTCTCTTTTGTTCTTTCTTTAAAGTTTGGGTTAAATATAGGAATCCAAGTATAATCATATTATAAGATTTGATAAGATTAAAGGTTCTAGCATTTTCTTTGCAAGGTTCCTTTGTGGTTACCAACATTTTCACATTTATCACTGAGTTTTTTTATTACATTGTCAAGACCTGACATTAGAGACCTTGGGGTTATCTCTTTGCTGATAGAGATTTACCTTTCAAGAGAGATATGATGTCATATTCGATCTGAGTTGTTGCTGTGTAGAAAACACCATCAACAATATTCTCAATATCGACCTAGACATGATCAAATGTGGAAGGAGATTCATCATGCACTAATGCGGAATCTCTAGAGGAGAGTGCATTAGAATAGATAAGAAATTCATCATTCATAAATGCAACGTCCCTAGAGAGAGTGCATTGGAATGAGTAGGAGATTCATCATTCACAAATGCATCATCTATAGAAGAGAGTGCATTGGAAGGAGTAGAAGGTTCATCATTCCAAAATGCATCATCTCTAGAAGAGGGTGCATCAAAATGAATAGAAGGTAGAGTAATATTAAGAAAGGTATCAATGATTTTGTCTTCTTGCAGCAAGATATCCTCTGAAGTGAGAGGACTCTCATGAGAAGGATCAAAGATATTGAGTGACGTGTAAAGACAAGTCACTATCACATGTATGAAATATAATATCATTAAAATTTTGAACAAAACTATATACATAACTAATAAAATAAAATATTAAATTCATTATGATTTTTTTGGTATTTTCTATGTTCTAGTAATTTGCATTTTTGGTGGTCTTCGAAGCAGAATTTGAGGTTAGAACTTGCATCAGTCCTTAAAATTTGATTATCAAAGGCACTTGTATTTCAGGGACTGAACTAGTTCTCTAGAAGACCTTTCCAATGATGCAAACGGTTCTAGGTTCTGAGCACCGAGTCAAAAATTATGACCCCACCAAGTAGGGGTAAATAAATTCTTGGTTTTTCAAAGAACACTATTCTTCATGTCGGTTTCACCAAAATGTAAGAGAAGGGGGATTCACTACTCACGAGTTATCTTCATTCAGAGAGCCTCATGGGGTGAATTTCCCTTAACTACTTCAAAGGATAGTGACGAGAGTTCTAGAATCAGGAAGAGCAAGTCACATAGATCTTTTGGACAAACTGACAAGCTCTCAACCAAAGGATGACATTGTAAAATACAGACAACAACATGGCATGTTGGCATCCCTGAGGCGCGCTAGCATCTCGTACGAACCAAAGAGAAATTTTATCATGGAAAATGACTAAGCAACCACTTCTACTCTAATTGTTTAGAACTTCTAGAATGTGATAAAGTAAGGGAATGTGATAAAGCTGAAATAGACTAAAATAGAAGTGATAAAGATAAGGCGAAGAAGGGAAAGGAAATTCTTACAACTGTATGAGTGATGAAGCCTCTAGGTCGTGAATGTATTAAATACCTACACACAAGAGAGAGAGAAATTTTTGGGGGTGTATAGGGGTTTGCCTCAATCAAACCCCCGTTTTGGTGTTCCCACCTCCATAGACAACCAAATAGATAGAGAGAAATGTAGGAAATGGAGTAAACACAAAAGAACTACAAAATAGTGTTATGCTACTCAAACAAATAATAGAGGAGACGATTGAAAGTTTACCACCTCTATGCAAAGCACTCAAGGCTAGTGGGGGAGAAAATGAGAGGAACTCAAGCCTGTACTGCCATGGTGTTTCATTCCACACTTGCTTTACTAAAGTGATGGAGTGTTGATGTTGCTTCTATGAAGTGTAAAGTGTTTGTCAAGAAGTTTCTTGGAGCTTGTGAAGAAATTGTAGAGTATGTAGAAAGGATATGAAGAGATCAACCAGCCATGAAATGAATGAAGGTGATGTGTATTTGAAGAAAAGAGGGAAAAAAATAGCCATATTCGGGTCGGTCGACCGAAGAGGGCGTTACAATTCGAATCCCAATGGGGGTTGTAATGCCTTTGTAGGCTCCAGATGCGGGAATCTATCAGGGATGTAAGTGCACCACATGGACGTATGCACGCCGCATAGACATCTCCACACTGTGCAGGTGTCTTTGACAGTTATTCCTCTGTTGACGTGCAAAATCGGCGCCAAGTGGAACAAAGACAACGAGCTTAGGTGGAATTAAGCCTCCGCCTTTGGTTTTCTAAAGTGTAAGGGGGTAAAGGGGAACTTGCGTTAGGGGTGAAAATTCACACCTATACAGGAATATATTTATATAATAAGTTCTTTAAGGATTCATAATATTTATAATTATGGTTTAAGAAATAAGATTACTTCAATGATCAAGTTATACTTATTATTAAATATCCACAATTTAGCTTCCAATGTAGTGTTAGAATTATCAATGCATGACATAGAATAATGCAATAAATATTGAATTAATGTTTCAAAGTTAATATATTAGATCTTAGTTTTTAGTTACTTATGTATTATGTGTTATTTGGTAGTTAATGACTTGGGTAGTTAGAAAAGGCTTTATAAAGCCATACAATGTAATGATATAAATGTTGAAGATAAATGACATAGTTTGTGTATTATAGCCTTGTGCTTTTTGTCTTTCCAATTTTAAAATATGGTATCAAAGTAGGTTTCCTCCAAACCTCCTATTCACCTTCTTTTCACTGGTTTTAATTTCTCCAAAGGGATCCTCGATGATGATGCAAGGAGGACCACATGCGGAAATCATTATTATATGTCCATTATTTTTTTTATAGTTAAATAGATGTTAAGGGGCATCACCCTTTGTATTGATCAACAAAATTACAATGAGAGTTATTTCTAGTATCCCATAACCCATTATTGACCTGCCCACCCATCTTCTACATTTAAAAAATAACATGTCACCCATACCAAAAATAAGCTCTATAACTCAGAGTTGAAACCACCACCAAAGCCCCACAACTCATATAAACAAACACTACGCATTTACCCCATGTATGGAATGGGAGTGAAGCTGCATGTTAAACAAGACCTCATTTTTCTTCCTTTTCCTTTGAACCGTGGTCCAATTTCCCTCTATATCCTTAGCACCCACATCCTCCCCTGAGTGTTGAGGGGAATTTTGTTCTCTCAAAACCCAAAGACATTGCTTCACTTGATTTTGGCTCCTTAGCTTCCAAAAGAGGGATTTTTTGTTCTCCCTCAGAACCCAAGGTCACTGCACTTTCTATCTGAACTACCATATTTTTGCTATGTTTTGGCTCCTTAGCTTTTGGATGTTTATTTCTTATCATTGGGGAGGATTCTTTTTTTCCCTCCATATTTGGTGGTGATTTACATAGTAGTTCCATCTAAGCACCATCCCCGCTTGTTTGGGTATAATCGATGAATGTCTCTTCCTTATGCGACTCTTCTTGTTCTATAGAATAATATTGAGGTGAGACACCTTTCCACCATGTGGCTTGGAAGTCACCTCTCTATTTATCACAGTGAGTAGCAATATGTCTGGTACTAAAACATCTATGGCAAAAAAATGGATACTTCAACTGTGAGTGCCTTGGATGTGTCCAACTCCACTAGAATGCGAGCATAGGTTGTGTGCATGTAATTTGATGAGCTCTCATCAACCCCTAAGAACTTCCCTAATGAATTACCAATGGCTTCAAAATGGGAATCAAACTAGAATTGCAGTGGAAGGTTCAGAAGTCTTACCCAAGTTGTAGTAGCAACAAAAGACTCAGTGAGAGGGTTGAAAGAGGGGTGGCACTATTTCAACATAAGAAGGTGTTGATCAAAGCTCCATTGGTAGTCACATAATATTATACTCCTATCTCACACATTCTAAAAAATGACCATAAAAAATCCTCGTGCACATGGATAAATCTCAACATCGCCATCCAAAATGGCATGTCATGTTTTGGTGATCCAATGATGCAACACAACAAGGCTTGGACAAATTCCTTTGAATCTTCCAATTAGACCCAACTCAACAAAATATTTCTCATTTTTTGTAACCTCCTTGCAGATATCCTCACCCAAGACCATTGTTGGGGGCTTGGTGGCACATGGGAGGGGCCGATTGATTTGTTTACTAGTTGCCAGACCCGCCATATCCTTGAAGGATTTTACACCTGTCGATCCAGAAGTCCCACTCCTAAAGCAGATATCAAGAATTGATGTGCCAAGAATAGGGTTGTGAGGGGACTGAATGTCATCAAGGCGCAAACCAGTAGCCCCATCCACACTAGGGCATGTTCGTGATGACAATTTAGAGGCCAACCCTACCCCATTTGGGTTAGGCAACCCATCCCTATTGCAGTTATGATGGAGAGGAACGGATTTGGGATGACCCCCAAGAAAATTGTTGCAAGAGCCAAGTGTCAGAGGGTTTGAATTTCCCATCTTTGTTTCATTCTTGGAATCACAACAAAATCCTCACATCTAAGCATCCTCCCTTGCATATTCTGAACCATAATGAGTCGACACAGTGGTAGGTTGTAGTTTTACGCAGAGCGCAAGACAATGTCAAAGTTATCGCAGAGCGTTATATGTCCACTATTATTACATTATGTTAATATAAGAGAATTTTTTACCACATACTAATATATTACTTTCATCATCCATTTATATATCATTATTTCATTTTATCAAAAGAGGCACAATATAAACCACATGCAAATCTATTGACTTCACCATCCATCTACATTTGGTTTATCTTCTTTCTCCATCTTGTTCCTTCATCTAGTTTCTCTCCCATATCTATATTATGTAATCCTTTCATATTATTCACTCCATTTTGTTCATTTCATATAAAAAAAATAGAAAAAGAAAATTAAAATAATGTATACATTCAAAATTGCAAAAACATAAGGTGGTGTAGAAAAGTGCATGAGATTAAGGTGGTTGAGAAGAATTTTTTTTATCTTTCAATTATAAGCTTTATTTATTTCAAACTTGGTATGGATATATTATGGTTCTCTTTGATTGATAATCAAACTATGCAAAAGGAGAAATCATATTCTCATTAGGTGTCATTCTATTTTTGGTACATTGTTTTGATTTTTAAATGGAATTTTAACACAATCTCACTAAAATTGTAACATCCTTCTCATTTCTTAACAAAAAATAGAAATTCAAAATATTTTGAATAGATGATGAAGAGGAGAATAAAACTTACAAAAAATTTGAGAATAATATTAATAATAATTCATTGTTTCATGTAGAAGATGGAGCCACTTGAATGGTTACAATTTAATTTAATTTATAGAGGAGATACTAGGATTTTTGAGTCATTAGGGTGTAATGTATTTTATATTTTCATATTGTAATTGGATGCATTATCAATAGAAATTGACATCCAAAGAAAAAATTTCATTGAATGGGATAAATGCGAGATAGACTAATTATTGATACTATAGCACCAAAATAAAGTCTTTATATTAGCATTAATGGGGGCATTAGAAATTATTAGTGCATGATATACAATAATGTAATAAATAATAAAATAATATTTTAATTTTAATTTATTAGATGTCTTTTATTAGGGGTAAACATGTTTTTATGGGACCCGAAACCTAGTACATAACGGTTTTGAAGGGAACCATCAACCTATCAAAGAAAAACAAGTTGTAAATAATATAAAATACAAACCATCAACAACCCAACAACAACCTCTAAAAGATACACATGACTACATAGGCTGCAACCAACAAACAAGCAAGGGCCTAAAACCCTTCTACAACTTTATTTTAACCGAGACTAGAAACCCTTAGATACAAAAAAAAACTACTTGCATCTACTAGGCATCAACAAACCAACCGCTCATGGATGACATCACTGATCCAAAAAAGATAACATGCTTAATGGTGTAAGACGCCATTAAAACCCTAAGCAAAAACATCAACAAATCCAACAACCCCACCTCAATAGGGGATTTGGAGAGCGCATCGACCCACTAGATACAAGGCCACTGTTTGAACCAAGAAACCAACTCCAAATCCAGCTCAATAGGAGGGAGCTCCCCTCGATTGGAGAGAATTCCATGACCACAAATTCCACTACCGCCTGAAGACTCCAACACCCTCAACCTCCACCTCCATAGGAGAAGCGTCCACCTCAACAGGATCGGCAACTGAGGAAGCCAAAGGCAATCACCCCCTAGCTCCACCTCCATAGGAGTTGAATCCACCTGCATATAATCTGAGAAGATGACTAGTGCATCAAGAAAACAAGCAACCATACCGCCCTTTGGCACAACCTAGTAAGATTTCAACAACTGCAAACAACAAGCCTCAAAGGAAAACCACTGAGCTTGAGGGGTCTCAGCCCATTGGGACATAGAGAGAACCTTAGAATACCACCCAACCTACATCAAAAAAGGAGAAGCTAGAGAACCCAAATCATCCATGAATAAATCCAACAACAAAAACTCTTTTGAACCATAGAATTTATTATATGTTAGTTATTATTTATGTGTTAGTTGGTAGTTAGTGGTTTGGGTAGCTAAAAGTATGAAATACTTTATAAATCCATGGAATGTAATTTTGTATATGTTGAAGATGAATTAATGATTTATGAGTTTGTGCATCTATCTCTTTGTTCATCAATTTGAATATGTAGAATATACCATGGGCACATGTTTTCCTTCCAATAAGGATGGAAAATTTAAATATTGTGTAGGAAAAATATACCTAGCTAAGGAAATCAATATAGAGATTGTGTATGATAGTATGGAAATAATTATGGAAAAACTTTGTACTCAGGTTTATAATGACACAAATTTTTCTCTTTGTAAAGTATATTTTAATAGTTGCTTCATACTAGTTATTGATTTTAATAAAATTATATATTCTATATAGGTTAGCATGTTTTTTCCATAGGATATTCAATTTTCTTGTCCGATTAGTAAATGATTCAGTGTTAGTTTGTAAGATGTTTTTGATTAGGGGGAAAACAGGTTTTGAAGGGACCCGAAACCCAAACTAATATGTTCAAGTTGCCCAAAGAATAGATTCAATATCACCCAACAAAAAAACAAAGATTCAGCCAGCCAACAACCAGCTTACTACCCTACAAAGTTCAAAGATATTACATGGATCTTGAACCCCTTGGTTTTGATGGGACCAACAACCCACTACAACAAGGTTTTGGCAGGGACCTTAAACCCAAATATGAAGTAGCTCCCAATCCCAACATGTTGAACTTGAATACAACGAACCAGGTGAAAGTTAGCACCCTACTAGCATAACTCCTTACCACCTCAATATGAAGGAGACCTACCTCCATAAGAGCTAAAGTGAAACAAACCTCAAGCTAAAACAACCAAGTACCATTCAAATCCTCCAAGCAACACCTCCCAACTTCTTCAGAAAAAACCATCTCCACCTCCATAGAAGATAGCACCACCTCAATAGGATTTTCCAAAGAAGAACAAATATGTTGAAACAAAAAAACAACCCAGCCCAACCAAGAAATCTCCGTCTCAATATGAGAGATCAAAGCCAGACCACCAGGAAGGGTAAAATAATCCCCCTTCACAACCAAACCAACATGAAGAGCCCATATCCAAGGGACCAGTAAGCAAAGCTACATAAATAATAATGTAATAAAAATAACTCTACACAAAAAAGAGCAAAGGACCCACACAATGACTGCCAAATCAGCATGAATAGGGTTAATGGAAAGAACCCATTTCCCACCATAAATCCGAACCCACACGCCTCCTTTGCTAAAGAACATGCAGTCCTTTAGCCAAAAGATATCCATGGCACCAAGAAAAGGAGGTGCCTCATCATCTTTAGTCCATTACATAACAAGCAGACCATCAACTGCATCCTGAAACCACAAACACACACTCACAGAGGAAGAGGAGACCATAAAGACAACAGACAGAGCAAGAGAAGTAGTGACACAACAATAAGAAACCCCTTCCAAACCAACATACCAATCCAGGTCTGAGATAATGCCAACCAGCTCCTCAAGCAACCCATCATCAAATTCCCCAAGCACCACAACCAACCCAACATAGGGACCCAAAAGAAGAAGAGACAAGCAAGGACAACCACTAGGTAGAGAATGAAGACAATCAACCTGACAATAAAGAACACCCTCCAACCCTGCTATCTAGACAGGGTCTAAAACAAGCCACAAACTGTCCACAATCCGAACAAGAGGCAACCCAACAACCACATCTCCAAAAAAATCAAGCCCCCACACAAAAGCAAAATATCTCCTAGAAAGTCAGAGAAGACCAAGAAAATCTACAAACAAAAAGTGTGGAGAGAGGGCACAAAAAAAAAAACATCACATCCAACTCTTCCCACCCAACAGAGTCTAAAAACAAGTCACCAAACTCCTCAGTAAAACTGTCCACAAAAAACCTCGGCATAACCTCCAGCTCCACACACAAAAGCTCAAAGAGCCTCACCACAAAGGTGAGCTCCCAAATAGCACACCTCAGAGGAAACCTCTACCAAAAGCAACAAAGAGTGTTCAAAGAACAACCACACCCAATGCATCTCAGAGAGAAAATAAATGACCCCAACGAGGAAGCTCCCTCATAGCGTTGTTCAAAAATAAACCCAACAAGCGTGAATGGCTCTAAGCGAAGCCAAACACCCGCCACAACAAGTCTTCACCTGAGAAGAAGAGGTAGCTCCCATGATCTCCAAAACCCCATTAGCTTCATCTAAATCTTTGTCTCCACCCTCATCATCTTCTTCAAAATTTGAACCTGCATTTGTGTGCCTATTTCCACTCCACTCCATCTGCTATAGATTGCACTGACAATGGTTGTGTTAGTTTGTAAGATTTTATTTTTACAATATTTTAAGAGTTTCTTATTTGATCCATCTAGTTTTATAAATCTGATTACTTTAACATTGATATTTATATTATTATAGAATTACAATCATATATTGGTAATTTGGTCACAAGATTCCTCTAGTTGATCAAGTTTTTGCATATTTTACCTCAACTATCCTTTCTCATTCTAAGTTGCATTCACTTTTTTACTGAGATTCAAGTTTTCCCTTCATAGTGTGCTCATTCTAACTCACATTTTGATAGATTTGTGAGATACAAATAGTATAAACACCTCAATAGTAATGGTTTAATATTATATGTAAATAAAGATTTTGGAGTTTATATAAGAAAGTAGGATCGATATAATTCCTGAAACATACTAAGAAGAACACAAGAAAACAACAAAATTCTAAAGAGCAGTTGTAAAAATTTGTGATTTGCATAATGTCTACCAAATATAGTTTCAAATTGATTTTAGGTTGCTATAACATATAAACTTTACTTGATCTGAGTGAAACAAAATTACTATTGCATATTTAACAAGACAACAAAACATCCTTTATGCATACATGCATAAATGGTAGTTACATAATTTCAAAATTTGGATACATGTCATAGTTTAAACCACAAAATTTGACTTCATTCTAATTGATTCCTCTATGCTTTTATTGATAATAAGAAACTAAGATAATTTGTAATCTTATGTGGTAATTTCAAACATACTTGGTTCAGGGTGACAAAATTCATTCAAATCCCTACCCACTGCTAATTGGAGTAGGAATATTATGTATGTAAGCATGTAGATAAACAATAAATGCATGTGTTCATATTAAAATGGTTTATATGGGTTATCCTATTCAATGAAGGTCTGTTGTTGTGTTTCTAGTAACAAAGGAATACTACTAGTAATCCCAACTTGGTGTGCAATGGGTATGCAAAAGAGGTGTGAAAGGTCAATTAGGAAAATTGTGGTCTCATTTTTGCATTTATTTGTGCAATACATGAGGTCAATTTGTAGGCCATTTGGAAAATGATGTTTGTGCAACAAAGTTATCAATGAAGGAGTGATAGCTTCAAATCAATAAAGCATCCACTTACAAAGATCCAAACATAATTGAAACAAAACGTTTGAATCTTGAGAAGATAATCACGATCCATTATCAACTAGTTCATGTTATGTTTGCAATAAGGAGAGAGGGAGATATAAGAGTGAGAGAATGAGAGAGAGATGGGTAAGGAGATAGATTTAGAGGATAGAGATAGTGAAAAAGGTAGAGATGGAGATGAAGCTAGAGAAGGATAGGGAGGGATAAAGAGAGAGATGAGAGAGGAATAGATAGAGATGGAAGAGATAAATATATAAGAGGGAGAGATATTGGGGTAGAGAGATATGGAGAGGTAACAAGATAGAGATAGAAGGAGATATGGAAGAAGAAACATGGAGAGATAAAGTTAGAGAGGCAAACAAATATAGATATAGAGGTCTAGAAAGAGGGAGATGAAGAGAGAGGGAGAGAGATGGGTGGATAGGGAGTTGAAGATAGAGGGAGAGAGGAAGAGGGAGAGAAATAGGTAGAGAGATAGAAATATTTAGAGGGAGAGATAAAGATAGAGAGATAGTGAGATAGAGAGGGAGATATAGAGAGGAAGAGATAGAGAGATATAGAGGAAGAGGGAGAGGGAGATATATAGTTGGTGAGATATAGTGATAGAGAGATAGAGATATAAAGACATATAGAGAGAGGGGGAGAGAGAGAGATACAAAGAAAGACAAAAAAAGAGAAGTAGAGATGGAGAGGGGAGATAGGAGAGAGAAATAAGGGGAGATAGAGAGATGGAGAGAGAAAGAGGGAGAGATTGAGATATATGGGAAGATAAAGAAATATTGAGATACATGGGAAGAGAAATGAGGAGAGACGTAGAGATAGAGAGAGATATAGGGGGATAGCGAGGGAGTGGGGAAGTGAGAGATGGGGAGAGATAGAGAGGGATGAAGAGAAAGGGAGAGAGAAGAGAGGGAAGAGAGGGAGAGAGGGGGAGAGAGATAGAGGAGGGAGAGAGAAGAAGAAGGGGGGGGAGAGGGAGAAGGGGAGGGAGAGATATAGATAGAAGATGATATAGAGAGATGGAGAGGGATAGGGAAAGGATAGAGAGATAGGGAGAAAGAGGTAGAGAAATATATGGATAGAAAGAGATGGAGAGACGAGTGAGAAATAGAGAGATAGAGATAGATTAGGATAGATGGAGGGAGAGGGGGAGAGGAGAGGAAGAGATAGCTCAATATATAGAGTGGGAGAGTGGAAGTGATATGATAGAGGGAGATATAGATATGGGGAGGAATATGGAGAGAGATAGAGAGATATAGATAGAGAGATATTGATAAAAATAGATATAAAGAGATGAGGGAGAGGGAGATAAAGATAGATAAATAAAAATACATATATAGATCAGGAGAGATAGAGTGAATAAGAGAGGGGGGTAGAGATAATTAGATATAGATAGAGAGGGGGAGGGAGAGATTGGAAGATAAATATAGAGGGGGCATGAGTGAGAGAGAAAGAGGGTGAAAAAGATAAGTAATAAAGAGATATAGAGAAAGGGGGGAGAGATAGATAAAGAGGGGGAAATTTAGAGAGATAGATATGGGGAGAGATAAATTAAGAGTGTGTGTATATGATGTAGAGAGAGATAGAGGGGGAGAGGGAGAGAGAAATATAGAGAGGAGAGAGAAGTAGAGAGATATAAAATAAAGTGATAGGGAGAGAGGGAGAGAGAGAGGGATAGAAAGAAGAGAGATAGATATAACTTGGGAAAGATAGAGGGGATAAGAGAGAGATAAATGGGTTATCCCACAATAGTGGTTTACACTTTTTGGGAGATCCTGATTTTTGTTGAAATCACATATTTTGAGAAAATATAATGATTTAAATCTTGAAAAGTTTCATTTAAAGGATTCCAATTGAAGAGGGTTTGATCAAACCACCTTAGATCAAACCTCCTTGGATAAAACCCTGCTAGTTTTAAACCATACCTATAACAGAGTCTCATTTACACTTATCAAAATGTTGATAAAAAATCACTTTTGATTTACCTTTTGGGGGATCAAATGAATTCATTTAAAATTTATTTTTTGTAAGTGTGTAGTCTTTATTATAAGCTTCCCAAAAAGTATAATTTTAAATAAATTTAATTTGATTATTATATTTATTTTTTATTTCTTGTGAATGTAGGTTTTTCATCAAAAATCAAGCTCTCTATTCTTCACATGTGGAAAAATAGTAGATTATCAAAAAAAATCTGAAAAAAATCTATGCACTAGATATTTATGTTCTTCATCCAACAAAATAAATAAAATTGAATTTTGATAGATACAAAAAAAGATATGTTTTAGCCAGTAAATCATGTCTAAATTATAACTGGTTTGACTTTAAAACTAAATTAAGAAAAAATATTCAATGAAATGCTATGAAATCGGTTTCATCCTTCATAGAAACAAATTTATGTGGGTAAAAGCACGAAGTTGTGTCACACTTTCAACCAACTTATCAGCACAACTGAATTTAAGTATTTCTAACTAAAAATCAATTTTGGTCAAAAATATGATCTAGTAAGATTCATTATAGCTAAGGTAGATACTTCCACAACTTTTTCAACTAAAATTGTTGACTAAAAATATATGGAGCACCACTTTGAGTCCAATTTACCAAAAACAAAATTATTTGAAAAACTTGAAGTTTCAATAACTTATGTTAATCTAAATAATATTTAAAAAAATATATAAAAATGCCCTTTTGTAGATCCATAAGTGTAGTTTTCAAAAATATATATTTTTTACTAGTTTAATTATTATTTATATTTTATATTTTATTTTTACTAAAAGTAGGTTATCAGCACAAAATATTAGGTTGATTACCATGCCAAAGAAAAATACTAAAACTTATTAAAAAAAAAAGAAAAAATATGATGCACTAGATAAAAGAATCTATTTCAAGATGGTATAATTTTTTTTTCATTTTAGATAAATATTTAGTATAAAAGTTGATGTTTGATGGAAACAACTATTTTTTGATTCACGTACATTTTAATATTCATTGAAAAATATATATTTATAAAAATTAGAAAAAAAATATCCATGAGCTAAAGTTTCAAGTTATAAATACACAAAAAAAAATTGAAAGAAAAAAAAAAATTACTATAAAAAGTTTGACATCTCATGCAACTTCATTTTTCAGCATTTTATCAGCAACTAAATTATAGTGTTAATTTATTAAAAACTAGTTTAAAATAATTTTTTATTATTTTTTTAAAATACAAACATAAAATATACTATAAAGTACATATTTTACTAGTTTACATTATTTTAAAATTCAAAACATATATGCCACTTTTTAGTGATTCAAGTTTAAAATTTGGATCGACATTGATTGTTTCCTTTATAAAGTGTGGCATAGCTTTGCGCTTTTACCCATGTGTTAGCGAGTAATGCCATTCTTTAAAAATGGTGTTTACTATTAAAAACTAGTTTTTGAAGGAGATGGAAAAAAAAAAAGTGCAATTTGATTCCAATTTTTTTGAAAAACAATATTTATAATCTACATACAAAATGTCACAAATCACAAGTTTGTATCATCTTCAAATTCCTCAGGGTTTAGCCGCTATAGGTGCCTGAAAGTGAAGATTTAGTTAAAAAAAATTAGTTCAATGTCGTGTTTGACGAAAAATTGTAGACCAATATTGTGAGATCACCCAAATATATATAGGGAGAGATAGAAGGGGAGAGGAAGAGGGGGAGACAATGAGAGGGGGAAATAAAAAGATAAATATATAGGAAGTGATATAAAAAAAATGGTAGAGAATGAGAGAGGAAGAGATAGAAAGAAAAATATAGAGATATGAAGTGATACATAAAGAAAAGTAGATATATATATATTGGTGTCTAGAGAGACAAAGAGATAATAAAATAAAGATATAGGGAGAGATGGAAGAAGAAATATGAAGAGATAGAGATAGAGAGGCAAAGAGATATAGATATAGAGGTCTAGGAAGAGGGAAAGGGTTAGAGAGGGAAGCATGTCTGGAGATAGAGGGCAAGATATGGAGATAGAGGTAGAGATGAAGATAAAGCAAGAGAGGAAGAGGGAGACAAAAATATAGAGAGAGGGAGAGGGAGAGGGAGAGGGAGAGATATAGATAGATATAGATGGTGAGATAGAGTGATAGAGAGATAGAGATATAAGGAGATATAGAGGGGGAGAGGGAGACAAACAAAAAAAATATAAAGAGAAGTAGAGATAAAAAAATAGAGATGGAGAGACAGAGAGAGAAATAAGGGGATATAGATAGAAGGGGGTAGAAATAGGGAGAGATAGAGATATATGGGAAGAGAAAGAGAGAGATGGAGATGGAGATATATGTGAATAGAAAGGGAGAGAGAGGTGAAGATAGAGGGAGAGAGATAGGTAGAGAAGGGAGAAAGAGGGAAGAGGTGGAGAGAGGGAGAGAGATAGGTAGAGAGAGAGAGAGAGAAGATGAGAGATGAAGAGAACTCAATAAATAGAAAGGGAGAGATATAGATAGAGGGTGATATAGAGAGATAGAGAGAGATAGTGATATAGAGGAAGGACAAGATATCGATAGAAAAATATAGAGAGAAGAGTGAGAGGGAGATAGAGAGAGAAGTAGAGATAGAGATATAGATTAGATGAGATGGAGTGAATGAGAGAAATATATCAATAGATAGTGAGGGAGATAGAGAGTGATATAAATAGAGGGATAGTGAGAGAGGGAGATAAAGAGATGGGGAGATAGAGGTAGAATGATATGGATAGAAAGAGATAGAAAGGAGTGAGAGGGAGATAGAGATAAATAGAGATATAGAGCTATAAATTAGGAGGGGGAGAGTGAACAAAAGAGAGAGGTAGAGATAATGAGATATATTGACAAAAAATGAGGGAAATGGAGTAAGAGAAATAAGGTTATAAAGACTCAAGTAGAGAGGGAGAAAGATATATAGAGAGAGATATATATAAATAGATTGATAGGGAAGGGGATGGAGGGAGATAAATAGAGAGAGGAGAGATAGAGAGATATAGAAAGATGGAGTGATAGGAAGAGAAGAAGAGATAGGGATAGAAAGAGGGAGATATAAAGATAGAAAGGAGACATAGAGGATATAAATGAGCAAGAAAGATGGAAGGAAAGAGGAAGAGGAAGAGAGAAATAGAGATAGAAAGAGGGAGACAATTGGAGTGGGATATAGAGAGATAGAAAGTTAAATATATAGAAGTGATTTAGAGAGAGAGCTAGAGAGAGGGATATATAAAGAGAATAGGAAAGATGGAGTGAATAAGAGAGATAGAGATAATGAGATATAGATAGAGAGGGATAGGGAGAGGGAGAGATTGGATGATATAGATAAAAGGGGAAAACGTGAGAGATAAAGGAGGTGATAGAGACAAGAAATAGAGAGGGGGAGAGATAAGAAGATATAGATAGAGAGGGAGGGGGAAACATGGAGTTTTTGTGAGTGAGAGATATAGAGATAGAGATAGGAAGGGATCTATTTAGGGAGTGTGTATGAGTGAGAGGGATATATGGAGATAGAGATAGAGATAAATATATAAATAGGTAGAGAGGGAGATAAATAGAGGATAGAGAAGTTCTAGAGATATAGGAATAGGGAGTGATAGGGAGAGAGGGAGAGATAGGGATAGAAAGAGAAATAAATAAATATATATGATGGGAAAGATAGATTGGGAAGAGAGAGGGATGTATGGAGAGATAAGGAGAAAGAGATAGGGGAGATAGATATAGAGGAAGATGGAGACAAAGATAGAGATGGAGATGGAGAGAGGAAGAGGAAGAGAGAGGGAGAGGTAGAGATAGAAAGAGGAAGAGACAAAGAGAGGGAGAGGTGGAGGGATAGAGAGGTAGAGATAAAAATTTATATATAAAGAGACATAGAGAGAGATATATATAAAAGGAGAAAGAGAGAGGTAGAGATAGGGAGGTATAGAGAGATACGGGAAGAGAAAGAGAGATCTTTGTGTCTTTGTCTCCCTCTATATCTCTATGTTTTTCATCTCTCAATCTCTCGCATCCTCTCTCTTCCCTATTTCTCTCTATGTTTGTCTTCCTCTATCTATCTTTTTTGATTTTCCTCTCTCTCTCTCCTCTTTCCCTCTCCATATCTCTCTCCCTTACTCTCTTTTTCTATCCCTTTTTATCTCTTCCTCTTTCTCTCCCATCTCCCTCTTGATCTATCAATTTCTCTACCTCTCTATGTATTTATCTTCTATTTTTCTTTGTCTCTCTATCCCTTTATCTTTATCTCTATGCAAATTTATATCTATCTATACCTTTCATCTTCTTTATTTTCCTCTCTTTCTTTATCTCTTCTACTATCTCTCTCCCCATATCTCTCTATCTCTCTATCTCTTTCTCTCTCCCTTTGTATTCCTATATATCTCTACCTCTATCTTTATATCTTTATCTCTCTATATCTTTGTTTCCCTCTCTATCTCTCTACTTATCTCTCTATCCCTATCTTTGTTTCTCTCTTCTCTCTTTTGTATCTCCCTCTCCCTCTTTATCCCTTCATTTCTATCTTTGTTTATCTCTCTATTCCTATCTTTGTTTCTCTCACTTCTCTCTTTTTTTATCTCCCTCTGTATCCCTCCATTTATATATTTGTTTCTCTCTCTAACTCTCTTTGTCCTCCTTTGTCTCATTTTCTCCCCCTCTCTCTCTCTTCCTTTTTCTCTTTTCTCCCTTTTCCTCTCTCTATATCTTATCTCTATCTCCCTCTTCCTTCTCTCTTTCGCTTTCTTTTCTCTTTCTCTATCTATTTTACTCAAGTGTGCAATGGGTACATTAGCGATGTCTTAAAGGTGAATTATCATATCCTTAATCAAATGACATGCCACCCTGAGCATAACTCCCCAAGGACACATTCAATTCTTGTATTATTGACATGAAACAACTAATCAAAATTTAGTCTTTCTCTTTCACTTGCTCACTAACATTTAATTTAGAATTTAAGTTTGAAATTTGTTTTATTATATCAATTAAAATAAAAATTCAAAATATAATTATTTTATAATAATTAAAGTTTTAATAAGACAAATAATTATAAATCAATTCTAATAATGTTTAATTATTATTTGTAATTTCATAAAAAGAAAAATAATTAAAATGAATTTCATTTAAAAAAAAAATAAAAGTGGGTAAAAACTTTAGTAATCAAAGAGAGTAGTACAAAACATAAAAGTAGTAGGAAACCCAAAAGGGCCTAGAAGAAACATACAAGAAATCAAGAAGTGTTCATGCAACACCTCATATCCTTCATAACCAAATCCTCCAAATCTTGAGCAAGATCCCCAGCTAAACTATCTCAATCATCCACCAACCAAGTCCCATTCTTCTTGGAAGCCCATTTGGCCAACCCATTAGCCACCTTATTCTATTCCCGAGGGATATGAGAGAAGGTGATAGAATCAAGTAATTCTCCAAGACTATATTTGCTTAGCCACCACCACAAGTTGCCAACTAACATCATCAAATTGTTGTCTATTTATCAAGTCTATCACCACCCGAGAATCCAACTCATAGATAATCCTTTTCTAACCAAGGGCATATGCCCTCTTTAGAGCCAAAAGAATAGCCAAGGCCTCCATAAGATTATTAGAGTGTTTTCCCCTATATTCCAAAAAGAAGAACACAACCACCCCAAAACTATCTTTTCCCACCCCACCAATGCCAACGTACCCAGTATTACCCCTTGTAGACCCATCAGTGTTGATTTTCAAGACTCCAGTGGGAGGGGGTAGCCAATGTGCTACCCTAAAGACCTTCCCTTTAGAACACTTGCTCTGCCCAATCTTGGGCCTTCCAATACCACCAACAGAAATCCCTAGATTATGAATCCCTCTAGTATCACTAGGATCCATTGGGACTAACATATCACATTTAGCATACGAAGTCTCTAATAAAGCCCCAAGAATATGAGACCAAACTTGTCCCACTAGCAACTTCTTATCTAGATAGATCTTATGGTCGTGCTCCAACCAGATGTGCCAAATAATCAGACTAGGACCGATAGGCCACGTTATGTGCGGAAATGAAGTCTTCACTAGAATGGGCCGAATGTTCTGCCAAAACTCATCAAGAGAAGAAGGATGTTTGCACTATAAATTCTAGGCCCCCACCAAAGATGCCAAATAGTCCTAGCAAAGGGGCACTAAAAGGAAAGATGAGAAATTGTCTCAAAAAAAATTATACACAAGAATCATAATGAAGGACCTTGGAAGACCTGCTTATAGATGTTATCCCAAGTCAAGCACCTGCCATACACCACAAGCCAAGAAAAGAAATTGCATTTTGGCCAAGAGAATTTATTCCAAATGTTTTTCCACCAAGGAACCTCAACACTACCCAAGTCTTGTCTATCCAAAACACGATATCCTGAAGCAATAGTGAACTTCCCTTTTGGATCCAAACCCCAAGCCAACACATCCCACTTCGGAAGAGAAAAACAAATTATATCCGCCAAAAGGAGGAAAAATCCCTCCTATCCTCCAAAGATCTGCCCAAGGGCCATTCCTACACATTGTTCCACTGGTAAACAACAATCTGCTCGAATGCCTGAGGGGCTCTGAAATCCATCACTTTGCTCCAACCAACCTAAACAAAAATCCTACGTAAATCCCCCAAGTGAGGATGCGAGGAGAGGATAGGTGAGAAACCATCCCATGAGTCATGCCAAAAAAGAGCATCATAACCTTTGTTGTAGATCCAAAACATGCCTTGATAAACCAGCGTAGCCCCCCTCTTGAGAGTACCCTAGATCATAAAACCTTCCCCCACAATACTAAATCAAGGAACCTTAGCTCCATCCACCTCCCCAAGTTACTTGAAGGTAAGGATCCTAGCCCAATACTGATGTTGATGTGAACACCATCTCTAGTATAGCTTAGCAGCCAAAGCTTTCCCATTCCAATCCACCCTACACAATCCCAAACCACCATCCTGCTTTGACCGACAAACAACTTCCCACTTAATCAAGCTCCACTTACTCGAAAGGAGATTACTCGACCAAAGAAACTACCTACAAAGGCCTTCAAAATATTTGATGGACCTTGAAGGAGCAGTCAAGAAAATGTTGTGTAATTAATATTTAATTACACTTGCATAACTTTACTTAGGTTTTGCTTAGGTAATAATTAGTTTACTTAATTAATAAGTAAGCTTTATTTAGTTGAGCTATTTTAGGTCAACATTAGGGTTGCATACTTTGCTTTTATAAAGCAAATCATCTCATTGTAACATTGAATTCTTGAATATATCATTTCGCACATTCGCATGCAAAGCTTTGTTTTTTTATGTTTTCTCTTTTATGGAAGGTGTTTAGGTTTACATGTCTGATCTAGGGTTTTTAACATGATATCAGAGCCTTGACATGCAGCCCCTTCTCAAATTCTGGAGAAATTCATTGCAGAGTTCATTCGAGGTTCCTCGAGGATTTTATGCCTTGAGTTCATTTATGCAGCATCTTGGATCAGATCAGGCTTCACCATTAGATTCAAAGTGCTGAAAAAAGTCAGGTTTGGCTTTTATTTTGCAGATTTTGGTCATCATTTGCCAGATCTGGGAGGGTTTCAAGTTCGGTGATTTTTTGGAAGCTCTGGAGGTAGCCATTTTTTTAGAGCATTTTGAGCAGAAACGGAGGTCACTATTGCGTTCGCAATGGCCAAAAACCCTAAGATCGCCTTTTGTTTCATCGATTTTCATGAAGTTGATCCAGAAGGCAAAAAAAAATTCCCAAGGAAGCCGTATGGCCTCCCCAGCACGCATCCCGAGACACGATTTTAAAAAAAATGCAAAAAAACTTCATTTTTGGGGATCTGTGCCACCACCTCCAGTTCAAAAGTTGAGCGCCACTAGGTGGCCACCCGGTGGCCACCCAACAGCCACCACCACTGGTGGCTCCACCAATCCGCCACCTCCCATCCAGCCCCCGTGGGCTCATTCCAGCTCCGCCCCGGTCACATGGACGACCGGGGGCTACCCGCCAGCCCCTGAGGGCTTCTTATCTGTGGTGGAAGGTCACATGGGTGACCAGGGGCTCCGCTCCAACCCCCTATCCGCCAACCCCTAGTCGCGCACAGGACCATGGGTCGAATATTTTTAGTCCCCTGGGCTACCTGTAGGCCATATTGGCCATTCTAGAGCACCTTTGACAAAATCGGGCATATTTTTTGTGTACGGTGTCTGTTTTTCACAAATGAGATACAATTGGAAAGCTGATTCCGATGCCAATCTAGTGGTGTTGGTAGTTTTTTCTGATTTTTCTCTAGTTTTTGTTTTCAGGTCCTTGAACTCAGAACTTTTTGTTTTCACTCTGGAGGGCATATCTTTTGACTCGGTGATCCTTTTTTCGCCATTCTTGTGGCATTGGAAAGCTGGTTCAGTCCTCTACATAGATCTGAGGTCTTTTTCTATTTTATGTTTATGAATTTTTAGGAATTCTCTCCTTTTGTAGTCATTGGGGATTGTAATAAATGAACTGATATAAAGTTCCATCGAGGGGGTTTCTTGCATAATAATCTTCATCATGTTTTGATGGAAACTCGCATGGGTTGTAATATGGTTTCTTAGTTTCTTTTGGCCATATTTTGTCTTAGATTGACACATACCAGATTCATTTTGGTTCACACTTTAGATTGAGAGCCTATGATTAGTGATCCACATCGGATCCATCTCAGTTTGAGGGCCACTAAATTTGTGGTTATTGTTCTTGAGTCTGTATGGTACTTTTTCCCATGGAAGAGTTTTAGTCTCAGTTTTGAAATCAGCATCGAGATTCACGGCTTCCAGATTCTGTCATCATCATTTCATCTACTGTTGCTTTATGGATTTCAGGGTTGTTCTAGTTTGGAGTGTTCAAGTGTTCTATGGCATCGGGTCTGCTGTCACATTATGATGATTTCAATATGGTTTCTTGTAGATAGAAGTATCTTTCCTTGCTTGCCAGATTGCGGTTCCAGTGTTACTCCACAGTGTTCTTCCAGTGCTTCTTTGCAGCAGTCATCTCATTGTAGGGGGGGTTATCCCATTGGGTTTTCCTTCTCTACCTCATTATTGCATTTGTACATGGGTACCTAATCAGGCCTTATTGCCGGGACCCATTCATTCTTTCTTGCATTCATCTTAGTTTTAGGTGCATGCTTATCTAGTCTCCCTAAGTTGCACTTATGGGGGGTGTTAGTGTAATTAATATTTAATTACACTTGCATAACTTTACTTAGGTTTTGCTTAGGTAATAATTAGTTTACTTAATTAATAAGTAAGTTTTATTTAGTTGAGCTATTTTAGGTCAACATTAGGGTTGCATACTTTTCTTTTATAAAGCAAATCATCTCATTGTAACATTGAATTCTTGAATATATCATTTTGCACATTCGCATGCAAAGCTCTATTTTTTTATATTTTCTCTTATGTGGAAGGTGTTTAGGTTTGCATATCTAATCTAGGGTTTTTAACACAAAAAACACCTATATAAAGGAAGGGCCTGCACCACAGAGTTTAACAAAGTAACTCTACTGGTCGTAGATAGCCATCTATAGATCTAATGACAAACCAACTCTCAAAATTTATCAAACACATCCTACCAAAAACACCTGGGCAACAAGCACACATCTAGAGGGATACCCATATAGATAAATGGAAGCTTCCGCACCTGAAACCTTAAAATCTTGGCAATACGTTGTTGTATGAGCATTGGGGTATTAAAGAAATAAATGCAAGACTTACTTTCATTAATGTTTTGACCTGAGGCAACCAATTAACAATCCAAAGTCTCAACCACTTCAACCACCTTAGCAACACCCATCAAAGTCGTATCATCCACAAACTGAAGATGAGTTTGAGGAGGTAGAGAATTTCTCCATTTCCATCCCTGAATGAGCCCATCCATAACATGGGACTTAATGAACCTCCCCAAGCCTTCATCCATCAAGATGAACAAATATGGGGATAAGGGATCCCCCTGTCGAAGACCTCTAGAAGCATCAAATAGATCAAAAGACTCCCCATTTATGAGAACGAAAAAGAAGGAAGTTGTCACATATCTCATGACCCAATCAATCCATTCAATAATGAACCCAAATTCTCTAAGAATTTTGATTGAAAAACCCCATTTAACTCTTTCATAAGCTTTAGCCATGTCCAACTTTATAAACATAGCCTTTTCTCTAGAAGAGGCCATTGAATGAATAGTCTCAGCCGCAATAACCACTCCATCCAAAATCTGTCTACCCACAATGAAGCCCCCTTGTTCCTCCAAAATCAACTTATCTAGCCATGGCTTCAAACACTCATCAATTAAATTTGTAATGATTTTATACACCACATTGCACAAAGAAATTCATCAAAAAATATCCAGAGAATCAACACTCTCACGTTTTGGGATAAGATCAAGAAATGTGGCATTCATGGCTCGCAACATTTTCTTATTCCTTGAAGACTCCTGAACAACCTCCAACAGATCAAGGTTGATCACTTCCCAAAATTCTTGAAAGAACTTAGTCAAAAACCCATTTGGACTAGGAGCCTTCCCTTTTTCAACTGAAACACCACATCCTCCAACTCCTTCAAATAAATAGGTTTAAGAAAAGAGGCATTCATATCCATAGTCACCAGAGGAGGAATACAGGCCAAGAAATAAGCTTCTTCCTCACTAGCAGGTGGGGTATCTTCAAAAAAGAGAGCAGAGAAAAAATGAACTGCCTCTCTAGAAATTTCTGAAGAGGAAGAAAGAACAAAACCCTTAGGAGAGTGAAGTGAAGAAATAATGTTACCCTGTCTTTGAGCCTTCACCGAGTTATGAAAGAAGGAAGTATTCCTATCCCCTTCCTAAAGCTAATCAACATGAGCCTTCTATTTCCAAAAAAAATCCTCATGAAGCTCCCATTCCTCTAGGCATTTAACTCCACTATCCTCTAACCTATTCAAATCCACATCAAGATCCTGATCCCGAATCTGCCTGGTAATAGAATCCAAGTGCTCCTAGGCAACCCTTTCCTTTTGAAACACATTTACAACTAGATACTTATTCCAATGTTTCGATTTATACTTCACATATTGAAGCCTCTTCACAAAGGAGTACATGGTTGTACCAAAATCAATTCATCCTTCAGTCCACCATCTAGAAACCAAGTCAAGAAGATTGTCCTCCCTGAGCCACATAAGATGAAATCTAAAAGTTTGTTTCCTGGAACCACCAGCCAGATGGGAAGTGAATTTAATCGGCCAATGGTCCAATCCCCACCAATCTAAAATTTTAGAACTTTATAGCCACTTGTCACCAATCCAAAAACTAGAAACAAGAAACCTATCTAACCTTTCAGAAATGGCATCATCCCCAAGCCTCCTATTATTCCAAGTAAACATTCCATTTAAAGGTTTGATATCCATAAGTTGAAGCTGAGACAAATTATCCCTTAGAAGATCAGAGGACGGGTCCAAACAAGGCACACCCTCCCTTTTCTCCTCCAGAGAGGCAATTGTATTAAAGTCACCTGCCATAATCCAGGGAAGGAAAGGATCCAACGATCTCAAAAAATTGATATGAGACCACAAGAGAATCTTACCAGGGACATCCGTTAGAGCATAAATGTTGGAAAGAAAAGTTATTTCCCCCATCTCCAAACTAATCACAACAAGAGAAATGGAGAATATACTAGAGATCCACCAAATAGGAGAAATTCGCTAAGGATCCCAAAAGAAAGAAAGACCCTAGAGCTGCCTTGTGCACCCACACTTTGGCATAACCCTCTATTCCAAATATTAGATGCACACTGCATCATACTATCCATAGATAATTTTTTCTCATGGAGGAAAACCAAATCTAGAGAATGAGCATGAACCAAGTCCCGAATAGCCTTTTGTCTAGGGATGTTATTCATAATGTTTACATTCCATGATAACACAATCATTGCGAAGGGTGGGAGGAGTGAGTATCCAATGTCTTCACTGACCCAGAGTCAACCAACATTTCACCGGCCATCTTAACTTTCTCTTGATCCTTCTTCCTTCCCACCTTCTGGGACTTATCAGGAGCACTCTTTTTGAAGGGCTTTTGCTGCAAACCCAAAATAGGGGAAGAAGCAGAAATTTTATTCTTTCCAAAATGTCCATAACTCAAACCTCTAGTGGGATATGCACAAAAAAAAAAAAATACCAAAGAAGTACTAGCCAACACACAAGATTCCCCAAGCCCAACATCAGGGGAAGGAACAACAAAATCCTTCACCTCCCCAAGGCCAAGAACCAAAGAAATAACAACCATAGGATTAGGATTATGAGTAGTAAAAGGGGGAGCATCAACATGCATGTGAGGAGATATCCCCTCCTCATGAACTAAGTCATCCAGTGCATCAAACTTGTTAAAAATATCCTCCTCTTGACGGTCCCGTAAAGTCCTCTTCTAACCTTGACTTTTATTTCGAGGCCTAAAAGGCACAAACCCATCTTTATCTGGAGTCACCCTCTGCATGGGCACTTTTCCCTTTTCAGATCTTGGATTTGATCAAGCTATCTCATTACTTGAGCTACCCACACCAAGACCATAAGTACACCTCCTTTGAAGATGACCATACTCACGACATAAATGACATTTGAACGACAAAGTTTCATATTCTAACGGCTGAGTCTAGGAGCTAGATCCTACTATCAAATCAACAGAGTTAGGAAAAGGCTGACTCAAATCAATCTCCACACGAACATGTGCATAGGAAAAAGTCCTCTTCTTCAAAGTCTACTAATAAGGGCCAATCAATTTTCCTAATGACATGCCAATTGACCGCAGTATATCTCTCCTCCAACATTTAAGCGACAACCAAGGAAAGTGAACCCAAACCAGGACCTTGGATGACAACTCTTTCGTTGAATTAAAAACCACATGCCATGGTTTAATGAACAGTTCAACCTAATTATAAAAGTACGGGCCACCCTCAAAAGCCTTATTTCAATTTGAAACGCATGAAAAATCCACCAAGAAGAAATTGTTCGTAGCTAACAAAACATCGAAATCTCCCTCTGGGTTCCATGTCTTTCGAATCCAAGGGTCAATAAAAGGAAGAGAAACCCTCATCCCCATAAACTTGCAGATCAAAACATGCTTGTTGTAATATTCTAGATCCTCTGCAGCTACTTCCTTTTGAATCACTACCACTGGGCACACTTGAGCCCTTTCCAAGCATTCATTAACCTTTTGCAATTTAAACACACCGTTCCTAGACAATCCACTCTAGGAGAAGACAAAGTGGGAACCCCGTCACTCGCCTTTGTCATAGCATCATCCCTTGTCACCTTGTTCACCTGACGTTCAGAGCCATCATAGCCACCCCCCAACAACCCTTGCCAACTGTTGCCACCCACCAAACCTCAGTTGCTACAAAATCAATCCAACCACACACGGAAAAACCTTTGAGCATTGAAAAGGATAAAACCCCCTCAACACAAAAAAAAAGGCAACTCAAACCCAAGATCAGCAACATCCTTCCCAAATAAACCAAATAGAAACCAATGGCTTGTTGAGAAAGCCCCACATAGCCAAAGGAAGCTTTGAGCAAGCCTTACACAATAGAAAAAAGAATGAAGAGCACCCACTAACCAACCCACCCTATAAGTAGAAAAAAAACCCCCCACGCGCACCAACAACACACACCAAAGGCGATCCAAGAGAGAATGAGGGCACGCAACCCGAGCCTCATAGGCCACAAGCAACAAAACCCATGAAGTAGAGCTTCACCATGTGCGCCATCCCCCCCTCCCAATAAAAAAAGTTGCAAGTGTTACAGACAGTTATAGTTAATGAATTTCAAACTTAAATCGGAATTAAAAATTAAAATTGAATAAACTAAATGCAAAGTCAAAATATATCAAAATGCAAATATTAATAAAAATAATATTAAAAAAAAAAAACTAATAGTAAATAATCAACTTCTTAAGTTAATATATAATTAAATTAAAAAGAAACTATTTTTTTTATTTGTTAGAAATAAAATATTACTAAAACATATATCTAAAAAATTTAATTTCTATATTACAAACTATTTTAAAATTAATTAAAAATTAAACTCATTATTAACAAATGAAAAATTACAAACTTAAATATGAATATAGTTAATTCTTAAATAAATTAAATTTAAAAAATTTGAACCTTACTTCAAATAGAATAGTAAAAATAAACAATATAAAAATTGCTAAAGTCACAATAGAACAAAACTTAAAAAGTCACAATAAAACAAAACTTAAAAAGTTAAACATAAAATGAAACTTATTAAAAAGATCATATATTTTTCAATTTTGATTAATAATTTTTTTTTATCATTTTTTGTTATCATTTCATGTTTTTAATGTAAAATATTATTAAAGTTGTTTTTAAAAAATAATCAAATATTTTAAAGGAAAATTTAAAATATAATTATTAATAATATATATTTTTTAAAATATTGTAATAATGGAGATTTTTAATGTTATTCAAATTAGTATAAAATTTTAAATTATAGATATGATATTTTTATATATTAATAAAGATTTTTTAAATGAGAGATCAAATTTCAAAATTAATTATTCATGAATAAAAATAAATAAATTATTCAATTTTTTCTTTCAATTATTTAAATTTTTTTATATAAATTAAAATTTATCTTTAAAATTGATTTTAATGTATTATTATGTGTAAAATAAATTACTTTATAAAAAAAAATATAATATAAAATAGTGAACAAAAATATAAATGAAAGTAAATATATTTAATTATTATTTAAATCAAATATCAAGTTTTAAAATTAATCATTTGTCCAAATCAAAAAGTTTAAAACTATTTAATATTTTTCCTTTCAATTATCTAAACTATTTTATATAAATTAAAAATTCAACTTTAAAATTGATTGTAAAATATTATTATATATAAAAAATACATTCTATAACAAAAATATAAATTAAAATAATAGATAAAATACAAATCAAAATAAATATAATTTAAAATTGATTTTAATGTACATAGCACTAAGCAAGAAAAAGTTAACTCCTAGACAAAAGTGGCCTATGTATGTAGCATGATATCCTACCCCCCATCCCCCATCTCTCGCGGTGGACAAAATGGCCTCGACGGAAAAGGTAGCCAGACGGAAAAAGTTGATGGTCGGACGCTAACTCCACCATGTTGTTGCCTGTCCTATCACCAGGAAAACGTGTCAGTGCCAATGGGTTTTTAAATCATACTTTGAGATGGAGAAAAACCCAAAAAAATGTGGCATTCCAAACCATTATTTCATCCATTTTGTGGCATTCGAAACCATCATTTGCAAATATCAAAAAGCCCAAACGAGTTCCCATTTTCGATAGCGGCATTTTGCTGGAGAGCAACGGGAAGGAGTTGAGTTGAAGGAGTTCGGAGCTAGCAGGTATGTATATCTTCTTGAAGAATTTGTCGTTTTTCCATTCTACCTAGGAACTATGAGGAAACAAATGACCATTTTGCGAGGTTATGGTTTATGTGATTTTCTGTTGAGGGTTTTTTAATTTTTGTTTCCTCTCGTCTGTTGGTTTTGAAATTTTGCGCTTGCTAAATGAAATAGCTAACAACCCATTGTGGAAGTATGAGTGAAATTAGTGAATAACATTTATAGAAACCTGAAATCATGCAAAATATATGATGAGGTTGGAGAAGGCAACATGGGCTCTGCAATGAAATGGTATATTGTGAAAACCATATAAATCCCAGAACGTCGCCATTGTTGGCATTCTTATTTTGAACGTTGCAAGGTTTTCGTTGGGGAAAGGGGTATTTATTTGAAATGCAAGGCTATTAATGTTTTTTTGTGTCAAGGATTTTTAATCTTTGTTTCCTTTATGCTGGTTTTCAAAATTTTCCATTGCTAAATGAAATAAATGACAACCCATTGTGGAAATATGAGTGAAATTATTGAATAACATTTATAGAAAGCATAAACCATGATGTAGAATATGTTATGAGGTTGGAAAAGGCAACGTGGGTTTTGCAATGAAATTATATATTTTGAAAACCACATGAAACCTAGAATGTCACCATTGTTCACATTCTTATTCAGAATGGACAAAAAAGCACAAAATATGGCATTCAAAATCATAATTTGCAAATAGCAAAATTGCCAAACGAGATCCCATTTTTGCCACCATTTTGTACACTCTCATTTTGGAAAACACACTATCTCGTAAAACACTGATTGTTCTAAAACCATTTAGAAGTAACAACCTGATTGGTTACTCACCCCTAACCTCAAATTGGTATGTTTTGTGATTGTCTGGAGACCCTTTTGTTATATAGATAGTAAGAATGTAATGAATTGGAAAAAAGTAGGGATTATGAAACCTACAAGGCATAGTGTTATAGATTGTTTGTTGTGCTGGAAAAAACATTGTCCCATGTCAGTTAAATCCTACCTACCTTTCCTGGATGTTTGGTCCTATCTGTCATTACAGTCCACTTTGGTAGAGTTCAAATGTCATTTCACTTTCTTTATTTGAGTGGAACAAAACACCCTAATGGAAATGAAGGTTGGATGGACAAATTGCACTGATGGAAAGACTTGATGGTCAGACATTAACTCGAACCTATTGTAGACCGGCCCGTTGTTGGGAAAACGTGTCAACATCGGTGGGTTTTTAAAATCATATTTTGGAATGGACAAAAACCCCAAAAAATGTGGCATTTGAAACCATTATTTGCAAATATCAAAATGAGGTGCCAAGAATGTAATCAAATACGGGAAACCGTAGGTATTATGAAACCTGCAAGGCACAATGTTGTTATAGATTGTTTGTAGTGTTGGAAAACACACTATCCCATTTTAGTTAGTTTGATATGAAGAGTTTTATTTCGTTATGCTCCAAGAATGTAATGAAGTCCACTTTCATATTTTTGAACAATGCTTTGCTACAGTCCAAATGTCATTTCGCTTTCTTTATGTGATTGGAACAAATAAAATGCTTGCATTATTTGTAGTGTTGGAAAAAACTCTCTCCTCTCAATTGGCTAGAAAACTGACCCAACGACACCGTTAACTCCTACCTACCATTTCCCGAACGTTTGTTGTTGTACGTCGGTTTCGTCACTTTGATCCCCCATCTGGCGAGCTCTACACTATGATGTCTTTTCATTTTATGTATGTTACCATGTATGTCGTTATGTATGTTTTCATGTGTTTTTGTATTTACATAGGTCACTTTTGTCTAGGAGTTAGCTGGCTCCAAAAAGCTAACTCATAGACAAAAGGCACCTATGTATGTAACATGAGGTCAAAATGGCATCTCAATTTCCTCATCTGATTCGACCAAATAAATGCTCACATTATTTGCAGTGTTGGAAAACACACTATCTACATATAAGCTGTCAAGAAACAAGCAACCCATATAGTGTTGTAAAACCCTCTCGAATCAGATGAGGAAAGTGAAATGCCATTTTGATCTCATGTTGCATTAATAGGTGATTTTTGTCTATGAGTTAGCTTTCTCCAATGACACGATGGAGTTAACGTTTGACTGTCAAATTTTTTCGTCAGTGCTATTTGTCCATCCAGTCACCTTTTCTATTGGGGCCATTTTGTCCACCGCGGGAGATGGGGGGTGGGGGGTATGATATCATGCTACATACATAGGTTCCTTTTGTCTAGGAGTTAGCTTTCTCTGATTGGAACAAATAAATTGCTTGCATTACTTGCACAGTTGGAAAACACACTATTTTCCCTCAATTCCAAAGGGTTTTACAACACTTTATGGTTGCTTGTTTCTTGACACCTTATATGGAGATAGTGTGTTTTCCAACACTATAAATGATGTGAGCATTTATTTGGTCAAATCAGATGATGAAAATGAAAATCCATTTTGATCTCATGTTAGATACATCGATGCTTTTTATTTATGATTTAGCTTTGTCCTGATTGGAACAAATAAATTGCTCACATTATTTGCAAAGTTGGAAACACACTGTCTCCTCTTAGTTGCAAAGGGTTTTACAACACTAAATGGGTTGCTTGTTTCTTAACACCTTATATGGAGACAATGTGCTTTCCAACAATGCCAATAATGTGAGCATTATTTTATTTGGTTGAATCAGATGAGGAAAGTGAAATGCCATTTTGACTGTACCAATTAGAAGAGAAAAAATAAACAGAAATAAAATGCTCACATTATTTGCAGTGGTGGAAAGCACATTGTCTCTTCTCAGTTATTCCCTCATGAAAAGTGTTGGTTTTGTACGCTCCAAAAATGTAGTGAAGGGACCTTGATCTTTTAGAAAAAAAATTATGGTGACGTAAATATGACATTTCCCTTTTTTCATCTGATTGGAACAAATAAAAGGCTCCCATCATTTGCAGTGTTGGAAAACACACTGTCCCATGTCAGTTAGTTCGTTATGAAAAGTTTTGTTTCGTTATGCTCGAAGAATGTATTGAAGAGCACTTTGATATTTTTGAATAACTCTTTGCTACAGTCCGAATATCATTTCACTTTCTTCATCTGATTGGAACAAAATAAAAAACTCATAGTATTTGCAATGTTGGAAAACACACTATCTCCTCTCAGTTATTTCCTCATGGAAAGTTTTTGTTTTGTACACTTGAAAAATGTAATGAAATCCACCTTCATATTTTAGAACAACTCCTTGGTGATGTAAATATGGAATTTCCCTTTGTTCATCTGATTGGAACAAATAAAATGCTCACATTATTTGGAGTGTTGGAAAACACACTATCTTATGCTAGTTAGTTTGTAATGGAAAGTTTTGTTCAAGTAATTTGGAGATTAAAGAAAAAAATCTATTTAGAAAACTCACTCTCTTGTGTCAAAATTCTTATTTGTTATTTTTTGGAAACATACATAAATATATATATATATATATAGTATGCATTGTTGAATACATTATTACTGTTTTTGAAAATTATGGGTTGGGAAATGATGGGTGTTATACAAGTTGTAACCCACATACTATTCTAAAACCCTTTACAAGTAGCAACCTAATTTCTTACTCATCCTCACCTCAATTTGGTAAGTTTTGTGGTTTCCCCATGTGCAACTCCTTTTT
Organism: Sequoiadendron giganteum; assembly: GCA_007115665.2. Lineage (NCBI taxonomy): Eukaryota > Viridiplantae > Streptophyta > Pinopsida > Cupressales > Cupressaceae > Sequoiadendron > Sequoiadendron giganteum. The sequence goes on along the minus strand of CM021104.1, from coordinate 506,487,209 downwards.
GTGCTCTTCACCCTCTAGGTTTGAGCATGGAGATTGAACCACAGACTGTTATCCAACGTGTAATTATTTTGTGCATTTTCATATTTAACCAATGCCATCACCTGATATTTTTTGGTCAATCAAGGTGATCACCAAGGTTTTCATTGACTTCTTAACGTTTATTCTTGAATAGTCGATGCACACTATGCTTTGCAAGCATAGTGTCTTGCAATAATCTGTATTTTTACAGTTATCTATATAAGTAATGAAATAAATAGAAGTTTGACAATGGTGCATGGTATCTCTCTTGTTTGTCTTGTCTGCCCTTATTGATTGTGCAAGTGATGTCCTCTTTCATATGCTAGGAGAGATGAGTTTGAGATATATCTGAATGAACGTTCATTGCTTCACAGTTCTAGCAAAATGGAAAAATGGCAGATATAATTGTCGATATATATTACAAGTGTTAGTGATAGGTTAAATTGGAAATTAATTTCCCATGGTACAGATTAATATGTTTGTTTATTGAATGTACAAGATGGCATGTTGCAGTCAACACAACATATGATCCAATATTGGTGAAGTTTGGAATGAAGTGAATTCTTTATAGCAAGAAATGTCTTTAATTTTCCAATTTAATCTATCACTAACACTTGTCTCTCTTCTAGGTGGTTGATATAGGCAGGGAAAGAATATTGAACAAAACAAGGGTAGGTGGATTGAGAAGGATGCTTCAGGAGACGTGAAGATTCTGCAATAAATACAGGTGATTTTGTTTGCCATAGCTTGAATCACAAGTGTACTGGGCAGTTAAATTTACAAAAGAAAATTGTATTTAGAATTTCTTATTTATATAGGGATGGGATGGTTATTGTGGGGAATGCAAAAAATTTGCACTTTAATTTAAATAAAATAAATGTTACATTATTCTGTGTGTATTATATGCCAAAATTTTACTTGAATCATGTTTCCTTGTTGAAGAGTGAGTGTTGCACGGGAAATTTTTAAAGCATCAATGAAGGGAGATAGTGCATCTTTTCAATTATCCTTCTCATAATTTATTTGTTTGAATTTTAGGTTGATTTTTGCTACACTACATCGGTATCATTTTTCTCCCAAAATAGAATAGGAACCTTTGGATCCTTGGTAATTAGATCAGATATATTTTGAAAAGAACATAATATTTATGATTTTACATTAGAGTAATTCTCCTTTTAAACGATGTACATCTGTTTAGTTGTGAAGCATTGTTGCATAGTTGGGTTTCATAAGATTGTGAATAAGGAACATTGTTATTCTAATTATTTTTACTCAGTATAATATACCATACAAACTGCAAAGGTGAGGCCATAATAAGACAAAAATGGCCATTAGGCTTCCCAAATTTTGTAATGGAATTGCTCTTTGTAACACAATGCAAAATTTTTGAAAACACAATGTGTTTTGCAATGTAGAAGCCTCTTTACAAATATTAGTTTTCCTTGTTGCGACTTTGGAGGTTTAGAAACATAATGTGTTGTCAATTGTGTAGATGCTTATGCTGAAAAGACCCACCTAAGTACATACAAAAAATGCATAAAACCATAAATAAAAGCTTATATAACAACACACATGGTAATAAAAAGTGAGGAAACTGACTGACAAGACCAAACGCCTGGGAAATGGTAGGTAAGTGTTAACGGTGTCCTTGGGTCAGTTTTCTCACCTCCTACTAGCCAAAAAAGGTGGGTGCCTTAGCTTGCTCGTGAAGTCTTTCTTTCATCCACATTTTTTTCTAGGGTGAGAAAACTGACGAATGACATGGCCTTTTTGTTTCCAGTCTGCTCATTGAAAGCTAAAGGTTTGAGTGCATGTGGAGGAGTTGGAGGAGAAAACTGACCAAATTGGGGTGGTGGGTACTATCCAATAGTGTTGCAGAGGGTTCTACAACACTATTTGGGTTGCTTGTTTCTTAACACGTAGGGTTTTCCAACATGAATTGTTGCAAAATAGAATGAAGTGTGTACTATAAAACACACTATGTGTTGATGGTTAATAGAGTCACCCTTAACTGAGAGATGTGCTATTTGATAAAATAGAACACCACCTATATGTTTGTATATTTGTATTTCAAGACAAAGGTTGGGTATAAGTAAAGGTAGGCTTCAAAACACATTGTGTTTTCCAACATGCACTATACAACGTTCACCACTTTCAACGAGTTTATTCATTATTGCCGATAACGACAAGAAATTAGTGTTCTTGTTATTTGTAATGCACACCTACATATACGGGTGTAAAAACTAGAAGGGCTTGGGTATGTTGTGATATGGAGGTTGAAAAATGCAGTGTGTTATGAAGCATGCAATTTTTTATATACTTGAAACTTAAACAAAATAATGGAAGGTGTGATTTTGAAGACATTCATACTATTTTGTAACATTTCATATTGTAAAATTGTACATTTTAAGAAGCAAGCAACCCGTTGTGAGACAACCCCCTACATGTAAATAAGGAGATTCAAACAACTGAAAACCCACATGGGTGATCCCACAATACTGGTTTACAATTTTTGGGCAAATTGGACATTGAATTGATTTTTTTAACTAAATCTTCACTTTTGGGCTCCTATAGCGGCTAAACCATGAGGAATTTGAAGATGATACAAACTAGTGATTTGTGATGTCTTGTCTATAGATTCTAAATATATTTTTTTTAAAAACTTTGGAATCAGATTGCACTTATTTTTCCATCTCCTTTGAAAACTAGATTTAAAAAAAAAATAACATTTTTAAGGAGTGGCGCTCACTGTATACAACATAATTTTTTTTGTATAAAGGTTAAAATTCTAATTTTTTCGAATTTAGATTTCTAACTACAATATCCAACACTTTCATTTGGTTTCATAGTGTTTTATTAAATATGTTTTCTTTAATCAAGTTTCGAAGTCAAACCAATTACAATTGAAACATAGGCGAACTGTATACAACATTATTTTTTTTGTATGTATCAAAATTCAAAAAAAAACTGTTAATGGATCAAGCACATCAATACCCAACCTGAACATATTTTTTAAAATTTTATTTCGATAATCTGCTATTTTTCCACGTGCAGAACATAAAGCTTGTTTTTTTGTGAAAAACCTATGTTTAATAAAACTAAAAACACACATACATAATAAAACCAAAACATATTAAAATTATATTTGTTGGATAGCTCATTCTGATGACTATCATGATCATTTTAAATAAATTTTAAATGAATTCATTTGATCCCCTAAAAGGTAAATAAAAAGTGTTTTTTTATTAGCATTTTGATAGGTGTAAAGGAGACTCTGTTGTAGGTATGGTTTAAAACTACGGGGTTCTATCCAAGGGGGTTTGATCTAAGGTGGTTTGATCAAACCCTCTTCAATTGGAATATTTAAAATGGAATTTTTGAAGGCTTAAATCTTTATATTTTCTAAAAATATGTGATTTTAGAAAAAATCAGAATCTCCTAGAAATTGTAAACCAACTTTGTGGGATCACCCACATTGTGTTGTCTAAAATACAACTATTTTGTGCACTTTGTTTTTCAATCATCTGAAATTTAAACACAACAATGGAAGGTGTTATTTTGAAGACATTCATACTATTTTGTAGCATTCCATGTTACAAAACTGTGGGTGTTAAGAAGCTAGCAACCCAACATGAGACAACCCTTTGCATTTAAGCAAGGAGATTCGAATGACTGAAACCCAACACTCTGTTTTCCAAATTACAATTATTTTGTGCACTTTATTTTTTCAATCATGTGAAATTTAAATGCAATTTTTTCCCAAATTAAAAGTCCTTATAAATTTTGAAAGTGCTTTTGAATACATTCGGACTATCTATATTACGAAAGCATTTGAAGACATTCTTTCTATTTAGTAAGAATGCATGTTGGAAAACCCTAGGTGTTAAGAAACAAGCAATGCATATCTAGTGTTGTAAAACCCTGTGCAAGTGAGAAGATACAATGTGTTTTCCAACACTACAAATAATGCGAACATTTTATTTGTTCCAATCATATAAAGAAAGAGAAATGGCATTTGGACTATACCAGAGAGTTGTTCAACAATTTGAAAGTGGACTTGATTATATTCTTGGAGCATAATGAAATAAAAGTGGAACTCTTCGTAAAAAACTAACTGAAATGGGACAGTGTGTTTTGCAACATTGCAAACAATCTATAACAATTGTGCGTTGCAAGTTTCATAATACCTAATGTTTTCCAATTTCATTACATTCTTCGCACCTAATTATGATATTTGCAAATAATGGTTTTGAATGCCATGTTTTTTTGGGTTTTTGTGCATTCCAAAATATGATTTTGAAAACCCACCGGTGATGACACATTTTCCTAGCAACGGGATAGGCCATGGGAGGTCGGAGTTAATGTTTAACTGTCAAGTCTTTCCATCGATGCCATTTGTTCATCCAACTAGATTTTGACTGTAGCAAAGTGAAATATGAAACATAACTCTTACATATTCTACATGGTTTCTGATTTGTGTAAACATTATTCAGTTATTTCACTTATATTTTCACAATGGGTTGTCAGTTATTTCATTCGACAATTGCAAAATTTCATATTTCTCATTGCTCTCTACCAACCTGGAAAACGTCGCTATGGAAAATGGCGGTCAAAATGGGACCTCGTCTGGGATTTTTGCTATTTGCAAATAATGGCTTTCAATGCCACGTTTTGGGCTTTTTGTCTATTCCAAAATATGAGTTTTAAAACATGATGATTGTTATGATGCATGTGACATGCATTTTTGTAGGGAGAATAGCCTCCTCCCAATTGCAGAAGGTAATCTCCTTGCAACATGGCTTACACATTAACGTGTTGCCATTCTTCAGGGATAAAACATGTTTGATTATTACTAGTAGTTGATTTTTGCATTCTATTGTTTAATAAATTTTGCATCAATTTTATGGATGAAACTCCATGATCCATCATCAGGATGAAGAAGAGAGCATAAGGGGTGACACTAATGGTCTCTTCTTCATGCTGATCTTGGATTATAGAGTCTGATCTGAAATGTTGATGCAAAAATTCTTACAGAATCGAATCCAGAAATCAACTAGAAATAATCAATATGGATTGTGGAAAATTGATATAATTTATGTTTGATTATGTTATCATTTGAAAGACATGTTTTTTCTGGGATAATAGCTTGAGTTTACTATATTTTGTAGGGATATTAGCTTTTTCCCTACAATTGGATGTCGCTATTCTCCCTAGAAGAATGCATGTCAGAGGCATCATAACATACAAAAATACATACACCGCATGATGGGATAGCGTATTGTGGAAAATAATTGAAGGTTGGAAAATACTGTGTGTTTTGAGGTCTTTCATTATGCACATTGAAAGCTAAAGGTTTGAGAGCGTGGGGTGGAGTTGTAGTTGCAGGATATATAAAAGCACGCAAATTCAACTGAGGGGGGAGTAACGAATTGGGATGTTACTTGTGAAGGGTTTGTAAATGGTATTTGGTTTGCAGGTTGAATAACACCCAGTGTTTTCCAACCTGCAATTACACATTGTTGGCCTTTCCATTGTATGCAAAAGTTGACCTATCAATGCCTGATACAAGTGTTAGATAAGACCTGTGTAAAGACACGAGAATATTTCATGATAACTGGGCATCTTTGGAGCTACCTTGCAATATTCGCAAAACAAGCTCTTCTCTCCAGCACACATCACCACCTCTTTGACAATCTCATCCACTCAGGTCCATGATGTTGAAAGCCGTCATTGATGTATGATGGAGAGAAGTGCATGTTTTGGAAATGAGAAAGCTATGCTTGAAAGTTGGCTAGTTTTCATGAAATGTTGTCGCACTAGCGGTGGGGGTGTGGGGGTACAACCTTATGTGTTTTCCATCCTACAAATTTTTTTGTGCAACTTGTGTTCCAAACGTATAACAATATTGAAATATAATTTTTGCTTCAAGTAAGGGTTGTTATAAAATATGAAGCTGAACTTCAATACATTGTGTTGTTTTTCCATTCTGCAACTTTTTTTGTGCATATTGTGTTCCAAATGTATGACGATATTGCAATGGAATGTTTGTTGCAAGTAAGGGTTGTTATGAAATATGAAGTTGAAATTAAATACATTATTTTTTTACAATCTGCATAACACTAACTATTTTCTTTGAACAACATTTGAGAAGTGAGGGACAACCCTGTGTGTTTTCCATATTGCAACTTTTATTTGTGCATATTGTGTTCTAAACGTATGATGACATTGAAATGGAATATTTGTTGCAAGTAAGGATTGTTTTGAAATATGAAGCTGAACTTCAATACATTGTGTTGTTACAATCTACATAAGACTAACTGTTGTCTTTGAACAACATTTGAGAAGTGAGGGGCAACCCTGTGTGTTTTCCAATGGTGCAATCCATGCAAGCATTTTATGTGTTCCAATCACATGGAAAAAGGAAATATAGCATTTCAAGTCTACCAAATAGTCATTCTAAAAATTCAAATTTGACTTCATTTCATTTTGGGAGCGTAGAAAACAAAGACCTTTCATAAGCAAATAACTGACAAGGAATAGTGTGTTTTCCAACATTGCAACCAATGCAAGCATTTTATTTGTTACAATCACATGAAAAAGGAAAAGCTGACATTTGCACTCTACCAAATCATTGTTCTAAAATTGAAAGTGAACTTCACTTCTTTTTTGGAGCGTGAATCAAAACTTTTCATAACGAAATAACTGACAAGGGACAATGTGTTTTCCAACACTGCAAGCAATGCAAGCATTTTATGTGTTCCAATCACATGGAAAAAGGAAATAGTATTATGTATCCTCCAGCTACAATTATATTGATAGTATGAATGTCTTGGAAGCCTTTTGATTTGTACATGCTAATAATGTAATTAAGTTCACCTTTAAAATATATAATAACTCTTACTTATAGTATAAATTGTATTTGAATTTCTTCGTACGGTTGAAAAAAAGGAATGCATAAAATAATGGCAGATTGGAAACCACATCATGGGTTGTCAGTTGTTTCATTCTGCATATTTAAATCTAAACACTTGAGAGGATGGGGAGGACTTGCAGGTGTGGGATACATTCGGTTTCAAGTTTCTTAACGCCCTCTATTTTCCAAATTCATTACATTATTGCTATCTAGAAAGCTAAATGTTCTCAAGACTATTACAAAACATACCAAATCGAGGTGGGGCGAGTAACCAATAGGGTTGTTACTTGTAAAGGGTTTTAGAACAGTTTGTGGGTTGCAGGATTAATAACACCCTATGTTTTCCAACCTCAAATTACACATAATAGTTTGAATTCCTTGAGAAGCTTTTCTTATTTAGATAGTAGGAATGTAATAAAAGGGCACCGCCAACAATTACAATTGTTAGTTATGGTATAAATTGCAATTGAGTATCTTCATGTGATTGAAAAAATTAAATGCATAGAATTATTTAATGTTGGAAAATATAGTGGGTTACTTCTATAGCATTTTACAATACTGTGGGTTGTACGTTTCATAACACCATCTCTTTTCCAGCCTGGAATTTTGCTCACAGTAGGAATGTATTGAAAACCTATTTTTATTTAGACACAAAGAATCTAATGAATGGCACCTTCAAAATTTATCACAAGTCTTAGGTAGAGTAAAATATGCATTTGAAATTTTATTCTTATGATTGAAAAAAAATATGTTTTCTTACTACAAATGGTGCAATAAATTTTGGAACTTTAACTAACCATAACACTTGCAAATTTTTTACAGTTTACATAAAACTAAGGATGTGTTCTATAAAAGGGAATGTGCTTCGTACAGTGAAGAATGTTGTTGAGGTGAACAACACACCTGAAAGGTGTCTAGTGGTGCACCTTCTTCAAGGCAATCACGTTCCCCAAACGTGTAGGTAAGATCTGGTAATTACAAGATGCAATCAAATTTATAGTTTTAATCTCGCATAAGTGGTTACAATGTTGACTAGAAAGTGGGAATGTTTTAATTAGGATGCAGCAACTGCGATACATAAGAAGTCCCCTCGTTTGAGGAAAATGTTGAACCCTGAGGCAACAACGTGTTTGGTAATTGATTGTGAACTTCCAATTTCCCTTTCCTTCCAATGCATCAATCAGAATGCTTTATAATTTTGGTTAGAAAATATCATGTTTGTTATAAATATGTTGATTTTTATAGTATATGGTTCCTTCAATTCAGGATGATAGTCGAGGAGATCATCACACTCTTTCCATAGTCCACGACAACGAGGAAGAGCGTGCAAAGGGAGACCCTAAGGATGGAGAGGGACACAATGAAGCACAAGGTGATTTGGTGGATGGGAAGGTAGATGTAATAACTCAATTATTGGGTATGTGGAGGATCATCATGGAAAAAATAGGTCCTTAAGTGGCAATGAAAATTCAGAAAATCAGAGTTGGGCAACTTGACATAAAAATTTGAATAAGTTATCTATATTATTTCAAAAATATGTGAGAATAGAATCTGTGGCAAATTGAATGTAGTTTCTAAACTACTAGGTTAATTTTGTAAAAAAAAAATCTATTTGGTAAAAATTTGAAATTTCAATGCAGTAGTACTAAAATTTTGGGGAAAAAATAAGAAGTAGGTGTCTATCTGACCACCCTAACCATAATAAAATCATAATATTTTTTTATTAAATTTTAGATATAAGTAGAGGACTCATGTCTGGATGTGATGCATCTTTTTTTGTAAATTTTTTTGAAATAAATAATTAATTATGAATTTTTTATTACAACTTTTTTAAAATATAAAAACTTGTATGTCTGACCACCTTAACTTAGTCAAAACTTAATGGAATTCATTTTATTTATTTTAATCCTATAGTATGCGAAGCATAGAATGTGACACATGTTTTGGATTCAAAAAATGTGATACCATTTGAAAGCTATAGATGTTTTTCTATCAAACTATCAATCAGGACTTTGGTCGTAATTCTAATAAAAAATAAAAAATAATTATTTATTAGATTCTAAGTAAAATATAATTTATATTGGTAGAAATCTGAGAAGCTCCTTTACAAACCCTTTTCGTTTCATCAATTTTTGGTAAAATAAAAGTCGTCAGCCACATGGGCGAAGTCTGGAAAAATAAGGTAAGTTGTTAAACACGTTCTACGTGTTGACTTTTTAGGATTGGCAGGTCCAAACCAAATCTCGAGCCTAATACCGAGGCATTAAATTCTGTGTTAGAATATCGGATGTCGGATTCAAATCAGATATCGGATTTGAATTCGATATATGATATCTTTTAGACCAGTTTTAAAACAATTTATACTATCTTTAATATATTTTTAAAAAATGCAATTAAGTTTATAATTTAATATATATAACATCCAATAAAGTTTATAATGTAATATATTTAATATACAATTTATGATAATCTCTTACCGAATTATGTATTTAATATATAATATATTATTAAATGTATAATATTTAAATATTATTTAAATATTTTAGTTAATCTATAAATATTTTAATATTATTTCAATATTTAAGTTAATCCATAAATATTTAAATATATATATATATATTACCAATTTACAAAATATTTAAATATTATCTCTTTCCCTCTCGCTCTCTCCACCTCTATCTCTCTCAAGTCTCTCTCTCTCTCTCTCCCCTCTCCTTCTCACTCCCTCTCCTTCTATCTCTCCCTCTCTCCCTCTCCCTCTCCCTCTCCCTCTTCCCTCTCTCCCTCAACTCTAAACTCTCTCTCTCTCTCTCTCTCTCTCTCTCTCTCTCTCCCTCAAACCTAAACCCTCTCTCTCTCCCTCTCTCCATCTCCCTCTCTCCCTCTTTCACTCTCCCTTTCTCCTCTCCCTCTCACTCTCCCAATCTCCTCCTCCCTCTCTCTCTCTCTCTCTCTCTCCTCCTCTCCCCTCTCCCTCTCGCTCTCCTCCCTCTGATCTCCTCCTCTATGTCCTCCTCTCCTCTCTCTCTCTCAATCCTCTCCTCTCTCCTCATCTCTCGCTCTCCTCACCCTTTTCTCCTCTCCGTCTCCTCTCCCACTCCTCCTCTCCTCTCACTCTCCTCTCCTTCTCACTCCTCTTCCTCTCCCTCTCCTTCTCCCTCTTTCTCCCTCCTCACTCTCCTCTCCTCTCCTCCTCTCCCCTCCTTTTGTCTCCTCTCCTCCTCTCCCTCCTCCCTCTCACTCACTCTCTCCCTCTCCTCTCTCCCTCCCTTTATCTCCTCTCCTCTCTCCCTCTCCCACTCACTCTCTCACTCTCTACTCCCTCCTTTGTCTCCTCTCCTCTCATTCTCCCTCCTCTCCCTCTCCCACTCCCTCTCCCTCTTCCCCCCTCTCCCTCTCCCTCTCCCTCTCTTCCCTCCCTCCTCACCCACTCTCCCTCTCCCACTCTCCCTCTCCCTCTCTCTCTCTCTCCCTCTTGAATACAGTCAGCCCTCAATCGATCAAACTTGGGAAGTTTCGATCTCACACCGATTCCTTGAATGTAAGACTCCCAAGATGAAGGAAGACCATTAAGAGCCAACATGGTCAAATCTTTGTCATCAACAATATGAAAATTTCTCTCGCTATCTTCAACTTAGAGATCAGATAATACAACTGAAAGCACTCAAAAAATGAAACACATAAGACAATAAACACAACAAGAAATTTTCTTACAACTCAGGCCCAACTCATGGCTGAATTTGATACAATGAATAATAGCACCTCTCGTAGATGCAAAGATATAATCGAATATGCTTCTCCTTGAAATCGGCCTGCTGCTCAAGTGAAAACTTTTGCTTGGATTTCAAATTATGTTGAATGAACTTGATTGAGGAAATGAACAAACATCACCTCGTATTTATACAAAATAAGGTGACTCTTCAAGGAGGTCGGCCTCTCTTGAAAATAATAAATTACAAAATAATATCAAGGAAGGTTGGCCTCATCCATTTAAATAAAATGAGTATAAATTAAATAGCCATAGGCTATCATTTAATTTATTTCAACTTAATGTGATCGTTATCATGTATGAAAAATGTGGTAGCATAGACAAGGTAGTGGACTATTTGAAAAAAAACTTCAAAGAAATGTGGTCTCATAGAATTCAATGACAAACAAATGCAATTAACAACTACTCATAGTTTTTAGTTATGCAATGTGAAGTAATTGCATAACTGCTTAGGTTAACTTTGTAAGAACTATATTGTAATTGAAAAATTTTCATCTATGAACATCTAGTTGTTAGTTATGCAATGTGAATTAATGATTTGAGTTTGAAATATGTGTAATGCAATGTAATCAGCGATATAAATATAAACTACATAATATAACCATTCAGTTTTAAGCTATTGTGCATTGATATTTAACCATTGCTCAAGATAAAATTTTCAAACAGTTTAATCATGCACATGAGGAACAAATTAATTTTTGATTGTCAACTTCTATATATCAAATTATCCAATAATCAAGTGTATGTCCATATACAAAAATGGCATTGACGCCAACTCAAACAAAGTTTTACAAAATGTGGCATATGCCATCTCAATATGTATTCAAAAATTTACATGCCAAAATGTCTATCTCATCCTAAACTACTGGTGGATCATCAAAATGGAGCCTCTTTGAAGCACTCGTTGGCTCTAAAGGTAGTTGCATAAGAAAAATTCAAACCACAATTGAGATTAGTTATACTATATAATTTAAAATCAAATAATTAACATCAAAATCAATATACATTGAATTTTAATTGAACTCTAAAATTGAAATCTTGATTACCTGAAATATATGTCTCTTCAAAGGGTCAGGAGTCCTAGAATATACCAAATCAACTTTTGAAATGCCAATCTATATATGTGAACAAAAACATAAAATTGATCCAAGTTAGCATACGATTATTGGTAATAGGAACTTATTTACCAAACACAAAATAAAATAAGCACATACCTCTTTAGGTTGATCTTTTTCTTTATCTCCTTCAGGTGTTTTGACACCTCCTCCTTGAGGTGTTTCAACACCTACTCTTTGAGGTGTTCCAATAACTACTCCTTTAGGCGATGTGTCCCTTGTCATCATATCTATATAACTCATAATTGCCTGTACATAAAATTGACAAGTACATATGAAACTACCAATCTATGTCGGCGTATGTATAATCAATATAAGATCTTAAAAATCTTAATTCAATCCAATTTGAGTTCAATTACCTTCCCCTTATCTAGATTTGTGCCTCCATAGTCTGATGCTGCACCTCACTCACACTAGGTATTTCCTACAGGAGGAAAACAAGATAAAAATATAAGTTATTATATCATTTCATCAATGACAATTCAAATGACAAGCAAGTATATAATATGAAATGTAAACGAGTGAGTGCAAAAATATATACTGCATGTGTGTCCAAGCCAAATGAAATGGCCCTAAGGGTGCTATCAGTCACCCGTGTGAGATCCTCCTCAGACATCAACTGTTAAATAGACCATGTAAATAAATATTAGTACTTGATACTATCTCTTATTAATATTCATTTAAAAACAAATGCAAGTTATGAGAAGACAACTTAAATCTTACTTGTGTCACTATTCCAGCATCTCCCTCTCTAGCAGGAGAGGACTCTGTAGGGTGCGCTCCACTCCCCTATGACTGATCTATAATATCCACATCATGGAGGTCATAATCAGAAGTGTCCAAGGGATGCTTAGCAGGCTATACAAGAGGACCCAAGCATATCTGGTGGCACATAGTGCAAGTATGTGGCACACAAATATGTGGACCTGAGGAGGATGATGCAGCAGCACTCAAGCCTTCGCCAACATCACCAAAATGTGGCTAAGCTACTGTAGAAGCATGCGAAACCAAATGACCACTCAAAGAGTGAATAGCCTGAATAGTCTGTGTGGATGCATCCTAGATAATCTTTGGATGATATATTGGAGGTGGCGGAGGAAGGGGAGGAAGGGGAGGAAGGGGAACATTTGGGCGCGTGACTACTCTAATTGCCCCTGTTCTATCCTAGGGCATACCTCCACCGACACCCTGAAAGGGTTTAATGTCAAAGTAATTGACATGATACCCTAACACAAACTCAACATATAATTTTTTAATAAAGTAAAATGGTATGTCAGAATTATTGTTCGGTGGTTTATCAAAAACCATACACCAACGATCCCAAAAGTTAGCTACAATGTCCCTATGCATGCACCATTTTATGGAAAGTTTTTTTTTATTAACATTCACTAGCAAACCGGTGCAGGGGTCAATGAATAAAGAGGCTATTTGGGCTTTGGTTATTTGGAGATCTTTCACATCATCATAAGACAATCCACATCGATAATATTCCCTCATGTCTTCTCACCACGAATAAAAGGAATTATGTTGGGTGGAGAGGGTTTCTATATTTTTAATTATATCATTCAATGTGTTTGTCATATCTCTCAATTGAGGCATTGTCTGATAAATTTCACAAATACCCCTCAATTGCCCCAATTTTTCACCAATTAAATCTTCAATTGGTGGTTGCGGAGGTGGTGGAGCATTTGGTTGCATAGGTGGTGGAGTGTTTGGCATCTGTGTATTTTCATTCACAACCATAATACCTGATTAAAGTTAAAAACTAATTAAACTAATTGAATTTACACAATATAAATGAAATTATTGTAAAAAAACCTTAGTTTTTAATAAAAATCCCAAAAAAACCATACTTTTTCACAAAAATCAATAACAAACTCTTATTTTTGATAAAAATACATCAACAACACTAATTTTTAATCAAGATCCATTTTAAAACATTAAGTTTTAATAAAAAATCAATGTAAACTCTAGTTTTTTAAAAAAATCAATAGAAAACCCTATTTTTGAAAAAAAATTAATAAAACCTACTTAAACTTAAGAGAATCTACTTGAAAAATCGATTACAAGATTGAAAAAACAAAATACATACCTTTGAAATCGGATATCTGATCAAAGCGGATATCGGATTTGGGTTTTTCCTTTTGCGCCCGCGTCAAACTGTGAGAAATGAAGTTAAACAGTTGGCTGTTTTTTTATATACAGTTTCCAGAAATCGGATATCCGATTTGTGGAAACTAGGTTTGGTTTTTGGTTCGGGTAAATGTACTGACACCCGAACCTAGCAAAGTCAACTCGGCATTTCCGCATTTTTGAGCCGATCCAAAATGTGATTTTTTCTCATTGCCACTTTTTGGCCCATCATGATCATGCACATACCCTATTGCATCATTTTTTTGTGTGTATATGTTGTGCATTCAAATTGTTTTAATATCAAATATATTAAGCAATTTTATTTTCTAAATTTGTTGTGCAGGTTGCTGATGAATATAGAAGAGAAGTGGAGAATGGTAGATATGTATATTATTGTATTGTAGAAGAATGTACAAGAAAATGTTATGATTAGAGAGTGTGAACAACATGCATAGGATTTAGCATCACCACCTTCCTATTCTCATGCCACCAAAGCGTGGCCAAATTGCGTCGGGGGAGGGGGAGCAAAATACCCCCCTCCTCCCCTTTGATAAATTGATAGAGTACCTTCAAAAGAAGGTGGAAAATATGTAGTACCAAATGAATCTACGGTAGCATCTTGAGCAGAAGTGTGTTATTCAAAGTGTCTTTCAAATGTATGGGAAACATAACTTCCTTCAATTTCCCCAAAAAGGAAAGGACGAGGTGAAGAAGCGAATGGCGTTATCCAATAGTGAGGAGAAAAAGGAGCAGAGAATGCAAAAAATATTGCAATTGTAGGAGAGAAAGAGAAATGAAGGAATGGTAATGTTGAATTGAACTATTAAATCTGAATTTTGGTTGGTTCATATTTTATGTTCTGTGGCATACAAAGTTCACTTAACATTAACTTACATGACATGACAGGGTGATGGTCATGAAGCGGTTCCTGCTACCCACCAGAGTAGTGTTCATTCGCTAGAGGAAGCTATGCCCAGGAAAGAAAAAGATGGTGTTGTTCCTCCCAACCTGACGTATAATATTCAGAAGAAGCCTCGTACACGGTTAAAAGTTTCAAGGCACCCTATGAAGAAGAAACAAGAAGAAACGATGATCTCAAAATCATATGTTTAATGTTTGTTTTGATTATTTGAATGAATTGGTTGCATGCATCTAATTTTGATGTGACGTTTCAATCCTCCTATTACACAACAAGGATGAACAATGAAGTGTTTCCCTCATAAGTTATTGTTGTTTCGAAAGATGAAGCAGTGACCATGAAAGCACAAGATGATGTTGTTCATCCTAACCCCTTGTCTAACATTGAGAAGAATAAGAAGCATGTATGGTTTAAAATTTCCTCACACCCTCACAAGAAGAAACGAGTAGAAATGGTGATTTCAAAATTTTCTATTTAATGTTTGTTTTGATTGTTTCAATGAATTGGTTGCATGCATTTGAATTTGACGTGACATTTCAAATATTTCTATTACAAGGAAATGATGTATAAGGGAGTCTTGCCCTCAAACAGGATACTCCTAATTTGGAAGACAAAGCAAAAGCCATGGAAGAACAAGATGATTTTGTTCCTCCCAACTTGGTGTATAACATTGAGAAGAAGAAGAAGAATAAGGAGCATATAGGGTTGAAAGTTTCCTCATGCCCTCACAAGAAGAAACAAGAAGAAATAGTGATTTCAAACTCTTGTATATAATGTTTGTTTTGATTATTTCAATGAATTAGTTGCATGCATCTAAATTTGATGTGACGTTTTAATTGCTGCTATTATAGGGCAATGATGAACAACATAGTCCTGCCTTCAAAATGGATACTCTTGATTTGGAAGATGAAGAGGAGGCCATGGGAGAAGAAGATAATGTTCTTCCTTTGAACCTATTATCTACCATTAAGAAGAAGAAGGACCATACACAGTCAAAATTTTCAAGGTGCCTTGACATGGAGAAACTAGAAGAAACGGTGAATTCAAACTCTTCTATTCAATGTTTTTTTCAATTATTTCAATGAATTGGTTGCATGCAGCTGAATTTGAAGTGATGTTTGAATTCCTAGTATTACAGGGCAAGGATGAATGGAGTGTTGGGCTTGACCTAATTGGCCATGTGGTTGCAATTGAAATTGGAGAGGCTAATAGAGATGAACATGTGGATGGGGAGAGCACTGGCCTACAAGTGGGCTAGGGATATAAAGATGGACATGGGGATAGGGAGAGCACTAGCCTGCAAGCGGGATAGGGTAACACAGATGGATATGGGGATGGGGAGAGCACTAGGCAAGTGGGATAGGGTAACAGAGATGGACATTGGGATGGGGAGAACATTGGCCTGCAAGTGGAATAGGGTAATAGAGATGGACATGGGGATGGGGACAACTCTGGCTTGCAAGTGGGAGAGGCCAATAAAGAAGGATGGGGATGAGGAGAGCGCTGGCTTGCAAGGGGGATATGCCAATAAAGATGGAAATGGGGACGGGGACAACACTAGCTTGCAAGTGGGAGAGGGTAATAAAGAAGGACATGGGGATGAGGACATCACTGGCTTTCAAGTGGGAGAGGGTAATAAAGATGGACATGGGGACGAGGAGAGCAATGGCCTACAAGGGGGAGAAGTCAATAAAGATGGACATGGGACCAAGAGAGCAATGACCTACCATCTATATCAGTAATAGAACCAACACACTTGCATGCTTTTGTTCTTATTTCTTTATGAATCCTTTAATATTCCTTCAATTATGATTCACGTCAATGACATTTCCATTGCAGCCAAATCCTGTGGATGAACAGATGATAGAGTTCAAGGGCATCACTTTTAAGGTTGGTGATCATGTTGATCTTTTGAGGCAGCGTAAATGGGTTGCCAAATGCATTGTACATGTCGTCGATAGAAAGGCTGAAACCCACAATTTTATTCACCCAAAATATTATGTGAGAGTCAGCATTGTTGAGGCCTTTGTTGGTGAGCACTATGTGCCTTTTCCATGCCCTGGCGCAGCTCGATCGTCGAAGAGTGCGTGGGCAGATTCGTGATATGGAATCTCTCTAAGATGAGTCATTATATTCCAGAGGTACACATAAATGATATGTTTCTGTATATAGCATACTACCTTATATTGTTTCCATCCATTTGTTTATTGTGATTAATTGTTTGTTATAGGATGAAGGTGTTAAACATTCCAAGGACAAAGCACAACCTATGAAGAAATCTATTGTTTTTCATTCATCATCTGCAAGGGTTCATGGAATCGGAATCACCCCTCCCAAAATACACAAGAACCCTAAGAAACATGCCATGTATTATGTAGGCTTGAACTCAATTGCAAAGAATAGGCAGCATAGGATATGATGAGACAGGCTTAGAATACTGATTATGCATTGTGGGTTTCATTATTTGATCATTGAACAATTATGGTGTAGAGATATACCATTTTCATATGTTTGAACACTATGTTGTTATACATTTCACATCAAAATTTTCATGGCCCTCTATAATTATTTGATTATTGAATAATTATGGTGAACATATATACCTTTTTCATATGTTTCAACCCTATGTTGTTATACATTTTAGATCATACTTTTCATGGCCCTCTATAATTATTTGATTATTGAACAATTATGGTGAACAAATATACTATTTTCATAAGTTTGAACACAATGTTGTTATGAAGTCTACTTTCAATTTGTAGAACAAGTATTTCATTGACTGTAATTCCTTTTTCCATGTGATTGGAACAAATTAAATGCTAGCATTGTTTGCAGTGTTGGATAACTCCCTGCCCCCTGTGAGTCATTTCGTTACAATAAGCATTTGATTCATTACGACCAATAATGTAAACGAAGTCCACTTTGAATTTTAGAACAATGATTTGGTAGAGTGGAGATGGCAGCTTTGCCTTTTTCAGGTGATTGTAAAAAATAAAATGCTTGCATTGGTTGCAGTGTTGGAAAACACACTATTCCTTGTCAGTTATTTGCTTATGAAAGGTCTTTGTTTTCTACACTTTCAAAATGAAATGAAGTCAACTTTGAATTCTTTTAGAACAACTATTTTGCAGACTCGAAATGGCATATTTCCTTTTTCCAAGTGATTGGAACACAAAATGCTTGCATTGCTTGCAGTGTTGGAAAACACACTGTCCCGTGTTAGTTATTTTGTTATGAAAAGTTTTGATTTCTCACGCTCCAAAAAAGAAGTGAATTCCACTTTCAATTTTAAAACAATGATTTGGTAGAGTGCAGATGCTAGCTTTGCCTTTTTCAAGTGATTGTAAAAAATAAAATGCTCGGATTGGTTGCAATGTTGGAAAACACATTGTTCCATGTCAGTTATTTGCTTATGAAAGGTCTTTGTTTTCTACGCTCCCAAAATGAAATGGAGTTGACTTTGAATTTTTGTAGAACGACTATTTGGTAGACTCGAAATGACAGATTTCCTTTTTCCATGTGATTGGAACACAAAAAAATGCTTGCATTGCTTGTAGTGTTGGAAAACACATTGTCCCTTGTTAGTTATTTCATTACGAAAAAGTTTTGATTTCTCATGCTCCAAAAATGAAGTGAAGTCCACTTTCAATTTTAGAATAATGATTTGGTAGAGTGCATATGGTAGCTTTTCCTTTTTCATGTGTTTGTAACAAATAAAATGCTTGCATTGGTTGTTGTGTTGGAAAACACACTGTCCCCTGCCTGTTATTTGCTTATGAAAGGTCTTTGTTTTCTATGCTCCCAACATGAAATGAAGTCGACTTTGAATTTTTGTAGAATGAATATTTGGTAGACTCAAAATGGCATATTTCATTTTTCCATGTGATTGGAACACAAAAAAATGCTTGCATTGCTTGCAGTGTTGGAAAACACACTGTCCCTTGTCAGTTATTTTGTTATGAAAAAGTTTTGATTTCTCATGCTCCAAAAATGTAGTGAAGTCCACTTTCAATTTTATAACAATGATTTGATAGAGTGCAGATGGCAGATTTTCCTTTTTCATGTGTTTGTAACAAAGAAAATGCTTGCATTGGTTGTTGTGTTGGAAAACACACTATCCCCTATCTGTTATTTGCTTATGAAAGGTCTTTGTTTTCTACGCTCCCAAAATGAAATGAAGTCGACTTGGAATTTTTGTAGAACAACTATTTGGTAGACTTGAAATGGCATATTTCCTTTTTCCATGTGATTGGAACACAAAAAAATGCTTGCATTGCTTGTAGTGTTGGAAAACACACTGTCCCTTGTCAGTTATTTTGTTACAATTTTTTTTATTTCTCATGCTCCAAAAATGAAATGAAGTCCACTTTCAATTTTAGAACAATGATTTGGTAGAGTGCAGATGGCAGCTTTTCCTTTTTCATGTGTTTGTAACAAAGAAAATGCTTGCATTGGTTGTTGTGTTGGAAAACACACTATCCCCTATCTATTATTTGCTTTTGGAAAGTGTCTATTTTGTATGCTCCCAAAATGAAATGAAGTCCACTTTGAATTTTTAGAACGACTATTTGGTAGACTCAAAATGGCATATTTCCTTTTCCCATGTGATTGGAACACATAAAATGCTTGCATGGATTGCACTGTTGGAAAATAAACTGTTTGTTGTGAGTTATTTCCTTATGATTATTTATCTCTGACGCTCCAAAAATGAATTTAAGTCCACCTTCATATTTCATGAAATGTTTCTTTTAATTTTTTACGCTCCAAAAATGTAATGAAGTTCACTTTCAGATTGTATAACTAGTTGGTTGAGTAAAAATGGCATTTCCTTTTTTCATGTCATTGGAACAAATAGAATGCTCGCATTATTTGCAGTGTTGGAAAACACACTTCCATATACAAGTTACTTCATTATGAAAATTTACTTATGTATGTGAACTTACTTACAAATGTAAGCACATGCAATGAGCACTTTATGTTCTGGAGACTTTAACAAAATAGTGTATTGAAGTTCAACCTCATATTTTATAAGAACCCTTACTTTCAGGAAACATTCCATTTGAATATTGTAATACGTTTAGAACACAAGATGCACAAAAAAAATTTGCATGATGGAAAACATGCAGGGTTGTCCCTGACTTCTCAAATGTAGTTCAAAGACGCGAGTTACTGTTATGCAAAGTATAACAACACAATGTATTGAAGTTCAACTTCATATTCTATAAGAACCCTTACTTTCAGGAAACATTCCATTTCAATATCGTCATATGTTTAGAACATAAGATGCACAAATAAAAGTTGCATGATGGAAAACACATCGAGTTGTCCTTGACTTCTCAAATGTAGTTCAAAGACAACAGTTACTATTATGTAGACTATAACAACAAAATGTATTGAAGTTCAACTTCGTATTTTTATAAGAACCCTTACTTTCAGGAAACATTCTATTTTAATATCACCATACGTTTAGAACACAAGATGCACAAATCAAAGTTGCATGATGGAAAACACATCAGGTTGTCCCTGACTTCTCAAATGTAGTTCAAAGACAATAGTTATTGTTATGCAGACTGTAACAACATAATGTATTGAAGTTCAGCTTCATATTTTTATAAGAACCCTTACTTTCAGGAAACATTCCAATTTAATATCGTCATACGTTTAGAACACAAGATGTACAAATAAAAGTTGCATGATGGAAAACATGTTGGGTTGTCCCTGACTTCTCAAATGTAGTTCAAAGACAATAGTTATTGTTATGCAGACTGTAACAACACAATGTATTGAAGTTCAGCTTCATATTTCATGACAACCCTTACTTGCAACAAACATTCCATTGTAATATCATCATATGTTTGGAACACAAGATGCACAAAAAAAATTGCAGAATGGAAAAACATACAAGGTTGTCACTCACTTCTCAAATCTTTTTCAAAGACAACAGTTACTATTACATAGACTGTAAAAACACAGTGTATTGAAGTTCACCTTCATATTTTATCATCAAACAGGGCATTGAATTTATTAGATCTCTATTGCTTTGCCTTAATGACTGTCATCTCTGTGAATAACAAAGTGCATAAATATTGAACTAAGCTTCACAATTTATAACAATATTGAAAAAGACCTTTATATTTTATAACAATGCCAATTTGCAACAAACATTCCATTTCAATATCATAAGATGTTACGAACATAAAATGCACAAAAAAAGTTGTAGGATGGACAACAAACAACGTTGTGACAATGTTTTGAAATGTTTTCAGATTTGATCTCAGATAAACAATTCTCATCACACAATTAGATGTAAAAACATTTCGAGTTAATATTATAGTTTGTGAAGAAAATTACAAGCCACATTCAATACTACTAACACTGAGAACTATGTCGACCATTTATGAATAGGTATATATTTTGTGTTCTCAGCATTCAAAAGGATTTTCTACACTTTGATTGTCAAGGTGGAATTGACAGCATACAACGTTGGCATCCCGTAATATGCATGTAGCAACCTGAACACTGGTCTGACACGGTGGATCTTGAACCTGACAATGTGGTTGAATTTGAAGACAACCAGCAACCATTCCTCCACATGACCCATGTGATTGCTAATTAGAGATTCCCCCTTAAGGAATATCATAAACCTCATGTTCATCTCATCTGTAAGATTGTGCTTGTGTATGATTACAGTTGGTGGAATGCATACCTTCCAAATGCATCCAGCTAAGAAGAGGTCTCGAATTTCATGGTAAAGAGACATTGGCCAACCACATAAATTTACAATCTCTATTTATAGATTGTAATATTGAAAATCCATGCCCATATTTTCCCATACACCAAAGATGTTGTTAAAGAAGTGAGCATAATTATGGTAGTTCAAATCAATGCGGTTTGACCCTTTTCTATCAATTCTCCTTAAAAAAAATCCCGCAACCTATATGGGAGGCTTAATTCTTCAATGCGAGCAAGAATATTGCATGGAAGATAACGGTGGTAGTTGGCCAACCAACTATCTACCCATGCTCATGAAAAGTGTGAAATCTTCTATACAATCGGAGCAGTAAGTGCTGAAATTCGTAAAATGAAAGACAACACAACTTTTTTAGAATGTACAACTACATTTTATAAGTAGAAAGACACTGTCAATGCAATGAAAAAACTGAAAAAGAAGCAAGCAAAATGGAAGATATAGATAATGTTTTCACTGAAGATATTGTACCTATTCTTCATAAAACAGCATGTGCAGTTTCTCCAATGGGCATATGGCAATGCACGACTGGAACAATAGGAGCTAAAATGCCTGAAATGAAAGACAACAAAAATTTCAGCAAATACAACAACATTATCTAATTAGAAACACACTATGTATGATGGCTTCTCTAAATCCAAATCAAGGCTTGATTCTTGCACTAGCTATGATAGATAACAACAGAAAGAAAATAAACAAAGGTAATACTTAGGAAAAAAGAGAACAACAAACAATGTCAAAAAGTTTTATATTTTATTGTTTTTCAAAAATAAACTACACTAGTATATTATGCAGCCTGCTAAAATTGTCTATTTATGCATACTTAAATACAGAACAGTTCCGATACAATGAAAGTAGTTTCACAAATTTGGAGTGTACAATACAGTTGCTCAAAAAATTGAAAGTGAAAGAAAACTTTTCATAACGAGCTAACTGTGTAGGGACAGTGTGTTTTCCAACAGTGCAAAGACTATGACCATTTATCTAAAACAGCCATTACATGTAACATAAAAACTCAAAATATAGTAGACATTTAAAACATCCTCTGCATGTGGTGCATGAGCATCTTGAGAATATTATGATTATAGGATGCAAATCTTGAAGGTTGATCAATTTTTGATGTTTTAACATTCTTCAAGGGTCATGTAAGTCATTTTCCATTTATTGAAGTCATTAGGAGGGTCAATAGTCAAAGTTTTGTGTCAAATTTGGAAAAATGTAAAAGTTGTCAACACATATTTGTGAAGTTGCAAAAATGCAACATAGAAAGGTGAAGAGTCACATTAGTTTGGTTCACTGAAAGGTCATGATGAGTTTCCATTAAAAAGGCCTTGTAACCAATCGAGAAGGCATGGGTGATTGAGATTTGAAGAATGAATAAGGAAAACCTCTATTTTTTATGCATTTTTTACAGTCTTGATTTTAATGGCTAGTAGGAATTTGAATAGACAATGAAGGAGATGTGAATGGTGTGTAAGGGAAAACCTTGTGAAGAGTTTTATTTTGCTATTTTAACTCAAATAAAGATGTCTTAAGCATTGAGTAGGTTGGTTATGCCTTGGAAAATAAATTTTATGTTTGAGTGCCATGGTAGCACATTAAGGACAGTCATAGAGAAATGATGAAAATATGAAAGGGAAAACTTGGTAAAAGTTTTTTTTTTTTGAATTAAAGCTTGTAAGGAGTCTAAATATGGTGATTAAACTAGTTTGGGCCTGAGAAGTTGAAAACCTATATTGTGTTATGTTGAGAGTATTGTCTTTGTGAAGATTTATTATGGGATTGATGCCCACTGTTGTGAAATATGCCTCAATAGAATGAGTTTGAGATTGGTGACAGGGAAAGTTTGTAAGGACAGTGTGTTTTCCAACAGTGCAGAGACTATGACCATTTTCAGTGGAATGAAACAAAACTTTTCACAAGGAACAAAGTAACATGGGACAGTGCGTTTGCAACAACGCAAACACTATGACCATTTTCAGTGACTTGGGAGTATGAGAACACTTGAAAAGAAGTGATAAATGTGAAAGAAATAGATAAACTCTTCACTAAACAAAATCTTCTTGCTCTTCACGGGCTGAGGAAGGACCACATGCACTACGCTTACCTACAAACAAAGGTTCACTTAAGTATGCATGTGCAATCCTTAGTAACTCTTAAAGAAGCAACAGAGTGAACGCATGTTGGTTGACATCAACCTATCAGCGTAGCCAAATTTTTATAAGGAACCATGGTATTGCATAATTTCATACCTAAAATTGGACTTACGTACACATAGTTATGAAATTTGAACCATACCTTCCATTGGGTTTACACTCACGAAAGATAGTCTCCAGCAATGAATCCTTTCCCCAGATTTGAGTGTTGAAGCAAACAAAAAAGGCCAAAAAAGAAATCTGCAATACCATTTTGTATTACAATATAGAAATTGAAATGGGTTTTCTCATAGTCACCTATATTAGATGTTGTATCCTCTGCCACATCCATAGAAGTTGCTCCTGAAGTCTGACATTGCATATTCACATTTACATTGGAGCTATTATTCATAGAGAAGGGAAAGGATTCATACAAAGGAGCTTGGTGATCTAAGTGTTCTGCAACACGCTTCGTATGACGGGTTGCACATCAATGACAATCCCTGCTTGCACTAAACCATGGACGCATGCGAACGGTGCTAGTTGCAGCTTCATCAGGATTGGGAATGAATTCAAAGGGAAATGCATTTGATTGTTGTAGGTCCTGTAGAAACCTCTCCATGCACTGTGCATATGATTGCACCTGTTGTAGACACTATGGCGGTATACTCATCACTTTGTTCAATATTTGGTTTGTGTCATTCCAAATACACATTTTGAGCATGTGTTCATCATATACATGAGTGATAAAAAGGAGCTTGTGTACTGGTGATAATATTAGGATTGTTTTCTTCGATGCCCCCCTCTGAAAATGTCTCGTTCAAATCTATCCCTTTATCAATTGGTTGACCTCCCCAATCTAAATGACCAAACAGATGAAACTTGTATTAGGCAGTAGAAAATGCAAAACACAATTGACTCCCATAAAGTAAAAAAATTTGAATTGAAATTCACTTACCATGAACCACCCCTTCAATGACAGATGATCTTTTAATCAAGCCAACAACCTTCAGGACATGTTTGCAAGTTTTCCCTTGAAAACTCCAAGGGCACTCACAAATAAAAAGGTGCTCCCCAAATTTTTGAACAAGGTAGTGGTCAGACCTACTTTGAATTTTCACCTAATACCATCCAGGATGTGTTTCATCGGGAACACAGTGATCGTTCGGAATTGCCTTGGCCCGCTCCAAACTAAATCGCATTTTAAAAAACTTATAGTTCATCGAAAAACCATAATACTGCAAATTTTCGTTTTGCCTATAGAATGGTTCCATGTTATAGACAAGTGTGTAATACAAATAGTCCATTCTCTTGGTGCATTTGTTAGAATGATCACACAAGTACCGAGTTTTGAGTAAGCAATGGTATGACTCAATGGTTGCATTTGTATCCTAGTTGGCATGTGGGAATAGTCTGAAATTGTTCACCCACATGGCTACGAAAAAAGAAATCCAATAGTCAAGTAAACCACAATGTATTATAGGTAACGCCAAATAATGTGAATGGTGTGAATCCTACAAGGTGATGAAAAATTTTCAACTCACCAATTTGACCTTCTCCTTCACACCATGTCCTATTGAAGTACTTTAGAAATTGTGGCTAATCATTGAACTCCTCAAAGAAAGAGTTCAATAGTTGAGTGACACTATTGTCGTTGTCACCGATTTCCATCATGATCGTGCCAAGTCTGCGGAAGATTTCCATTTCCCTTTCGTTTGCTGCATACTTATATACATTCTTCAACCAAGCCCTTTTTGCTTGCCATAGGCATAGCAGCACATGGCATTGAAAGACAACCCTAATAGACAATACAAACGATATTTTTTACCGCTTATCTGCAAGAGAAAGTGGCATTGAAAATAGATAGCAAATGAGAAAGGTACACAAATGAACAAAAAGATGCACATATTGAATGGCTTGGATTTTTGCAGTCACATCATCGGTCAAAAATGAATTGATTCTCCAGTCGGGTCTAGCTCTTCTTCCACGGTCATGCAATATGTGTAGCCACATAGAGATGTCCTCAATCTTGTTTTGTGTAGACAATACCCATGCAACTGGCACACCACTCTGTTGCTCATCGAAAGCGATCAAAGAATACAATGGAAACTGTAGAGATAACAACTCAATGTGAGCATTGTCAGCTTTATAGCTAGCAAGATCATTGAAAAGATGAACTATTTGTCAATGTTTGTAAGGCCTCACCCCATATTTGTTAGTGGGAAACGTGGAATCCATCGAGATGATTGAATTGTGCGAGTGACTAACCATCTTATCCAACATCCATGGTGTCTGAACCCCGATAACGAAAGGTGTATCTTTCCCATTAGGCCATTGAAAGTAGAAGTTGTCAAAGTCTTGTCCATTCCAAATCATGATACTTATCGAATCGACTTTGTGTTTTTGTGCGTGAGTAGAATGCACCTTTCGATAGGTGTCCATTACATCCTTTCTTGTAAGGAATTGATCTCTCTTTAACATTGTGCCACATAAGACAAGATCATTAATGTGTCTATCCATTATTGCATTGGCACTGATGTCCATGACCAAAAGGATTTCAATATAGATTTTGCACTCTGTAGATAGATTGGTGGCAAAAATATAACGCTTATATCTCCACTTGTGTCACCAATGCCATGGAAAAATTCACCTTGTTTATCAAAGTGGAACATTTCTTTGTAGATAATATAGGAAACATCAGGTTTTCCATTCATAACCTTTACCATGAAGTGGTATTGACAACCTCGCATTTATGTAAACGTCTTCTATTGTTTCTTCTTTGCATCATGCTAGTCTTTGTTCTCTGGATCATGCTGGTCTCTATGTTCTATGAGACCGTATTGACACCAGTAGTTGTGAAGAAGGCATAATCTCATCATTTGGAAGCAAGAGAGAGTAAAATATCATTAGACCATACAAATGAATGTTGAAAGATACAAACATTTGATACCAAATTGTTTTGCCATATTTTTTGTCATCGATGGGATGCGTGGTGGTAGGTTCTCTTTTTTTCTTGTCGACAAATTTAGTTTCAAAACCTTCAATGCACATTTCACCTCGAATGAAATTATTAATTCTCATACGAGGAATTGTTGCAACAAGGTCAGGGACCCCATCCTTCTTGACAAAAATAGGAGTCCATTGCAAATCAGAAGAGGAAAAAGGAGTGCCTCCATTTTGTATGTATCTTGCACGTCCAATTCATCTTGCTTCTTCCATTTCAAAGGCTTCCCCATTCTATGAAAGGACATAATTGGACGAATATTTAAAATTAGTGTCAATTGTGTCAAGAAAAAGAAAGGAATCATTCATTGAATGTAAATAAAATGTTCTTGCAATGTTGTCACCCACATGAAACCAATAGGAGGTTGTCGACTTCAACTAAGGAAAATTAAAGGTGATAGATTGAATCAAACTACGCATAAAATATAACACAAATGCAGGTTGGAAATCGGACTGTCTATCTCACCGTACAAGTGGACATAGACAACAACAACAAAAAATGACAACCAAAACCTTTGATGATGTAAAGACCGCAAGTAAATTCGCAACCCCGCATGTAAATATAACAAAGATTAAGGAGTATATGGGGTGTACAAACCTCTTTTACCTGAGGAAGCATGTTGTGATATTCGACCTTCATTTGGCGTGACTTAACATGAGGAGAAAAAACACATCTAGCAATTGATGAAATAAAAAAGCCAAGGTTGAACCACACGATGAGTGGTTCAACCTGCAACTTCTATGTGGCATACAAGTGTAACATGCATAACAGTAGATAATTACTTATACAATAGCAACAAAAGATGTATTATCTTGGGAAAATACGTTGGTTGTGTTGCATGTATATGTGTTAAAGGAGATGAAGGGTTAGAAAGCAATCAAAATCTTTGATGAGATCCTTGTATGTCAAAAGAAAAAGTGCATCCATTGCTACTAGCAATGCCAAAATGATAGCATGTTTGTTGCATCTATTGAAAAAAAGATGAATTAGTAATGTAGAGAATGAGGACAGCCATAAAGGTGTAAAATTTCCTATCAACCATGATGTAAGCGAATGCAGGTTGGAAAACACAATGTGTAGATGAACCTCCATGTGAACATAAAGATCGCAAGTAAATTTGCAACCCCACACGTAAATATAACAAAGATTAAGGAGTATATGGGGTGTACAAACCTCTTTTACTTGAGGAGGCATTTTGTGATATTCAGCCTATCCATTTCACATGAGTTTACATGAGGAGAAAAAGAACATCTAGCAATTATTGAAATAAACAAGTGAAGGTTGAACCACATGATGAGTGGTTCACCCTAGAACTTTGTATGTGGAATATGAGTGTAACATCAAAAAGAGTATGTAATTATGTATACAATTGCAACAATAGATGTATTATCTTGGGAAAATACATTGTTTGTGTTGTGTGTGTATGTGTTAAAGGAGATGAAGGGTTAGAAAGCAATTGGAACCTTTGATGAGAACCTTGTATATAAAAAGTAAAAGTGCATCCATTGCTGCCAACAATGCTAAAATGATAATATGTTTGTTGCATCTATTGAAAAAAAGATGAATTAGTAATGGAGAGAAAGAGGAAATCTTGAAAGATGTAAAAATGTCCTATCAACCATGATGTAAGCAAATGCGGGTTGGAAAACACAATGTGTAGATGAACCTCCATGCAAATGTAAATACCACAAGTAAATTCGTAACCCTGCATGTAAACATAACAAAGATTAAGGAGTATATGGGGTGTACAAACCTCTTTTACCTGAGGAGGAATGTTGTGATATTCAGCCTTTTGTTTGGCATGACTTAACATGAGGAGCAAAAGCACATCTAGCAATTCATGAAAAAAACAAGTGAAGGTTGAACCACACGATGAGTGGTTCAACCTGCAACTTTTTATGTGGCATATGAGTGTAATGTGCATAACACTATGTAATTAATTCTAGTGTTGCAAGAACATATGTATTAGGGAAGATAGGTTGCTTGTGGTGCATGTGTATGTGTTAATGGAGAGAAAAGGTTAGAGGGCTACCAAAACCTTTTATGACAACCTTTTATGACAACCTTCTATGAAAATGAATGTGCATCCATTGTTGCCACCAACGCCAAAAGAATAATTTGTTTTTTGCATTTGTTGACAAAATCATGAATCAGTAATGTAGTGAGTCAAGAAAGGCATACATGTGTAAATTTCCCTATCAACCATGATGTGAACCAATGCATGTTGGAAAACATAGTGTCTACTTGAACCTCCAAGCGGACATAAAGACCACAAGTAAAATCACAACCTCACATGAAAAAAGAATAAGACGCCATAGTAGATGGGGTCTACAAACCTGTTTTACCTAAGCAAGCATGTTGTGATATGGAGCCTTTCATTTAGGGTGAGTTAACATGACCAACAAAAGAGTATATGACAATTCATGAACTAAAAAAGTGCAGGTTGAACATTTGGATGAGAAATCCAACCCTTACTTTATATGTAGCCTATAACCATAATGTGAATAATAATATTTAATTACTTCTATGGCTGCCAAACATCTATGAACATAAAACTAAACATGACCAACAAAAGAACATCAAGCACAAAAGAAAAAATTCCACCCTTAAGCTTACAACAAGCAAAAATATAATCGGAGGTTGGAAAACACAATGCGTTAAGAAGCCTGCAACCCACATAATGTTGAAAAACCCTCCATGTATAAGAACGCAAATGGTTGGTCACCCCTCAGCTAAATATGGTTAGTTTTATGTATCCCCCAGCTGCAACTCCTCTCCAAATTTTCCACCCTTTAGCTTTGTACAAGCTCAACAAACTAACTCACAATCCACTGTGTTTTCCTAGCTTCCTAAATTTTCATGATATGACGAAATCGAAACGCAATTCAGACTCTAAGTAATAGTTTTGGTAAATTTTCAAGGTGCCCTTTCTTACATTGGTAGTGTAAGGTTTTCATTACACTCGTTTTGTCTATTGGTAATTCAGTGTTGGAAAACACTGTGGCTTGAGGAACCTGAGATCTTACAAATACTTCAAGAGACAGCAGGTACTAGAATGCATGAAATCACAAAGGAATTTCTTGTAGAAATACTTGAAAAGAAGTAGACCATAGTGAATGAGACAAATATTGTATTGATTCAAATAACTGAAACCCAACACTGTGTTTTTCGAATTATAGTTCTTTTGTGCACTTGATTTTTTTAATCATGCGAAATTTAAACACAACAATGGAATGTGTGATTTTGAAGACATTCATACTGTTTTGTAGCATTCCATGCTACAAAAATGTGGGTGTTAAGAAGCAAGCAACCTAACATGAGACAACCCTTTGCATTCAAACAAGGAAATTCAAATAACTAAAACCCAACACTGTGTTTTTCCAATTACAGTTATTTTGTGCACTCTATTTTTTCAATCATGCGAAATTTAAACACAACAATGGAATGTGTGATTTTGAAGACATTCACATTGTTTTGTAGCATTACATGCTGCAAAACCGTGGGTGTTAAGAAGCAAACAACTCAACATGAGACAACCCTTTGCATTTAAACAAGGAGATTCAAATAATTGAAACCCAACACTGTGTTTTCATAATTATAGTTATTTTGTGCACTTTATTTTTCAATCCTACAAAAGTTAAACACAACAATGGAATGTGTGATTTAGAAGACATCCAAACTATTTTATAGTGTTCCATGTTGCAAAACCGTGGTGTTAAGATGCAAGCAACCCACCATGAGACAACCCTTTGTATTAAACAAGGAGATTCAAATAATTGAAACTCCACACCGTATTTTCCCAATTACAAGACATTCATACTATTTTGTAGCATTCCATGTTGCAAAACTATGGTGTTAAAAATCTAGCAACCCAGAATGAGACAACCCTTTGCATTTAAACAAGGAGATTCAGATGACTGAAACCCAACATTGTGTTTTCCGAATTATAATTATTTTGTGCACTTTATTTTTTCCATCATGCAAAATTTAAACACAACAATGAAATGTGTGATTTTGAAGACATTCATACTGTTTTGTAGCATTCCATGTTGCAAAACCGTGGGTATTAAGAAGCAAGCAACCCACCATGAGACAACCCTTTGCATTCAAACAAGGATATTCAAATAACTAAAACACCACACCGTGTTTTCCCAATTACAATTATTTTGTGCACTTTATTTTTTCAATCATGCGAAATTTAAACACAATAATGGAATGTGTGATTTTGAAGACATTTCTTATTGTTTTGTAGCATTCCATGTTGCAAAACCATGGGTGTTAGGAAGCTAACAACCCAACATGAGACAACCCTTTGCATTTAAACAAAGAGATTCAAATGACTGAAACCCAACATTATGTTTTTTGAATTACAATTATTTTCTGCACTTTATTTTTTCAATCATGGGAAATTTAAACACAACAATGAAATGTGTGATTTTGAAGACATTCATGCTGTTTTGTAGCATTCTATGTTGTAAAAACGCGGGCGTTAAGAAACAAGCAACCCACCATGAGACAACCCTTTGCATTCAAACAAGGAGATTCAAATAACTGAAACCTCACACGTGTTTTCTAAATTACAATTATTTTCTACACCTTTTTTTTGCAATCATGGAAAATTTAAACACAACAATGGAATGTGTGATTTTCAAAACATTCATACATTTAAACAAGGAGATTCAAATAACTGAAATTCCAACATTGTGTTTCCCAAATTATAAATCATAAGGTGTTGTAAAACCCTCTACCTACAACCAAATTGGTTAGCACCCCTCACTTGGATTTGGTTGGTTTTCTCCTCCAACTCCTCCATGTGCACTCCAAATTTCAGCTTACAACGTGCAGACTACCAAATAGCACCTGGATTTGGTCAATTTTCTCCTCCAACTCCTCCATGTGCACTCAAACCCTCAACGTTCAACGAGCAGACTAGAAACAAAAACGTCATTCACCAGCTTTCTCGCGCCAAAAAAAATATGTGGAGGAAAGAGACATCACGGGCAAGCTAAGGTGGCCGCCTTTTTCGATTGGCAGGAGGCAGGAAAACCCACTTGACGACGCCGTTAACTCCTACCTACCATTTCCTAGACATTTGGTGTTGTCTGCCAGTTTCTCACTTTTCAGCGCCCGTCTGGTGGGCCCCGCACTACAACGTCTCGTCATGTTATGTATGTTACCATGCATGTCGTTATATATGTTTTTATGCATTTTTGTATGCACATAGGTCACTTTTGTCTAGGAGTTAGTCAATATAATCATAATAAAAAGGGAATACACAATATAAATTAAATTAAAAGAAGATAAAACTTGTAGACAAACAAAGGAATACGCAATATGTAAGTGAGCATCAGACAAACAATAAATGCATTCATATTGAAATGGTTTATAATAGAGGAATACAATGATTACGTATCGCCATCCATACCCAAATGCAGGGCAGAACTATCAGCGATTTCTGCAAAATACAAAGATGAAGAAGATAATAATCATAGTAAGAAGAATAATGACAATTGCAAGACACTTGGCTGTTACACTGCGTACCTCAGATTTGGAGAATGATGCCGACACCTATTTTTAGATGGGCTTTCCAATGAAAATCCCATCTTGGATTACCGAAATCTGTCATGGATTGCCTTTTATTTCTGCCAGACAGATATTGCTATTCATACATAATAGAATAGAATGAGAATGCTATAAAACCCAGTTCTTGCTGTTTTATTATTCATAACATGGAGAATATCGATATGGGTGTGGTTGTGGATGCATATTGTATATATGTCCAGAAAGATATAACTTATGTGTATGGGTCTGTATAGCATAAGTTAAGCTGCCATTGGAGATAGATTTTAACATTTATATAGCTCCAATGTGTGTATAACGAGTTGTCAAGTTACGTGCATCTCCTATTTGAAAGTATAGTCTTTCTAACATTAGCGTTCATAGGCGTTTGTTTTCTGGTCATATATTTCAATTCATGTTGCTTCCTAGTTTTACAAAGGTAAATTGAGCGTTGGATTTGAATCATAAACTAGAGTTCTAAATGTGCTTTAGACAAAGTGGCTTATTGGTCTATCAAAAAAATGTTTTATTTTTGCTTCATGATTTCGATTTGAATTTATGGATTTGGGGACTACTTTTCTGAAGTGGGTTTATGTGTCTCAAGGATATGGATTGCTGGGACAAGGAGGAGACAGAGCTTCAACTGAAGCTCTGCTGCTCGCCTGTGAAGAAGAAAAGAAGATGATGCCAAAAACAGTTTCACATGAACTCCCATTGAAGAGTATGCAGCAATTGACTGTGTGGTTGGGTTGAAAGTTCTATCAGTTAAGAGGTTTTCTAATCGACTAGCCTCTTGAGAAGGCAGGCTGTGGGCTTGTGCTAGCTTATTGGAGAGAAACATGACACCCACCAGAAATTGAGATTTAAAATATAGGGCTACATTTATCATCTTGATAGATTTTTCTTCTATCTCATGTGACCCCTATCCCATAAAATAGATCTTGAAATCCCTCCCTAGAGCCACATCCTAAGATCCTGACATCCCTCCATAGAACCACATCCTAACCCCTCTCTACAGAACCATAGCCTAAAAGTTGGCTAGAGTTTAAGCTTCAAACATCAACAAATACAAATCAAG
Source organism: Sequoiadendron giganteum (assembly GCA_007115665.2). Classification (NCBI taxonomy): domain Eukaryota; kingdom Viridiplantae; phylum Streptophyta; class Pinopsida; order Cupressales; family Cupressaceae; genus Sequoiadendron; species Sequoiadendron giganteum. The sequence goes on along the minus strand of CM021104.1, from coordinate 506,453,818 downwards.
ATCTACTCTACCAGAGGGCTGACGCTCAGCTTTCGAAGATCTATATTAAGGTAAAAGGGTTTGGATCCCCCTATTATTTCTCTTTCGCCTGAGGCTCCACTTATGACCATGCAGTCATGCTCAGTTATATCCCAATAAGATTGGGCTAGAGTTTAAACTTCAAGCATCGAACAACATAAGTCAACATTTGTTGTAACAGGGGGCTGGCTCTAAGCCTTCTAAAACCACCTTTAAGGTTATAGGGTTAGGATCTCTATTACTTCTCCTTTGCTTGGTGTACAATGGTAGATTAACCATGGCTCCATAGCTCTTATTTCTAAAGATTCGAAACTTTCTCACAGGGTAAGCTCCATGGCTCTTAGTTTTAAAGACTTGAAACTTTTTAACAGGGTATGCTCCATAGCTCTTATTTCAAAACATTTGAAACTTTCTAACAGGGTAGGGTTAAATGATAGTTACAAACTTACTATAACCATGTAATAGTGACCTAGAAGGAAATGAATCATACATACAAAATAAATCAAACAAAATACAGATTTAGAGACTCACATTTACATCACCATCATCATCATACATCACCCTTTTGGTATCATCTGATAAAACTGCATCATCTTCAATGCGAGTTGATGTGAAACTCTTTTTGGAATTACTGAGATTTTGGATAATAGCAATAACAGTAGTTCTGTAAGTGCTGATCCAGCGAGGGAGTTGAAGGAGCGGAACCCTATCAGCTATCTAATGAAGAGTTACAGCAGCTCTAAGCACAATAGTTTTGTTAGTTTCAGCAGTGGTGTAGATTGCACGCTGTCTCTGGGCATACCCCATACTGGGCCAAGTCCAGACGAACTAAACGTCATGGCAATGTACATGCAAAAATACAAATGAAAGATGTAATATAAATAATGAAGTATACGCTACTTTCACCCAAGGTACAATCTCATTTCATTGCTATGTTAATACTGAAAGTCGGGTACAAAATTCTTTTTCAAATAAGATAACTTTCTGACAATATCATGGATGAATCTGTTTTCTAACATTAGCAATGTTATCCTAATTTATCATATTAGATGTTTGAATGTAAAAATTTAAAATCTTTAATTTTTTTTAGTCTTTTTCACGATCTGTTTGTTTATTTATTGAAAAGGAAAATATTTTTACATTGTTATGAAGGTTTCAGTCATTTTGTGAACAAGATTGTTTCATTGACTGTTTAATTATCGATCAAGAGCTGCAGTGCAGCGTAGTTCCTTCCTAGTGCTGAAACTGTGGATTGTCAATGAAAATGTGGAAGCATAAACTAAGCATGTTAACTGTTTGGTAAAATGCCTCGAAGAAGTGTGTCTGTATATAAAGACATGCATAATCATCTCTCTATACACACGTTATGGTAGACATGTATGCAAAATGTGGAAGCATAGAAAGAGGACAACTGTTTGAGAAACATGTTCAAAATCCGTTTGTTGAAAAGGCTTTAGAAACTTTTACACAAGTGCAAACCATCATCCTGGCTGCCTGTGCTCAATATTTTAATTTTCCCATTAGAAACACTGTCATTTTAAAATTTTGTGGAAGCCATTACTGGGAATTGTGGAGTCTATTCAGACATAGACAAAATCAATGCAGATTGAAGTTGAAATAAGAAAACAAATCCAGTTTGCTGCCTAATAAGGGTATAAAATCAGAAAATCTTGGGAAGTGATGACTGAAATTTTAGAAAGGAAAAAGGAAAATCTAAGTCAATATTGGTCAGCAGTTTTTTTAGGCAAATATCATGATTTCTTAAAGAAAACAATAGTGATTTCAGGGTTCAAAACCCAATACATTGCAAGATATGATCATCAAAAAGAATTTATATCCACAACTCAAACTGTTATTGCAAGAGAAAAATCTGAAAGCTGCATGCCATATTAAATAGATAAGACTATTATGAAACAGATTTTCTCTATGAAAGTGTTCCCCTTACAATCAAATGCACTTACTTTAGCATTGTAGCTTGCATCAAGGAGGACATTTGATGATTTCAAATCACAACCCTAAGTCAGTGACATTGATTTATAATAGGATTATATCTTTTTTTGTTGAAGACGTATGATGGTGTAAATAGTTGCTCTGTTGTTTAATGATAAATGCTTGGCGCTTTAAACAATCCAGTCAACTCAGCTATGCACCTGTAACAAAATTAGCAAGGCTTAGCTGACACTTCTCACACTACAAGTAAGGCATAGTAAAAGCTTTCAATATGGTTATTTACCTGCAGGCCTGGATTTCCAGGGTCAATCCTGTAGTGCAGACAAGCTCTGCTGCCAATGGAAACAAGTCATAGAAGAACGCTTACCATAACTAGCACAAGTTCAATTACAAGTTTCTGAAACAAGTTATAGAATAAAGCTTACCACACCAAAATATTGTAGAGATTATTTTGCAGCAAACTTTTGAAATATAAATTAACATTAGATTTGTACTTTGATAATCATCCATTGCAGACGTAGGACCAGAGGAGTCACTTCTACAGCCTATTTACACGAGTGTCAGCTTAATGTATAATAAAGGTGCAAACAACATGTGATATGGTAGATTAAAGAAAACAAACCTGTTGCATATATTGATGTGGTGCACTGTCATTATCATTTGAGCACGGTAATTGTCCATAATAGAGACTCTACAAAAAGATGACATCCAATTGTATAAAGTTAAGAAACACTTAAGAATAAGATACACCAAATGAAATTTTTTGGATTATAGAATTTTGTCAATCAGAAAGAAAATTAAAAAACTAGTATTTAGAAAACAAACAAATTAAAAACCTAAGTTACCGATTCGCCACTCCTAGCCTTTGGATATGATTCAATTCATACCAGATTTGTAATTCGGGTACGGTACGATACAAATTCGGGTAGGGTTCGAAATCTGGTCTGTGGATTCGCCTTGCATTCGATTCACCACTATGGATTCGACCAGGATACGCCCAGAAGAATCCGTGATGAATCCACAACTAATCTAGACATCAAAACACCCAAGCTGCAGAAAAAGTGCATTTTTTAATTTTTTTAATTTTTTTTTTTACTAACAATTGACTTCTAAATAATTAAATATTCATTCCAACCCTAATCTTTGCCTCCAAACACACTAAATAGGTAAAAGCACTCTCATTGAACAATTTGTGAATGAAAAACAAGTTTTTGCCTGCATTGTTGAACTTTCTCTCTTGGAGCTACTGAGCATGAGAGTGGTAGTGTCAGTGCTACTGCTAGTGGTAGTGCTTGTGCAAGTGCCACTAATGCTATTTGTGGTTCTACACAAAATGGAGCATCTAATGATGTTGATTTGTTTGATGACCCATATGATTCAGATTGATCAATGATCAATAATGGCTGATTGTAAACACTTATATTTTATGTTTGAACTTTAGTTTATAATTTTATATCATGACATTCGAGTAATCACTAATATTTTAATATTTGACTTAGTGACTATGAAAGTGGTGATGTATTTTTGCTATGTTATTAGACTATTAATATGGTGGTGTATTTTGAACTTAATTACTGCTGCAAATATGTATATATTTCTGATTTTTATATGTTTTTTGTATTGTCGTACCCAAGCCATACCCAACCCCCAAATTTGTTTTGACTGAATCTCGTACCGGATTCGCATACCCATACCCAAATCCAAAAACGAGTCGGTAACTTAGTTAAAAACTATAAATGAATTTTTGTAATGGAATATTAAGGTCTAACATCCTAATTAGTATGTATTTCAAGCTCTCATGTCTAATGTGATTTCAATTTACCCAACATGTCAGGTCATCCTTTCAGACTCACCTTGAATAATGTTGGTTAACTGTGTAAAGAATATTGACACACACATGACAAAGTAGACAATTTTGTGTTATTCTTATAAGGTTTGCACCGTCTACAACACTGACAATTTCAAGAGGTTGATAATTAGCACTAGGGGAGAGGATTTGATAGTTGAGCATCCTAGCTTCATGCTTCTCAAAATTCTACAAAGAAAATTTCAAAAAATTCCTAAATTTTTACAACAACTTGCTTGGCAATGTCCATGCTTATAACTAAGGTTTCAGGGCCATGTCATCAAATATGATGCCACATCAACATGCTTTTTGTCGAGGTGTCCAAAAAGGTCCAAAAAAAAGTGAGACTAATACTTGTGCATTAAATCATGTTTTATTGGTGTGTTGATGTGGCATCACATGATTTGTTTCTTTTTAGATCTAAGGAAGACATATTATTCAATTATTGGTAGTTATCATCAACACTAACAACTTTAAAGTATGATGTGTCTGAATTAGGCTCTTGGGAGGTATTGAAGGATGAAGAACTCAATGAAGTCTGAATGATTGCACCATCAAGTGATTCGATCAATAGCTATGATTTTAATGTTAGTAATGTGCAATCCTTTGTTGATGATCAAGATATTGACAGTAGATATTATGATGTCTAGTCTAAGGGGTTTGAATGCAATCTTATTATTGATGAATTCTCATGTTGTGGTGGTTGTGATGATACAGAGTCATGTCTCTCCTTTATTGAATATGAATATCCCTACCAAATGAAGGGAGACCCTCTTTTAGAAGTTTGCAAGGATTCTATGTGTGATGATAGGTTGCAAAGGTTACACTCTCATATAAAAGGGGTAGAAGTTTCTCGGACATAAATGAATGTAATAGAAAACCCTCTTTTGAATGAACCTTCATTTGTGCCAGTTGCTAAAAATGAGTTCCCTGGTTGGTGTAGGGATAATCCTCTTTTTGAGGATTCTGATGATGCTTTGGATGTATAGTCAGGGTATGACTATGAGCAGTACATTAGCAAGTTTATTGATGAGAATTCTTATGAAGTTTTCACATTTTATGATACTATGGAGGATGAGACTAAAGAGCAAGAGGATATTAGGGTCCTTGAGTGTTTCTCCTAGGAGAATGGTCCTTTTCATGAAAATGACTTGCAAATACTTCAGTCACAAGAAGAAGAGCACTTTAAGTTAGGGAGTGATGAAGGATATAAGGACAATGGTGTCACTGGCCAGTGTGTAAGTGTTGGGTCTAATGGAAAATTCCTAGAGAATGATGTGTGCACTAATAAATAAAGAACCTCAACAATTAGTGCCTTAGTTGCATATTTTGATGCACATAACGATTATGAATTAGCTTTGAGGCTCATTAATGATGAATGGAAATTTGGCTCATGTGTTGGGCAACCAAATGATGTTGGGTATGATATCAGCCGACATGAGTATGTGGTTGAGTTTTTTGCTAATGCTCCTCACCTTTTGGGCATCATTATGAATTTGTTTCCACTCAACAAGAATGGCATCTATGTAAAGCAGGGTGAAGACTTTCTTGAATCTGTCTCTTTCTTATCTGATGCTTCAAGAGACTGTGGACCTAGTTTGATGCATAGTGTTCTTGAAGGTTTTAAATGTGATATGCAGAGTGAATATGATCAAGTGGAGAATATGGATATTTCCTTTTTCCACTTCAACTTGACAAGCTTGAGGTTGGTAAACAAGGTAGTGTTGAGGCATGTGGGATCTTTGGTATCCATCATAATGATGTAGGTTATTGGGAATTGTTTAGTATGAGTACTCATTGAGTGCAGGTATGTGAAAGAAAGGCCCTTGACAAAGAAAATATTTGGCTTCAAAGCTTGGAAACTCTTGATGCACCAGGCTTACAAATTGAGGCTGGTGGAATTGGATGAAATTTCCTAATAGAGGAAAATTTTTTTATAGGTGTGGTTTTTTTCTTTCTTGCTATGTCTGCTTGTCTTGTCCAGACAAGCTCTTGTTTTGGTCTTTTGGGTTGTTCTGCTTCTACCTGAGATCTTGATTATTGCCATACCCACTGGGGGTATGTATCATCGAGCTAGAGCCATTGATAGAACTTTAAAAAATTGACCATTTTGGTTGGTGCCTTAAAAATTTTTGGTGATTTTTCACCCTTGTGCTTGGTGGTTCTATGTTAGGGTTTTAGGGTCTGATACCCTTGTTTCAAACTTTCCAAATCTTAAACCCTCATATTATGTTTTTGCATGTCATTTGTCCTAGTTACAACCTATGCCATCTTGCTTGTTCTCATTATCGAGCCCTCTACCTAAACCCACCGATCATTGGGTGTTTGTTAAATTTTAAATATTTCATGGTCGGCCCGAAATATTTTTCCTTTTTTTGACTTAAGTCTTAAGTCCTAAATGTGTTCATTAAGGGGTCATTGCCTGTTACCTATCCCATGGCCCCTTCTTTATAACAAATGATATATATGCACGCACATAAAATTTGAGCTATTGGATTTAACGATTAAAATCCAAGCCTTTCGTGTACACCGCACAACATTTAAAAAATGTTTTTGGTTGGGTCACGTGGTGTGCGCGATTGCACCATGCATCCTCCATTTCAAGTCGAACCTTATCCCCACTATTGGCATGGGCTTAGCTGGCGATAGGTCGACGACTCTAACGTATCGTCTGATCAAATTTGAGTCGTAGCATGCATGCCACGTAGAGTATTAAATAATGTTACCTAACGTTGTGTGTGGTTTGCGCGATGGTGACACATGGATTCTACTAGTAGCGTATGAAGGTTGGATGGGGCCTGCGAGTGATAGATGTGTCTTCTGAATGGGGAAGACACCATTGGTCGATGACTTGCCATGCAACAACGTGGGATTTTCAAATATCTTTGACTAGATCTGAGTCATCCAAAGGGCCATCTTGGCAATTCATCAATGGATCACATTCAAAGACCAGAGCTAGCCATGTGATGGTCGTTTAAACATTGCAAATGGCGAGCATTAATGGTGTATGCTCTTTCGGTGATATCAACCTGATCTCCATGCATATGAAGAACCACTTCCTAGCAATTATGAAGGATGGTACATCGATTTCCATGTACTTAGGAATTAATGGTGATAAAATATATGCCAGCGAATAATCACTTGCTCACTCGTACTACTCTTGGAGCATTGCTGATCGACATCGTCAATCTTCTCATAAATATGGATGAAGGCTCATCATTTTCGTCACAAAAATTAAGAGTTTGAGATTTTATGTGGCTAGTGATTGCTCTTGTGAAGGTTTTGTTTATTGGTGCAAGATGAGTAGGTCGAGTGCTTCTCCATCATCTATGCATAGGTCTTCCAGAGTTAATGTTCGAAGGTCGGGTGATGACATGCCATTACATGAACAAATTGATCTTTAGGGTGCTCCCAGCCTGAAGATGGAACACACGAAGCCCATCCTAGTGGTTACCAAGTGTAGCTCTCGGTTAAAAGGCCAAGGTGCAATTGCAGAGGAGGCAGTGTGTGGCAAAGAGAAGAGGTCTATAGAGTTTGAGCAGAGATCAAAGGCAAAGTTAAGGTACAGTCGTGGTTCTCTAGGTAGGTAGAATTCACTTATTAATGTCTCTGATAGCTCTAGTGATAGCGACAGAGAGACTAACTTTGGTTATGGCCAATTCCTTATGGCTTTAACTGAGATGGTTGGTGTGAACGAAGAGGTCCTCGCAGTTTCTCCAATTTCTGCGATGGCACCGTATGAGGTTGCTAGTTTTGGTTCTGAGAAATGTGCTAATAAGGATGAAGGAGTGGTTATTTTTCCTCCTACTGTGGTGAAAACGTGAAGTGGGCACAAGTACCATGGCCCTGGTGTTGGTTTTATCTCTAGGTGATGGTGATGGTCTTCTGGTTTTTGGTCACAATGTGATGTTGGCTCCTTTTGGTTTGACATAGATATGGACAAAAAGGCTTAAAAACATTTTACAATGGGTGGGGTGAAACCTACTGGTTGTTACAAAATTTTGATTCCACTGTTTGGTAAATGATTACATCTAACCGTCTGGGAATTTTGAAATGTAGATGAAATTTTGTCTTGAAATGATTTTTTTTAAAAATGTAACTGTAATGAGCCCAATGCTTGTTGCTCTCTTATGCTATAAAAGAGATTTCAAGGCTCATTACAAAGGTCAGATTTTTGAATCCAAAAAGGTCTAGGTAGGGTATAATGAACACATATAATGCAAAATTCTTGATAAATTTTCTTGTAAATTGTCTTGGGTAGGGGTTATGTACAAAATAGTCTTAAATAGTTTTATGCAAATTACTGATATAAAAAAAAATCTACAAAATTAAAGTATGTGCTCTCTTGTGTATAGTTGTTACAAACTATAAATGAAAATATCAAGCATCATTTGATTTATTTTCAATGGTTCATTTGAATGTATGATTCTATTTCTTGCCTTAACTCAAAGAGTTAATCAAATGCTTTGAAGAGAGTCGTAATTCTGTAATAATTTGCTAAGGATTTGGTAAGAAGTAATACTTTAAGTAATGTGAGTTTTTGTGATGTAATACATTATGAAAATGGTCCATTCATTTTAGGGTTAAATCTTTTGTGTATGACAGAGTATTTCATGTTTGACTCCTCTTGCTTGATTTTGATGAGGCACTGGCTTATTTGTCATGGATTCTTGTAATCTAATAAATCAGAAAATACCTATCTATGGATTCAAGGTTGGAATATTACTTAATTCAAATCTTATTCATTATGAGATGCAAGTCTCGTATATACTAGTGTTCCTAGCAACTTAGTGGTTATTTGTTTAAAGGTCTGCCAAACCTTTGATGAATAATGTCTATTTACACTTAGTAGGAACAAATCTAAGTATAGAAGTGTTCTCAAGAAACTAGATATCACATGAACAAAATAAGGAATACCCTCCTTGGTCTCACAGAGCCTAAAAAGTAGGAGTAAAGGCCTTAGAATCTTTACTCATTTGTTGGCCACTAACTTTGATGGTTCTTGAGCATAGAGGTTGGCTACCTTTTAGAGAATTTTAGGGTTTAGCTGGAAAAAACCACCAATAAAGAGGAAGAGAGGGAGACAATGAGAGGGGGACAAAGAAAGATAAATATATAGGAAGTGATATATAAAAAGAGGTAGAGACTGAGAGAGGGAGAGATAGAAAGATAAAGATAGAGACATGAAGCGATATATAAAGAGAAGTAGAGAGATGGAGAGATATATTGGTAGAGAGACATATAGATAATAAAATAGAGATAGAGGGAGAGATGGAAGAATAAATAGGGAGAGATAGAGATAGAGAGGCAAAGAGATATATATAGAGGTCTAGGAAGAGGAAAATGGAGAGAGAGGGAATCATGTTTGGAGATAGAGGGTGAGAGAGGAAGATAGAGGTAAAGATGAAGATAAATAAAGAGAGGAAGAGGGAGACACAAAGATAGATAGATAGAGATGGAGAGGGAGAGATAAATATGGAGAGAGATAGGGAGATGGATAGAGATAGATAGAGGGAAATAGATAGAGAGATATAGAGGAATAGGGAGAGGGATAGATAGATAGATATAGATGGGGAGATAGAGTGATAGAGAGATAGAGATATAAGGAGATATAGAGGGGGGAGGGAGACAAAGACATAAAAATAAAAAGAAGTAGAGATATACAAATAGATGTGGAGAGACAAAGAGAAATAAGGGGAGATAGAGGGAGAGAGAAATATGGAGAGATAGATATATATGGGAAGAGAAAGAGAGATGGAGATGGGGATTTATGGGAAGAGAAATAGAGAGAGAGGTAGAGATAGAGAGGGAGAGAGGAAAAGGAGGGAGAAATAGAGAAGAGGGGGAGAGAGGGAGAGAGATAGGTAGAGAGAGAAGAAGAGGAGAGATGAAGAGATAGCTCAATAAATAGAGAGGGGGAGATATAGATACAAGGTGATATAGAGAGATAGAGAGGGATAGGTAAAGAGATAGAGAGACAAGGATAGAAAGAGATAGAGAGAAGAGTGAGAGGGGGATAGAGAGAAATAGAGATAGAGATATTGATTAAATGAGATGGAGTGAATGAGAGAGAGAGAGATAGCTTAATAGATAGTGAGGCAGATAGAGAGTGAGAGTAGGAGAGGGAGAGTGAATAAGAGAGAAAGGTAGAGATAATGAGATATATTGAAAAAGAATGAGAAAATAGAGAGAGAGAGAGAGAGAGAGAGAGAGAGAGAGAGAGAGAGAGAGAGAGAAAAAAAGGTGACAAATACTATTGGGAAATTTTGGCCATCTTAGAAAAGAATCCAAGAATAGTAGTGCCTTTGATAACTTTAATTTCAATTAGATTTCCTCAAAAAAACATACAAATATGTCACAAAGCGGAATCAGACACAGTTCATTTTCCATATTAATCCTTCTAAGAGAAACTTATGCAAATTCAGTTTCAACAATAAACATTAACAGATTCTAACCAAGAAACATGAAACATGAAAGATGAGATACAAACACACAGATTTACGTGGGGAAAACCCTTTTTAGTAAAAAACTCCACACTCTAAAAGTCAAGATCACCATTGTATTATTCATGCAACACAATAGTTACAAATACAACTCAGGCACTAAGCCTTTACAAAGATTACATCTTGTTTCATTCTGGAGACAAACTGGACAACATAACCCCTCATACGATCTTCACGCTGTTACAATACTATCATACACCATACAGTGTAGATACTATCTCTCATGGACCTCTAATCAACCTCTTGAGTGTTTACAAACCTCACTCTGTTACAACACTCTCTCATAGCATACAAAGTAGATTCACATTGAGAGACTACAACAAATCCATGTGATTAGCTCCCTTTTTTGCTCCGTTTTTTGCTTCCACCCACTATTTTAATGTATTTTTCTCCAATTTTTTGAAAAATTTGGTGCTATTTATTGGGTTGGCGCCATTTTTGGCATTTTTTGCGCTGATTAGGACAAGTAGGCACTAAATCAAGCGCTAACTAGTGCCAGATTTAGGACCAAATTTAGCACCTAATTTAGGGCCGGATTTAGTGCTAAATTTAGCACCGGATTTAGCGCCAAATTTAGCATCGGATTTAGCACCAGATTTAGCGCTGGATTTAGATAGTGGCATATCGGCAAGAGATATTAACTTGTCTCATCGACACCGACAACCAACATCAAAGGAACATAAGATCTCAATGTCGATGAGACATTGAGATATCAGTAAGACAAATAATATTGTGTCATCGACACTCTTCAAGTAATGATCAAAAGCATACATCGCTATACTGCCGAGAAGGTGAGAAACATATGTGGTAGAGTGGTATACACCGCAACCCCACTACCAAAAGGATTTTGTGAGGTGGCGGTATACCGCACTATCGCCACTCAGTCAGAATCCTCTTGCGGTATAGCAGTATACACTACACTACCGCCAAGCAGTATGAAATCTCCTGCGGTATGGCGGTATTAGGTAGTCTGATTTAGCATCGGATTTAGTGCCAGATTTAGATAGTGGGATGTCGGTAAGAGATATTAACTTGTCTCATCGACACCGGTAACCAACATCAGAGGAACATAAGATATAATGTTGATGAGACATTGAGATATCGGTAAGACAAATAAGATTGTCTCATTGACACTCTTCAAGTAATGATCAAAAGCATACACCACTATACCACTGGGAAGGTGAGAAACATATGCAGTAGAGTGGTATACACCACAACCCTGCTACTAGAAGGCTTCCGCGGGGTGGCGGTATACCGCGCTACTGCTAGATAGTCAGAATCATCTTGCGGTATGGCGGTATACACCGCACTACCGCCAGGCAATAAGAAATCTCTTGCAGTATGACGGTATACCATGCTACCACACCTCTCTCACAATCATCCAACAGTACAGAGGTAAAAGCATGAACTTAACACTTATGAATTTAATAGATAATAGTAATTTTTTATTATAAATATATGTATTTTGTTTTCTAAATTTGTTTGAATATTAAAAGATTTAATGATTAAACATATTTGAGTTTTTTCACATCAATATTTTTGCCACCATGATTTGAGATTTTTCACATCAATATTTTTTCCGCCATGATGAGTTAGAACAAAATACCCAAGCCCTAATTTTTAACTCTCATTTTCACTTGGTTTTTTCAAGCTCCCTTGCCCTGCACATGCCGCCATCATTAGAGTTTGAAACCTCAAGCTTTCTGAAGGAGTATCTATCAATTTTCTGACTGATTTTGAGAGTTTTCTTCACAATTTTTTTTGTTGAGGCTGAATCAGGTAAAGCTTTCATGGTTCATCATTTTTTTCCACTTATCTAAATGCATTTTCAAAGACATTCCTTCTTGGATTCTCATGTATTTTTATCTTGCTTTACTCTATCGATGCCTTGCTTGTCTTGAGGCTGACATCAAAGCACTTCTGGAGCTCGCATTAAATTGAACAGCAAGAAGTTGAGTAAGTTTCTATGCGCCATTTCTTTGTATCTTACCTCTGTTTCCTATCAAAAGAAGCTCGATTTGGACTCAATAGATACGAATGAATGGGTGTTTTATTTCTACCATGCATCCTTATTTTGTAACCCTTCTATCTTGGCTTGGCTTCTCTGGACTTAGCTCACTAGCAAAAGAAATGAAATAAATCATACTCTCCATATTTGGTTTGATCAAACGATGAAAGATTTTTTTCTTTCTGCATTTTTTCTCTTTCTTGGTGATAGCTTGGTCACGGCCTCTCTAGAATATTTTTTCTATTTCCAAAATGAACATAGTGTAAATGTTTCTTTATTATATTTTTGAGCCTCCTTCATGGCTCCATGATTATCGTTGTAGGCTCTATTCAATGGCATTTTGGGTTTGTCTTGGATTTGGGTTTTTTTGAAAAATCGTGACTCCTATTGCAAATACGAGCTCTTAGAAAAATGAGTGCAAGCCTTTTGGCATGATCTTTCACTTCTCAAAAAGCAAAATAAATCCTTCCACATTTGGGGCTCAACCCAAAAACCCTAAACCATGGGTTTGTAATATTCTGCATATCCTTCTCCTTTCTTGCAAGTATTTTACATTTTCATTTTTCAGAACCCGCTTCACAAGACAATTGCAATATTTTTTTGTATGTTCATTTTTCTCTAAACAAGACAAAAATGGAGATGATTGATGCAGAGCATGATGGGCTTCAAAGGTCTTCAAAGACACAAACACATATTTTTTCAAGATCACTTGAGTAAGCCTCTAAGAAGCTTCTCAGGCTACTAATTTGTAATTAGTTTGCAAGGGATTGTTTTCTCTTTCTTTGCCAATTTCCTATTTTATAGGAGTTATGGTCTATTTCTTTCCAATCACAAGGTGCATTTTAGTGAACTTGACCATTCTGAATTATTTAAATGTAGACACCATATGGTCGATGTTGAATTCTATTGTTGCTCCAAGGCACTTTGGCTTCTTCCTTAGGCAGTGAGATTCCCTCAAGACATGAGTTTGGTTATCATAGCTCTAAACACTCATTTCAGCATGAAGAATGCATCGATGTGTAGTAGAATTTGTAAAGCACTTGTCTTTGATTATGAATGTTTAAGATTGTTATATATAGTCATGGTCAGATTCTCATGATAGATTCCTTTGAAACTTGTGATAGGTATGTATTTGAGGACCAAATTGAGTTTATCAAGTAATCGGTACTTGAAGGAGAATAGGTACTTTAACAAATTAGCTCATATGCTGATGTTTTGAATTGTATATTAGATATCTTCTTTTGATTTAAATAGTAATAAGATATATGTTTCTTTCTCTGGTTGATTGGACTAAACTTTAGAGAACAAATGGAAAATGTTTTAGAGTTTTATATGTATTTTTATAAGACTTTTTAACTTTACAACATAGATTATATATTATTCACTTTTGATTTTTTGTTAATTTTCTCATTATTGATGTTTTATCCTAAATCAGGCTGAGGGTGATGATTTTGAAAAGGATTCTAGGGAAAAAACAATGTCACACAAACTCTAGGTGGGATGCATTTTCTTAATGCCTAAAATGAGTGTAGCATTTAGCTATAAAAGGCATCATAAATAATTTTGCACCATAAATTTTGTAATGTACATATATTATATGAATCAACTACTTTTAATTTTCATTTTATTCCACTGAAATTCAATAAATCCTCATTTACAATCATCAAGCTACTGGAAGGAACATTGTTTCCTTTTATTTTATTCCTGACATAGCAGCAACTAAAAGTTTTCATGTTATTTTCAAAATTGTTGGTTATTTGATGCTAGCTTAGCTTTTCTTGCAATGGTTGTGTAGGATGAAAATAATAGCCATATCAAATGCCTTTTTCCCAAGTCTTACTCTCTGAAGGTTAACAATCTCAATCTCACTAATAGTGATTACTAAGAAAGGTAATTCCACCAACTCTACCAAACAGTTTATCCTAGGAATAATAAAAGAAGATGCTTTGAAAGGAACACCATGAAAACCAAGCTCTCTAAATGGTATATCAAACTCTAGTTCAAAATATTTTAGATGAGGTTGCTTCGATAGCTCTGTTACTTGCTTGACAAATCCTTGAAACTCTGCATTGATTTTATTTTTCTTGTCCCTCTCTTGCTGTTTTTCCTCAATTTCATCAGGATCATACATTGACCTTCTTGCCCCTCCTAAAGTTTGGACCACATCCATTACCTCCACATAAAACTAGACATCCTTGGTCTTATTTGGTTCACACCATGATATGGTTATGCAAATGAAAATGAAGCAAAGTAATCATCTCCTTCTCCACTGGCTGGAAGAATGCATTCTTAATGTTTTGATACATGATATCAACTCTCTCTTCTACTCTCATGGTTGAATATAAAAATCCATTATGGTGGGCCTCCAAAGTTCTAGTCATCTTTCTTCCTCTTCCACCAAATGCTAGCATATTTTACTAATGTTTATTAGAATTGATGCATGTTTTACATCATTGGAATGACATATTAGTTGTAACATTTTTGAAATTTTATTATGGTATGTGCACTTTGATATGATGTAATATGATTATGGTTTTGTTCCACATGTTGTAATATTAGATATATAACAAAAAAACAAATTATTGCATGAAATAAATAATAACTTTTCATTTTAAATGATTTTTTTTGCAGAAAATGGGTCTTCTAGAAGATCAAGATGACCCTCATGATATAGATCCAGAATATGTTGGTTTTGGTATAGATCACATGGCAGAGGATGATGATGACGTAGATACAAAAGACACCGAGGCCGATGACGATGATGATGACAATGATGATGATGATGATGATGGTGAGGCAGATGCTAGTAGTAGTCAGTGACATTCATGATCATATAGACTACATCATGGATCATTGTTGATATATCGTTATGATGCCTTTTTTCATAGTTACTATAATATGTATCATTTTCACAGCTTGTAGTACCATATTATTGATTTGTATCATTTTGAGTTATATCATTTGGACATGTATCATTTTGACTTGTATCATTTTGAGCTATATAATTTATCATTTTTACTTATATCATTTGTACATGTCTCATTTTGACTTATGTCGACTAATGGACATGTATTAATCTAGTGGCATATTTGACTCACTTGTTTTAATCACTTATATAGATATTTGACTCACTTGTTTTGATCTACTTATATAGATGATGATCATGTTATAATAATTATCTTTTTATTTAATCATATGAGTTATTTAAGACGCATGATATATTTAACTAATTAAATTGAAATAAAACATATTAAATTAATAAATGGAAGCAAAACAAGAAGCATTTTTAGAAGCAAAAAAGGAAGCAACAATGGAAGCCAAACTAGAAGAAAACTAGAAGCAATCTTGGAAGCAAAACTTGGTGTTATCTATGAAGCAAAAATATAAGCAATTCAGGTAGCAAACAAAGAAGTAATAATGGAAACAATTTTAGAAGCAACAAAAGATGCAATAATAGAAGCCATATTAGAAGCAACAAAAGATGCAAAAATGGAAGCAAAGCTAGATGCAAGAAGCAACATTATATCGGAAGCAAAATTGGAAGTAAAATTGAAAGCAAAATTGGAAGCAAAATTGGAAGCAAAACTGGAAGCAAAATTGGAAGCAAAATCGAAAGAAAACTTGGAAGCAAAACTGGAAGCAAAAATAGAATCAAACCTGGAAGCCAAACCAAAAGAAAAACTAGAAGCAAACATGGAAGCAACACAAGAAGCAAAACCAGAAGAAAAATTGGAAGCCAAACTAGAAGCAACAAAATTCGGTGCTAAACTTGGTGCTAAATTTGGTGCTAAATCTGGCGCCGAAGTGAGCATACCAATTTGCACCGATTTTTGTGCCAACAGAAGTGCCCAATTCATGAAATCAAATACACTAAAATCCAGTGCTATTTTAGGCAATAATTTCCTATTTTGTTGTAGTGAGAGAGGTTTCACATTTGATCCACACAGAGAGGGAGGAGTCACCTCCTTCAGAACAATATTCTTGTCCTCTCCTTCATCTCCTTTCTTCTTTAGATTGTTGAACATTACAGAGGGATCCATTTTGTTCACTTCTCAAATGGTTTGTTGATCTTCCAATGGTCACAATAGTCCAACTGCCAACGGTTTACATTCTGCTTCCCCCATTTTTCCACAACCAACCACGTAGGATAGTCATTCGATCAACCAAGTTAGTGTCCTTAGTCCAGCCAGATAAATTCTAACGCCCACCACTCTATCGCAACCAAGAAACAACACCCTCACGATGTGGCAGTGACTACACTGCACCATCGTAGGCTCCTCCAAGTCTTACCGTGGTGTGGTGGTATACAATGCTACTGCTCACTAGGTTGAAGGTTCCCACGGTATGGCGGTATCACCGTACCAATGCACCTCTGCATGAAAGCTCATGCGGTATGGCAGTATCACCACGCTACTGCCAAATAGTCACAAGGCTCTCACGGTATGGAGGTATACCGCATATTGCATCTCAGCCAGAAGGCTCCCGTGGTATGGCAATAATCGCGCTACTACACCTCTCTCACCATTACCTGGTGGTAAAACAATACAAGGATGAACATAACAATTATGCAATTCGGCCAGACATCTCATTGGTCACACTGACATTTCTCTCTCAGAGGTTTAGGCCAGTGGGATTGAGGCACACAATTCCAACAATCTCCCACTTGATGAAGATCACACTGGCACCTCTAGAGCACTCATGAACTACTAAGATCATGCTAGCACCACTAGTTTAGACCCTATTCAACAACAATCAAGACACCCAATCAATAAGTTTCCATAGATAACAGTCTACCAGAAAATATACAAAAAATCAAGTATCCAACTGCAACTAATTGTCCAATAATGTAACCAATGATAGTCATCCATGAAACCACAAAGATCCAAACATGCTCTCATGCTCCATCAAGACTACTGCAAAAACATCTAAGATGTCCACCATTCAGGCAACAATCCCTATCATCCTCCAACATGCCACCTATGGAAGAAAGGTACAAGCCAAGGTGAATATGTACCAGTCCAATGATCAAAAGTAAAAGATCCCAATGATATCAACAACAAGAAACTGCCATCACTCCAGAAAAAAGGATAAAAACATTTGCTAGAACAAAAATCAGACTGATTGCTCCTGTCCAACTAATAAACCCACATGACTGAAAATATCATCCACAATAAGTGCTAGTTCATCCAATCATCCATACCTCAAAGCTATCATACATTAGTAAACTTATGCCCTAGGCATAAACAACCTATGTACTTACAACTGCAAGCTCCATGTGTATACAAGTCGATGAAGAATAAACATTTTCAAGAACTCACACAACATGAGTCATGCCAAAACCTGAAACAATTTCAAAGGGCACAACAAGTCTACCAATCTGCAACACAAAGAAAGTGTAACCATGTAGTACCAAGGATCCAATTCCACACTGATATGCAAAACCTGCAAACAAGATATTGCAAGAAAATACATCTCTTATAACTAGTTTGTACAGCTCTTCCATGTACTCCACATTCAACAAAGAAAACAATGTTATGTGAAACCACACATTTAGGAAGATCAATAAGACCAAAGAGAATTTGCAAATCATAACATGTAGGTCATCCTTCTACAAAACACCTCCAAGTATCAATTGTGTCAAGTAGTATCTTCTTTACATCCCCAACAGAAAAGCCTTAACAACATTCAACCGATTAAATCACATGAAAGTAGGCTTCTCAAAGAAGATTAAACTACTCTATTTCCTATTTTAAGAAATCAACCCACTATTATCCCCCATGATCATCATAAATGGAAAAATTTACACCAAGGAGATAACCTAGTTGTTTGTCTCTCACAAATTCTCTAGAACCATTTGACCATAGCTCAAGATCCATTAATGAAAGAAATACATAACACACCTGAGAGAAACAATGGGCACTACCTCTCAAGTTATAAATTGTCGGGTAAGACCATGAGTGGGAAAGAGAAAGTTCCTCCAAGATATCCAAGTAAAAAAGACTCATCTAGAACTATCTCTTCATAAGTCTTTATTGAACTCACATTCAATCAAGGCGTAGGCTCCTCAGACTTTCTGCTCCAAAATTCAACAATACTTAACCATTCAATACACTTCTCTTATCTCAAGAGAAATTCAGCCTCACCTTATTCTCTATGTATCCATGAGAACCTACAAACAATCACCTCATGCCAAACTCTAAATGCAACACATCAATATCATGAAGTGTCAGGCAAATGATCAATGCACCCAAAACACAAAGAATATACCAAGATCAATGTCAAAGATCCAATTGCAAAATCAAGAACTTAACATGACATCATGATCTTTTCATCCCCTCTTAGGAAAAACTATGCCTCAAGTGAAGAAACCAAGATCTCAAGAGCAATGCACAATTTCAAAACCCCAACGCAAAATCAAGAGTATACCATGACATGAAACAAACAAGCTTTGAACCAACATCACTTGTCAAGCACCATCAAAATTTCAACCCAAAGAACACACAAGTCCTCCATCGTTTCAAAATTTTAACCATCTTCAAATAGTGGCCCTACAAATGCGAAAGAACCCTTCTACAAGAACAAGATCAAAGAGTTCCTCCTAGTAACATCTGCAAACTAAAGAAGACAAATTTTTAACAGCCACTGCTAAAGGTCCCACTCAATAGTGATACCAAAATTTCCAAGCATCATGACCAACCATCTCCAAAACTGAAAAATAACTTCTAGGTCCACAAACATATAGCTTTACTACTAATTATCCCAAGTGAAACCAAGATCTCATAAGTAAGGAGATTCACCATGCTACAAGACTCCATAATTCACTTAGCCATCCTCTTACCTCAAAAAAACCACACCAATGCACAAGTGACCACATACAAGGCTAGCATACAAGTCTGGATAAACACTAAATCAAATCGCATGGATATAGACAGTCCACTTCCAGGTTGTCCCACTACAAACATATGGGTAAAGACAACCCACGACATTGCACAACACGTAGATCCAATTAATGAAACATGAAGACTCACAATCACATCAATGTCTTTTACAATATGAGGTCTCACAAGAGAACAAACATGTAGACACCTTGACTCAAACACTAAATCAACTACAGATCTGATTTTCCAATTATGTCCACACCAGGCACCAAAGTCTAAGAATCCATCAAGCATTACCATAGAATGATGAGTGACTAATCACATACCAAAAATTTCTATGTAGAGAAGGAATCACACCTTCTCCCAACATGCATAGAGCATGCAAGTAGAGCTGAAACTATCTCATCCAGTAGCACCTTGAGGAAGCAGGGCTCTAGAAAATAGCTCTTTAGCAGATCCACAAAACAAAAAAAATTCTTGACCTTGTAAAACCTACAAAACCATTAAAAAAATGCAAGTACAATACATCCTTAAAAAAGGAACAACAATTCAAGAACGCTAGGCCCATTTCAAGCCAACTCCAAAACCACCAATATGCACATGCATCTGAGAAAGAGATAGGCTATTTCATAAGCTTTCAAATCATCTAATGATTAACTTAATAGCCTTTATGCATTTGAGGTTAACATAAAATAATGCCTTCCAACACTAGGAAACACTACCCAACATTAGCACTCTCTTCCATGGCTGAGAAACAACTCACACCTCTCCATATTACTAGGGAGCCTCTCACATAGACACCCAATATGAAACCTTTACTGCTACACAACCACGAAGAAAATAAATCCACCTCATACATCAAGGTTATACCATTTCCATCTAGGAGACTGCAAATCACATCAATTCAACATGACCATCTCCATTATCTCCATCTTCACCATCCTTCAAGCTGTGTGTTGTCTTTGAATACCACAAGACTTCCACTCACCAAAGGATCAATACAACACTTGATTCCTCCAGATTTCTTCAAGCCTAACAGACTAAGAAATCTCTGGAGGAGAAACGCCCAAAATCAGCAACCAAAAGAAGGCTCTGATACCAATTTTTGGGAAATTTTGGCCATCTCAGAAAAGAATCCAAGAATAGTAGTGCCTTTGATAACTTTAATTTTAATTAGATTTCCTCAAAAAAATGTACAACTATGTAAGAAAGCGGAATCACACACAGTTCATTTCCCACATTAATCCTTTTGAGAGAAACTTATGCAAATTAAATTTCAACAACAAACATTAATAGATTCTAACCAAGAAATATGAAACATGAAAGATGAGACAAAACACACAGATTTACGTGGGGAAAACCCTTTTGGGTAAAAAAACCCAGACTCTAAAAGTCCAGATTGCCATTGTATTATTCATGCAATAGAATAGTTACAAATACAACTCAGACACTAAGCCTTTACAGAGATTACATTTTGTTTCATTCTAGAGACAAACTGGACAACACAACCCCTCATACGATCTTCACACTATTACAATACTGTCATAAACATACAATGTAGATACTATCTCTCATGGACCTTTGATCAACCTCTCGAGTGTTTACAAACCTTACTTTGTTACAACACTCTCTCACAACATACAAAGCATAGTCACATTGAGAGAGGCTTCACATTCGATCCATAGAGAGAGGGAGGAGTCACCTCCTTTAGAACAACATTCTCTTCCCCTCCTTCATCTCCTTTCTTCTTCAGATTGTCGAACATTACAGAGGGATCCATTTTGTTCACTTCTCTAATGGTTTGTTGATCTTCCAATGGTCACAACAGTCCAACTGCCAACAATTTACATTCTGCTTCTCCCATTTTTCCACAACCAACCATGTAGGATAGTCATTCAGTCACCCAAGTCAACGTCCTTCGTCCAACCAGATAAATTCTAATGCCCACCGCTCTATCGCAGCCAAGACACAACATCCTCATGGTGTGGTAGTGACTACACCCCACCACTGCAAGCTCCTCCAAGTCCTATCATGGTGTGGTGGTATACTGCACTACTGATCGCCAAGTTGAAAGTTCCCGCGGTATGGTGGTATCACTGCACCACCACACCTCTGCATGAAAGCTCTTCTGGTATGGTAGTATCACCGCACTATCACCAGACAGTCACAAGGCTTTCGCGGTATGGCGGTATACCTCACTATCGCATCTCAACTACAAGGCTCCTACGGTATCACGGTAACCACACTACCACACCTCTCTCACCATTACTTAGCGGTACAACGATACAAGCATGAACGTAACAATTATTCAATTGGGCCATACATCTCAGCGATCACACTGACATTGCTCTTTCAGAGGTTTATGCCAGTGGGATTGAGGCACACAATTCCAACAATCTCCCACTTGATGAAGATCAAACTGGCACCTCCAGAGCACTCAGGTTCTACTAAAATCATGCTAGCACCACTAGTTGAGACCCCGTTCAACGACATTCAGGACATCCAATCAACAAGTTTCAACAGATAATAGTCTACCAAAGAATCGAGAAAAAATTAAGTATGAAACTGCAACTAACTATCCAACAATCTAACCAATGACAATCATCCATGAAACCAGAAAGATCCAAACATGCTCTCATGCTCCATCAAGACTATTGCAACATCTAAGATGTTCACCATTTAGGCAACAATCCATGTCATCTTCCAATATGCCACCTATGGAAGAAAGGTACAAGCTAAGGTGAATATGTACCAGTCCAATGAACAAAAGCAAAAGATCCCAGTGATATCAACAACAAGAAACTACCATCACTCCAAAAAACAAGATAAAAACATCAGCTAGAACAACAATCAGACTGATTGCTCATGTCCAACTAATAAACCCACGTGACTGAAAATAACATCCCCAACAAGTGCTATTTCATCCAATCATCCATACCTTAAAGGTATCATACATTAGTAAACTTATGCCCCGGGCATAAACAACCTGTGTAATTACAACTGCAAGCTCCACATGTATACAAGTCGATGAAGAAAAAACATTTTCAGGAACTCACACAACACGAGTCATGCCAAAAACTGAAACAATTTCAAAGGGCTCAACAATTCTACTAATCTGCAAAATAAAGAAAGTGTAACCATGTAGTACCAAGGACCCAATTCCACACTGATATGCAAAACCTACAAACAAGCTACTGCAAGAAAAAACATCTCTTCTAACCAGTCTGTACAACTCTTCCATGTACTCCACATTCAACAAAGAAAACAATGTTATGTGAAACCACACATTTAGGAAGATCAATAAGACCAAAGAGAACCTACAAATCATAACATGTAGGTCGTCCTTCTACAAAACACCTCCAAGTATCAGCTGTGTCAAGTAGTATCTTCTTTACATCCCCAACAGAAAATCCTTAACAACATTCAACTGATTAAATCACATGAAAGTAGGCTTCTCAAAGAATATTAAACTAATCTATTTCCCATTTTAGGAAATCATCCCACTACTATCCCCCATGATCATAAATGGAAAAATTTACACCAAGGAAATAACCTAGTTGTCTGTCTCTCACAATGAATTCTCTAGAACCATTTGACCATAGCTCAAGATCCATTAATGAAAGAAATGCATAACACACCTGAGAGAAACAATGGGCATTTCCTGTCAATTTATAAATTGTCGGGTAAGACCATGAGTGGGAAAGAGAAAGTTCCTCCAAGATATCCAAGTAAAAAAGACTCATCTAGAACTATCTCTTCATAAGTCTTTATTGAACTCACCTTCAATCAAGGTGTAGGCTCCTCGAACTTTCTGCTAGAAAATTCAAAAAGAGTTAACCATTCAATAGAATTCTCTTATCTCAAGAGAAATCCAGCCTCAACTTATTCTCCATGTATCCATGAGCACCTGCAAACAATCACCTCATGCCAAAATCCAAATGCAACACATCAATATCATGAAGTGTCAGGCAAATGATCAATGCACCCAAAACGCAAAGAATATACCAAGATCAATGTCAAAGATCCAACTGCAAAATCAAGAACTTAACATGACATCATGATCTTTTCATCCCCTCTTAGGAAAAACCATGCTTCAAGTGAAGAAACCAAGATCTCAAGAGCAATGCACAATGTCAAAACCCCAATGCAAAAGCAAGAGTATACCATGACATGAAACAAACAAGCTTTGAACCAACATCACATGTCAAGCACCATCAACACCTCAACCCAAAGAACACACAAGTCCTCTATGGTTTCAAAATGCTAACCATCTTCAAATAGTGGCCCTGCAAATGCAAAAGAACCCTTCTGCAACAACAAGATCAAAGAGTTCCTCCTAGTAACATCTACAAACTAAAGAAGAAAAATTATTAACAGTCATTGCGAAAGCTCCCACTGAATAGTGATACCAAGTTTGCCTTGATTGGTGAATTATGGAGTCTTGTAGCATTGTGAATCTCCTTACTTATGAGATCTTGGTTTCACTTGGGATAATTAGCAATAAAGCTATATGTTTGTGGACCTGGAAGTTATTTTTTAGTTTTGGAGATGGTTGGTTATGATGCTTGGAAATTTTGGTATCACTATTGAGTGGGAGCTTTAGCAGTGACTGTTAAAAATTTGTCTTCTTTTGTTTGCAGATGTTACTAGGAGGAACTATTTGATCTTGTTCTTGTAAAAGGGTTCTTTCGCATTTGTAGGGCCACTATTTGAAGATGGTTAAAATTTTGAAACCATGGAGGACTTGTGTGTTCTTTGGGTTGAAATGTTGATGGTGCTTGACAAGTGATGTTGGTTCAAAGCTTGTTTGTTTCATGTCATGGTATACTCTTGATTATGTGTTGGGGTTTTGAAATTGTGCATTGCTCTTGAGATCTTGGTTTCTTCACTTGAGGCATGCTTTTTCCTAAGAGGGGATGAAAAAATCATGATGTCATGTTAAGTTCTTGATTTTGTAGTTGGATCTTTGACATTGATCTTGGTATATTCTTTGTGTTTTGGGTGCATTGATCATTTTCCTGACACTTCATGATATTGATGTGTTGCATTTGGATTTTGGCATGAGGTGATTGTTTGCAGGTGCTCATGGATACATGGAGAATAAGGTGAGGCTGGATTTCTCTTGAGATAAGAGAATTCTATTGAATGGTTAACTCTTTTTGAATTTTCTAGCAGAAAGT
Organism: Sequoiadendron giganteum; assembly: GCA_007115665.2. Taxonomy (NCBI): domain Eukaryota; kingdom Viridiplantae; phylum Streptophyta; class Pinopsida; order Cupressales; family Cupressaceae; genus Sequoiadendron; species Sequoiadendron giganteum. The sequence goes on along the minus strand of CM021104.1, from coordinate 506,429,435 downwards.
TCGAGGAGCCTACACCTTGATTGAAGGTGATTTCAATAAAGACTTATGAAGAGATAGTTCTAGATGAGTCTTTTTTACTTGGATATCTTGGAGGAACTTTCTCTTTCCCACTCATGGTCTTACCCGACAGTTTATAACTTAACAGTAAATGCCCATTGTTTCTCTTAGGTGTGTTATGCATTTCTTTCATTAATGGATCTTGAGCTATGGTCAAATGGTTCTAGAGAATTCATTGTGAGAGACAAACAACTAGGTTATCTCCTTGGTGTAAATTTTTCCATTTATGATGATCATGGGGGATAGTAGTGGGATGATTTCCTGAAATAGGAAATAGAGTAGTTTAATCTTCTTTGAGAAGCCTACTTTCATGTGATTTAATCAGTTGAATGTTGTTAAGGCTTTTCTGTTGGGGATGTAAAGAAGATACTACTTGAGACAACTGATACTTGGAGGTTTTTTGTAGAAGGATGACCTACATGTTATGATTTGTAGGTTCTCTTTGGTCTTATTGGTCTTCCTAAATGTGTGGTTTCACATAACATTGTTTTCTTTGTTGAATGTGGAGTACATGGAAGAGTTGTACAAGAAAAATGACCATAGACAAGGCCAACTTACAAGTCTGCATAAACACTAAATCAAATTGTGTGGATATAGACAGTCCACTTCTAGGTTGTCCCACTACAAACATATGGGTAAAGAAAACCCACAAAATTGCACAACCCGTAGATCTAATTAATGAAACATGAAGACTCACAATCACATCAATGTCTTGCACAATATGAGGTCTCACAAGAGAACAAACATGTAGACACCCTGACTCAAACACCAAATCAAGTACAAATTTGATTTTCCAATTATGTCCACACCAGGCACCAAAGTCTAAGAATCCATCAAGCATTACCATAGAATGATGAGTGACTAATCACATACCAAACATTTCTATGTAGAGAAAGAATCACACCTTCTCTCACCATGCACAAAGCATGCAAGTAGAGTTGCAACTATCTCATCCAGGAGCACCCTGAGGATGCAGGGCTCTAGAAAATAGCTCTTCAGCAGATCCACAAAACAACAAGTTTTCTTGACCATGTAAAACCTACGAAACCATTAAAAATATGCAAGTACAATACATCCTTAAAAAATGAACAACAATTCAGGAAACCTAGGCCCATTTCAAGCCAAATCCAAAACCACCAATATGCACATGCATCTAAGAAAGAGATAGGCTATTTTAGAAGCTTTCAAATAATCTAATGATTAACTTCATAGCCTTTATGCATTTGAGGTTAACAAAAAACAATGCCTTCCAACACTAGGAAACACCACCCAACATTAGCACTCTCTTCCATGGCTAAGAAACAACTCATGCCTCTCCATATTACTAGGGAGCCTCTCACAAAGACACCCAATATGAAACCTTTACTACTACACAACCACGAAGCAAAAAAATCCACCTCATACATCAAGGTTATACTGCTGCCAACTAGGAGACACAGATCACATCAATTCAACATGACCAACTCCATTGTCTCAATCTTCACCATCCTTCAATCTGTGTGTTGTCTTTGAATCTCACAAGACTTCCACTCACCAAAGGATCAATATAAAAGTCGATTCCTCCAGATTTCCTCAAGCCTGACAGACTATAAAATCTTTGCAAGAGAAATTCCAAGAACCAGCAACCAAAAGAAGGCTTTGATACCAATTGTTGGGAAATTTTGACCATCTCAGAAAAGAATCCAAGAATAGTAGTGCCTTTGATAACTTTAATTTCAATTAGATTTCCTCAAAAACACGTACAACTATGTAAGAAAGTGGAATCAGACATAGTTCATTTCCCACATTAATCCTTCTGAGAGAAACTTATGCAAATTCAGTTTCAACAATAAATATTAATAGATTCTAACCAAGAAACATGAAACATGAAAGATGAGACAAAACACACATATTTATGTGGGGAAAACCCTTTCAGGTAAAAAACACCACACTCTAAAAGTATAGATTGCCATTGTATTATTCATGCAAGAAAACAATTACAAATACAACTCAGGCACTAAGCCTTTACAAATATTACATCTTGTTTCGTTCTGGAGACAAACTGGACAGCATAACCCCTCATATGATCTTCACACTGTTACAATATTGTCATACATCATGCAATGTAGATACTATCTCTCATGGACCTCTAATCAACCTCTCAAGTGTTTACAAACCTCACTCTGTTACAACACTCTCTCACAACATACAAAGTAGATTCACATTGAGAAAGGTTTCACATTTGATCCACACACAGAGGGAGTAGTCACCTCCTTTGAAACAACATTCTCATCCTCTCCGTCATCTCCTTTCTTCTTTAGATTGTCGAACATTACAAAGGGATCCATTTTGTTCACTTCTCAAATGGTTTGTTGACCTTCCAACAATCACAATTGTCCAACTGCCAACAATTTACATTCTGCTTCTCCCATTTGTCCACAACCAACCATGTAGGACAATCATTCGGTCAGCCAATTTAACGTCCTCCGTCTAGCCAGATAAATTCTAACGCCCACCACTCTATCACAACCAAGACACAACACCTTTGTGGTGTGGCGGTGACTACATCACACCACCACAGGCTCCTCCAAGTCCTATCATGGTGTGGTGGTATACCGCACTACCGCTTGCCAGGTTGAAGTTTCCTGTGGTATGGTGGTATCACTACACCACCACACCTCTGCATGAAAGCTCCTACGGTATGGTGGTATCACCACGCTACCGCTAGACAATCACAAGGCTCTCATGGTATGGCGGTATACCACACTACCACGTCTTAGCCAGAAGGCTCTCGCGGTATGGCGGTAACCGTGCTACCGCACCTCTCTCACCATTACCTAGGGGTACAACAGTACAAGCATGAACATAACAATTATGCAATTTAGCCAGACATCTTAGCAGTCACACTGACATTGCTCTCTCAGAGGTTTAGGCCAGTGGGATTGAGGCACACAATTCCAACAAATACAAGTATTAGAGTGAGAGAGAAAGAGATAGACAGGGAGATAGATATTGTAATGTAGAAAAATGTATCCTTAGACATTTTCACATTCATTTGGGCCTTTCTTATGTATTTTGACCTGGTTTTGCCTAGATTTAATGTTGTAATGTGGCCAACACATTCACATTAGGCCTTGAATGCTTGTAAATCAATAAAAACCTTATGATGTCTTACAAAGATGTTGTGAAGTGTTGCAACCCACTTTCACATTTTTCTAGGACCTTTCTAATATAATTCACCTAAACAACCTCTTTTTATCATTTGCCAAGCCTTATTTCAAAGTGGTGTAAGGTGTTGTAATAAACTCTCACACTTTTCTAGGCTTGTCATCAATAATTTGACCCTTTCTTATGTTTAAATAGCCCCTTAATGCACTTACAGGCCTTACTTAAGTACATTTCAGAGAATAATCCCCTAAAACATCATTAAATACACTTTGATTCCCGACACCTAACAAAATTGCCCTGGTGGGACCAAGTCGTCACCTTGGGTGACTGAGTCCTATCTGGCTTAAAAACCAAAATTATTTTAATATCCTAGCGAGATATTGTTCTTTAGACCTTGAGGTTAGCCTATGATGAGGTATTTTTGGGAATTAGGGAAAATCATGTATAAATAAAGGGTTTTCCCCTCATTTTCATTCTTCCTAATCAAGCAAGCAATCTATCTTCCTCAACACTTCAAGCATCCAAGCATTCAATCACTTTAGGCATCATCAAGCATTCATCCATTGAAGGTGTTACTTGCATATCTTCAAACTTCTACATGAAGGGTTTGGTGAGTTGTAGCATTTGCATGTTGTTCAATCACCATTCTCTTTATATTTCATTTCATTTTCAAGGGTTTGATTACCAAAATGGGGTTTGACTAAGGTAAACCCCTATTCTCTAACCCTTAACCCTTTTTCCCTCTTTGCATGTGTGTTTTGTAGGTCTTGTATGTGGATTTGTCAAAGAGAAAGGTGTTAAAAGGTGTCAATATCTCATGAACATCCTTCAAAGTCAATAAAACCCTAAAAGAAGCTTGGAGAAAACCTACAGGTCAAGGTATGCAGATTTAGATCCAACTTTCTATTAGAAGCTGAAATACAGGTTGAAATCTACAAGCTGAATCTTCGAGATTCTCGAAAGCTGAAGGTGGACTAAGTTGCCATCATTGGCGAATTAGTCCCACAACTGGTCCTGAAAAGTGATTTTTGCAGTTCTGGATACCCATTTTCCCAAAACCTTTTCCAACAAAATCTCCCTGAAACATGACTAAGTCGCCCAGCTTGGTGTAAGTATCCCAGTTGGCTTCAACAGTGAATTTTGTAGGATTCCAGAGCTCCTCTCCATCACATTCCAGATTCTAGACACACCTCTTCAGTTTCATTAAGTTATGTTATAGTTTATTTGTGTTTTCTAGGCCATTCTTGCATACAACATTGTGTTTTCAAACAATTTTGCATTTCATTAGTTTGCATTCAATAGTTAGTTTCTTTCATTAGTTTTTAGCATTTAGACACATTTCAAATCACATCTATATTAATCTTGAATGAACCCTTAGATTCCTTTTGGGTAAAAAGACCTCTCTCCTTTTAGGTGAAAAACCCTAGAAGTGTAAGACAACACCCTCTTTCCCCAAAAATCTACGGTTCAGATATATAAATATATGGATAGGGAGGGAGAGGGAGAGAGATAAATAGAGAGAGGAGAGAGGATAGGTACAAATAAATATAGAAAGAGTGCTAGGAGGAGAAGAAGAGATAGGGATAAAAAGAGGGAGAGATAAGGATAGAAAGGAGTGGGAAAGATGGAAGGAGAGAGGAAGAGTAAGAGAGAAATAGAGATAGAAAGAGGGAGACAATTGGAATAGGAGATAGAGAGAGAAAGTTAAAGATATAAGAAGTGATATATAGAGGGAGCTAGAGGGAGGGATATATAGAGTTGGATTAGGAAGGATTAAGTGAATAAGAGAGAGATAGAGATAATGAGATATAGATAGAGAGGGAGAGGGAGAGATGGGAAGATAGAGATAAAAGGGGAAAGAGTGAGAGATAAAGGAGGTGATAGAGACAAGAAATAGAGAGGGTGAGAGAGATAGAGAGGGGGAGAGATAAGAAGATAGAGATAGAGATAGTGAGGGAGAAACAAGGAGTGTGTTTGAGTGAGAGAGAGATATAGAGATAGAGATAGGAAGGGATCTAATTATGGAGTGTGTGTGAGAGAGGGATATATGGAGATAGAGATAAAGATAAATATATAAATAGGTAGAGAAGGAGAGAGAGAAATCTAGACAGAGGATAGAGAAGTTCCAGAGATATAGGAATAGGGAATGACATGGAGAGAGGGATAGATAGGGATAGAAAGAGGGAGAGATAAAGAAATAGATATAATGGGAAAGATAGAGAGGGAAGAGAGAGAGATGTAGGGAGAAATAAGGAGAAAGAGATAGGGGAGAGAGATAGAGAGGAAGAGGAAAAGAGAGGGAGAAGTAGAGATAGAAAGATAGAGATAAGAAGTTATATATAAAGAGACGTAAAGAGATATATATATATATATATATACAGAGAGAAAGAGAGAGAGGTCAAGATAGGGAGATATAGAGAGAGAGACGGGAAGAGAAAGAGAGCTATTTTTCTCTTTGTCTCCCTCTCTATCTCTATGTTTTTCAATCTCTCAATCTCTCTCATCCTCTCTCTCCCCTATTTCTCTCTATGTTTGTCTTCCTCTATTGATTTTTTTCTATTTTCCTCTCTCCTCTTTCCCTATCCATCTTTCCCTCTCCCTTACTCTCTTTTTCTATCCCTATTTATCTCTTCCTCTTCCTCTCCCCTCTCCCTCTTGATCTATCAATTTCTCTACCTCTCTATATATTTGTCTCCTATTTCACTCACTATCTTTTTATCTTTTTCTCTATGCAACTTTATATCTATCTGTCTTTCCTCTTCTTTATTTACCTCTTCTATTCTCTCTCTCTCCCCCCTTTATTCCTCTATATCTCTACCTCTATATTTGTATCTCTTTGTTTCCCTCTCTATCTCTCTATCCCTATCTTTGTTTCTCTTTTGTATCTCCCTCTCCCTCTTTATCCCTTCATTTCTATCTTTTTTTCTCTCTATCCCTACCTTTGTTTCTCTCTCTTCTCTCTTTTTGTATCTCCCTCTCCCTCTTTATCCCTCCATTTATATCTTTGTTTCTCTCTCTAACTCTCTCTTTGTCTATATGCTTCTCTTTTTCTTCTATCTCATTTTCTCCCCCACTTTCTCTCTCCTCCTTTCTCCCTTTACCTCTCTATATCTTATTTCTATCTCCATCTCCCTTCTCTCATTCGCTTTCTTTTCTATCTTTCTCTCTTTATCTATTTTCTTCCTTAAGTGTGCAATGGATACATTGATAATGTTTTAAAGGTGAATTATCATATCCTTAATCAAATGACATGACACCCTGAGCATAACTCCCTAAGGACACATTTTATTCTTGTATTATTGACATGAAACAACTAATCAAAAGTTAGTCTCTCTTTTATTTGCTGACTAACTTTTAATCTAGAATTTAAGTTTGAAATTTGTTTTATTGTATCAATTAAAATAAAAATTCAAAATATAATTATTTTATAATAATTAAATTTTTAATAAGACAAATAATTATAAACTAAAATAATTCTAATAATGTTTAATTATTATTTGTAATTTCATAAAAAGACAAATAATTAAAATAAATTTCAAACTTAAATAAAAATTAAAAATTAGAATTGAATAAACTAAATATAAAGTCAAAATATATCAAAATCCAAATATTAATAAAAATAATAATTTAAAAAAAACTAATAATAAATAATCTTCTTAAGTCAATATATAGTTAAATAAAAAAGTAAGACTATTTTTTAATTTATTAAAAATGAAATATTACTAAAATATCTACCTAAAAAATATAATTATATATTACAAACAATTTTAAAATTAATTGGAAATTATACTCATTATTAACAAATAAAAAATTATGAGCTTAAATATGAATACTTGAACAAATTAAATTAAAAAAATTAAAACCTTACTTCAAATAGAATAGTAAAAATAAAAATAAACAATATAAAAAATGCTCAAGTCACAAATCAAATTTAAAAAGTTAAAAATAAAATGAAACCTATTAAAAAGGTAAAATGTTTTTCAATTTTGATTAATAATTTTATTTTTTAATTTTTTGATAGCGCAATAATAAAGATATTTTTAAAATATAATAATAATGGAGATTTTTGATGTTATTCAAATTAATATAAAATTTTAAATTATAGATAAGATATTTTGATATATTAATAAAGATAAAATTTTAAATTATAGATAAGATATTTTTATATATTAATAAAGATTTTTTAAATCAAAGATCACAAAATCAATTATTCATCAAGAAAATAAAAGTTATTCAAATTTTTCTTCCAATTATTTAAATTAATTTATATAAATTAGAATTTATCTTTAAAATTGATTTTAATGTATTATTATGGATAAAAGAAATTAATTTATAAAAAAAATATAATATAAAATAATGAACAAAATATAAATGAAAATGAATACATTTAATTATTTTTAAATTAAAAAATCAAGTTTTAAAATTAATCATTTATTCAAAAAAAAAAAAACTATTTAATATTTTTCTTTCAATTATTTAAACTATTTTATATAAATTAAAAATTCAACTTTAAAATTGAGTGTAAAATATTATTATATATAAAGAATATATTCTATAACAAAAATATAATATAAAATAATAGATAAAATCAAAATGAAAATAAATATAATTTAAAATTGATTTTAATGTACATAGCACTAAGCACATAAAACAGTATAATCATAATAAAAAGGGAATACACAATATAAATTAAATTAAAAGAAGATAAAACTTGGAGACAAAAGAGGATTACACAATATGTGCGTATCGCCTTCCATACCCAAACGCAGGGCAGAACTGTCAGCGATTTCTACAAAATAAAAAGATGAAGAATAATGACAATTGCAAGACAACTATTTTTAGACGGGCTTTCCAATGAAAATCCCATCCTGGATTAGCGAAATCTGTCATGGATTGCCTTCTATTTCTGCAATATTGCTATTCATACATAATACAATAGAATGGGAATGCTATAAAACCCAGTTCTTGCTATTTTATTATTCATAACATGGAGAATATCGATATGGGTGTGGCTGTGCATGCATATTGTGTATATGTCCAGAAAGATATAACTTATGTGTATGGGTTTGTATAGCATAAGTTAAGCTGCCATTGGAGATAGATTTTAACATTTATATAGGTTCAATGTGTGTATAACGAGTTGTCAAGTTATGTGCATCTCCTATTTGAAAGTATAGTCTTTCTAACATTAGCGTTCATAGGCGTTTGTTTTCTGGTCATATATTTCAATTCATGTTGCTTCCTAGTTTTACAAAGGTAAATTGAGCGTTGGATTTGAATCATAAACTAGCGTTCTAAATGTGCTTTAGACAAAGTGGCTTATTGGTCTATCAAAAAATGTTTTATTTTTGCTTCATGATTTCGATTTGAATTTATGGATTTGGGGACTACTTTTCTGAAGTGGGTTTATGTGTCTCAAGGATATGGATTGCTGGGACAAGGAGGGGACAGAGCTTGAACTGAAGCTCTGCTGCTCGCCTGTGAAGAAGAAAAGAAGATGATGCCAAAAACAGTTTCGCATGAACTCCCATTGAAGATTATGCAGCAATTGACTGTGTGGTTGGGTTGAAAGTTCTATCAGTTAGGTTTTCTAATCGACTAGCCTCTTGAGAAGGCAGGCTGTGGGCTTGTGCTAGCTTATTGGAGAGAAACATGACACCCACCAGAAATTGAGATTTAAAATATAGGGCTACATTTATCATCTTGATAGATTTTTCTTCTATCTCATGCAACCCCTATCCCATAAAATAGATCTTGAAATCCCTCCCTAGAGCCACATCCTAAGATCCTGAAGTCCCTCCATAGAACCACATCCTAACCCCTCTCTACAGAACCATAGCCTAAAAGTTGGCTAGAGTTTAAGCTTCAAACATCAACAAATACAAATCAAGATCTACTCTACCAGAGGGCTGACGCTCAGCTTTCGAAGATCTATATTAAGGTAAAAGGGTTTGGATCCCCCTATTATTTCTCTTTTGCCTGAGGCTCCACTTATGACCATGCAGTCGCGCTCAGTTATATCCCAATAAGATTGGGCTAGAGTTTAAACTTCAAGCATCGACCAACATAAGTCAACATTTGTTGTAACAGGGGGCTGGCTCTAAGCCTTCTAAAACCACCTTTAAGGTTATAGGGTTAGGATCTCTATTACTTCTCCTTTGCTTGGTGCACAATGGTAGATTAACCATGGCTCCATAGCTCTTATTTCTAAAGATTCGAAACTTTCTCACAGGGTAAGCTCCATGGCTCTTAGTTTTAAAGACTTGAAACTTTTTAACAGGGTATGCTCCATAGCTCTTATTTCAAAACACTTGAAACTTTCTAACAGGGTAGGGTCAAATGATAGTTACAAACTTACTATAACGGTGTAATAGTGACCTAGAAGGAAATGAATCATACATACAAAATAAATCAAACAAAATACAGATGTAGAGACTCACATTTACATCATCACCATCATCATATATCACCCTTTTGGTATCATCTGATAAAACTGCATCATCTTCAATGCGAGTTGATGTGAAACTCTTTTTGTAATTACTGAGATTTTGGATAATAGCAATAACAGTAGTTCTGTAAGTGCTGATCAAGCGAGGGAGTTGAAGGAGCGGGACCTTATCAGCTATCTAATGAAGAGTTACAGCAGCTCTAAGCACAATAGTTTTGTTAGTTTCAGCAGTGGTGTATATTGCACGCTGTCTCTGGGCATACCCCATACTGGGCCAAGTCCAGACGAACTAAACGTCATGGCAATGTACATGCAAAAAAACAAATGAAAGATGTAATATAAATAATGAAGTATACGCTACTTTCACCCAAGGTACAATCTCATTTCATTGCTATGTTAATACTGAAAGTCAGGTACAAAATTCTTTTCGGAATAAGATAACTTTCTGACAATATCATGGGTGAATCTGTTTTCTAACATTAGCAATGTTATCCTAATTTATCATATTAGATGTTTGAATGTAAAAATTTAAAATCTTTAATTTTTTTTAGTCTTTTTCACGATCTGTTTGTTTATTTATTGAAAAGGAAAATATTTTTGCATTGTTATGAAGGTTTCAGTCATTTTGTGAACAAGATTGTTTCATTGACTGTTTAATTATCAATCAAGAGCTGCAGTGCAGCGTAGTTCCTTCCTAGTGCTGAAACTGTGGATTGTCAATGAAAATGTGGAAGCATAAACTAAGCATGTTAACTGTTTGGTAAAATGCCTCGAAGAAGTGTGTCTGTATATAAAGACATGGATAATCATCTCTCTATACACACGTTATGGTAGACATGTATGCAAAATGTGGAAGCATAGAAAGAGCACAGCTGTTTGAGAAACATGTTCAAAATCTGTTTGTTGATGAAAAGGCTTTAGAAACTTTTACACAAGTGCAAACCATCATCCTGGCTGCCTGTGCTCAATATTTTAATTTTCCCATTAGAAACACTGTCATTTTAAAATTTTGTGGAAGCCATTACTGGGAATTGTGGAGTCTATTCAGACACACACAAAATCAATGCAGATTGAAGTTGAAATAAGAAAACAAATCCAGTTTGCTGCCTAATAAGGGGATAAAATCAGAAAATCTTGGGAAGTGATGACTGAAATTTTGAAAAGGAAAAAGGAAAATCTAAGTCAATATTGGTCAGCAGTTTTTTATGGCAAATATCATGATTTCTTAAAGAAAAAAATACTGATTTCAGGGTTCAAGGCCCAATACATTGCAAGATATGAACATAAAAAAGAATTTATATCCACAACTCCTCAAACTGTTATTGCAAGAGAAAAATCTGAAAGCTGCATGCCATATTAAATAGATAAGACTATTATGAAACATATTTTCTCTATGAAAGTGTTCCCCTTACAATCAAATGCACTTACTTTAGCATTGTAGCTTGCATCAAGGAGGACATTTGATGATTTCAAATCACAACCCTAATTCAGTGACATTGATTTATAATAGGATTATATCTTTTTTTGTCGAAGATGTATGATGGTGTAAATACTTGCTCTGTTGTTTAATGATAAATGCTTGGCGCTTTAAACAATCCAGTCAACTCAGCTATGCACCTGTAACAAAATTAGTAAGGCTTAGCTGACACTTCTCACACTACAAGTAAGGCATAGTAAAAGCTTTCAATATGGTTATTTACCTGCAGGCCTGGATTTCCAGGGTCAATCCTGTAGTGCAGACAAGCTCTGCTGCGAATGGAAACAAGTTATAGAAGAACATTTACCATAACTAGCACAAGTTCAATTACAAGTTTCTGAAACAAGTTATAGAAGAAAGTTTACCACACCAAAATATTATAGAGATTATTTTGCAGCAAACTTTGAAACAGAAATTAACATTAGATTTGTACTTTGATAATCATCCTTTGCAGACATAGGACTAGAGGAGTCACTTCTACAACCCATTTACAACAGTGTCAGCTTAATATATAACAAAAGTGCAGACAACATATGGTATGGTAGATCAACGAAAACAAACCTGTTGCATATATTGATGTAGTGCACTGCCATTATCATTTGTGCACTGCCATTATCATTTGAGCACGGTAATTGTCCATAATAGAGACTCTACAAAAAGATGAGATCCAGTTGTATAAAGTTAAGAAATAGTGAAGAATAAGATACACCGGATGAACTTTCTTGGATTATAGAATTTTATCAACCAGAATGAAAATTAAAAAACTAGCATTTAGAAAACAAATAAATTAAAAATTGTAAATGAATTTCTGTAATGGAATATTTAGTTCTAACATCCTGATTAGCATGCATTTCAGGTTCTCACGTCTAATGTGATTTCAATTTATCTAACATGTCAAGTCATTCTTTCAGACTCACCTTGAAAAATGTTGGTTAGCTGTGTAAAGAATATTGACACACACATGACAAAGTAGACAACTGTGTGTTATTCTCATAAGATTTGCACCAACTACAACACTGACGATTTCAAGAGGTTGATAATTAGCACTAGAGGAGAGGACCCAGTAGTTGAGCACCCTAACTTCACGCTTCTCAAAATCCTACGTGGAAATTTCAAAAAATTCCCAAATATTTATAGCAACTTGCTTGGCAATGCCCCTGCATATAACTAAAGTTTCAGGGTTACATCATCAAATATGATGCCACATCAGCATGCTTTTTGTCGAGGTGTCAAAAAAGGTCCAAAAAAAAAGTGAGACCAATACTTGTGCACTAAATCATGTTTTATTGGTGTGCTGATGTGGCATCACATGATTTGTTGCTGAGACAGGGTTAGAGCATGTAGGCTGAGACAGGGTCAGAGCATGTATATGTAAACACAAGTGCATGACAAAAGCACAGATTAGCATCTCCTCATACATATTTCCAGGAACATATTCCTCAGGTTAATCTTCCTATACTTTAAACAATCCAAAAAATGGAAAAGAACAAAAGACTTTGCCCCCAATTTTTCGAATATGATTTAGAGAAACAACAAAATGACTCAAATAGATATGATCTCATGAACTGCAATGGTTGCAAGATTTGCACAAAATGGATTTGTTCAGAAGACTTGAGAAACTTCCAACCTAAAGCAATTGGTAGGTGCAAAGCCAGACTCCTCAAGCTTTGCCAGCATCCTCCATGCTTGTGCTAAAATGGGAGCTTTCGAACAGGGAGGGTATGGACGTCCATCACAACATAATGAAAGGTAGAATTTTGTCAGATGTTATATTTGCAACTGCCCTGGTAGACATGCATGCAAAATGAGAAACCATAGACAAGGCACATGCAACTGTTTGAAAAATGTCTCCAAAGGGATGGCATCACATGGAATGCAATGGTTGCAGTATATGCAACATGAAATGGATTTTTTGATAACTTGATAACACTTTAGAAACATTCAAGAAAATGCAATTGGTAGGTGTAAAGCCAAATTTCATAACTTTCGCTAGCATCCTCCTCGCCTATGTTGAAATGGGCGCTTTGGAACAAGGTATGGACATCAAACAAAGCATAATGGAAGGGTGATTTTTTCAGATATTATATTTCAAAATTCTCTTGTAGACAAGCGTGCAAAATGTGGACGCATAAACAAGGCAGCGATTGTTTGATAGAAGCCTCAAAGAAATTTGGCTTCATGGAATGCCTTTATTATGGAATATGCACAAAATGGATTTTTTATGAAAGGCTTTACAAACTTCTATGTGAATGCAATTGGCAGATATAAAACCAAATTCCACAACTTTTTCCCAGCATCCAAAGCTTTGGAACAGTGTATGGACATCCATCAGAGGATAAAAGAAGGGGAATTTTTGTCAGATGTTATAGTTGCAATTGTGTTGATAGACATGTAAGCCAAGTGTGGAAGAATAGTCAGGGCATGCGAACTGTTCGACATAATGCTTCTAAGAGATATATCCTCTTGAACTACAATGATTGCAGGATATGCACGAAATGGATTTGTTGAAAAAGGTTTTGTAAACCTTCAAGCAAATACAATTGGCAGGCGTAAAGAAAATTACACAACCTTTTCACCATCCTCCCTGCCTGTACTAAAATAGGAGCTTTCGAATAGGGTATAGACATCAATTAAAGGATAAAGGATATTTTGTCAAATGAAGTTACAACTTTCCTGCTAGACATGTATGCAAAATGTGGAAGCATAGATAAGTCACATGAATTGTTTAACAGAATTTGTCAAAGAGATGTGGCCTCAAGTACTATAATGATTGCAGGAAATGCAATAAATGTACTTGTTGAAAAGTCCTCAGAAAGTTTCAAGCTAAAGCAATTAGCGGGTGTAAAGAAAGATTCGACAAACCTTTGCTAGCATCCCTGTTAAACACTTAATCGAATAAAAAGAATACAATTTAAAGAATGCATGTTGTACAAACTGGAATTGCAACTGGACCTTGAAATCTGATGGATAAAAAAGGTTGTCCAATCGTTGTGACTGCACGAGGCAAGCTATTAGTTGGGCTCTCTATATATTCGTTGGTCTCTCACATATCGAGCCAATGCATTCTCATGGATGTTCTGTACCCAGGCTACCCTACTGTGTACGAAGGAGGGTGCTCACTGCTGTTGAACCGAACACCAAACACAATGATGCTTAGTGTTTTCATGTACCATTCGTGTGGAGAGAAATGTCTCTCTGCATGCAATGACTCCTACCCTAATCGCCAACAGTCCAAGCCATCTGACAGTCTATAGAGCCTCCTTCAAAATTCGTGTGCTCTCTAGTCTTGGTAGCTGGGAATGCACCTGCCAACCATTTGTAGCTCCAATCAGAGGTCACCAAAACACTCTCGAGCAAATTTTCTGTTAAAATTGCTGTTGTTCTGTCATGTGAAGTCTGTCGAAAACAAATCTGTCCAAAGAAATTGCAATGCTTTTGATTGGCTGAATGCGGATAGATTAATCATTGTTTAACGTTTCCAGCCTCCGCAATAGTTCCCCGACAAAACCCAAAGCCAAGCACACAAGTCTTTGTTTTTACAATCTTTAATCTTTATTCGGCTGGAACAGCAGACCTGCCAGAATCAAAACACGAGGATTACAACTTGTAAGCCATAGTTCTGAATAATCGGCATGTCCATGCACACAATAAATCACACACCACACATATGGCTCCTTAAACAAACAAACAAAAACCATTTTCCCCAATCCCTTAACAGATGCCTTCATGCATGGTGCCTACGATAATTCAGTACGTAGTCATGCTTATTGCATGAATTAAACTCATGCATTTGAAACCCCCACACAAGTAAACTAAAAAAAAACAAATTTCCTTACTCCCATTTCCCCCCCTTCCCAACATTTTACTCATCTTTTTCAACCCAACCCACCTGCCGAAAATAAAAAAATAGGAAAAACCTCAAAGCTCTCGGCTCTGTACAATTGCAGGCGTTTTAATTTATTTTATTTGTGTAGGATGAATAAATCCAGCAAACATATTAATATGTTCATTGCCCTCCCTTGGTTTATGGAGATTAGTTTTTAACTTTTTCCTTTAATGCCATAGATTTAATGCCATAGATTTCTTGTAGTTATGAGTTAAATCTCTTTTTGTTGTGGCTGTAATGTGAAGGTGAAAGAACCGGAAAAGATGATGGTACAGTGGGTGAAAATGGGTGGGTATATCTTTTTTAGAGAATCATGCTTTCATCAGTTTGTAGATCATAAGCGCAAAGCAAATCCAACACATCATCGAGAACCAATCTTTTACCTTAAGGTATTATTTTTCTCAATTCTTGTGTTAACCTGCTTTTACATGTTAAGAACATCTACTTTGCATTCTATATGTATATGATGGTTCTTGACAAGACCATGGAAGCAAACTTTCAAAGAGTGCCTTACAAAGGATGAATCTAGAGCCATTTCAAAGTTTTCCCTTGTGGGTTGCAAATGTGTAGGAGCTTATGTTCGGAATAAGAAGAATTGAAACCGGGTGATTAACTGCATTGCATTTGTTAGCCTTACTTAAATTGCTGCCTAATAATCAGAAAAGTGAGTGGAATCTTGTGCACATCTCTTTCAAATTTGTTGGCACTAGCAGAAACATTTTCTCAAAAGATGACAAAGGTTTCCAGCAATTCTTGGATAACGTTCAATATACTTGTAATGGCATTTTACGGTATGAGCATATATTGGGGGAAGGCTTTGTTAACCATTTTCTGTAATATTTGTAGTTTCCTTTCAAATGTGATGTTTAACAATGTGGTGTGAATGTAATTGCCGAACTCTTTTGGATCTCAAAGACAATCAAATGAAGGCTCGTCTTTGGTTGCTTTGTAGAGACTACAAACAAATTTGTTGACAATTTAGAGTTGAAGGCTGGGAAAAAATTCCTTGATGTTGGTTGTGGGATTGGAGGAGGTGACTTTTACATGGCTAAGAAATTTGATGTAGAGATTGTTGCTATTGACCTTTCAATAAATATGATTTCATTTTCTCTAGAGAGGGCTATTGGTTGACAGTATGCCATTGAATTTTCGGCAACGCAGACTGCACAAAGAAAGAATATCCAGAGTGTACTTCATATCCAGGTATGTCATCCTCCCATATCTGTAATGAAAATATAATTTACTGCACATCCTTCTGTAGGAGAAAATTTATGTTTCCTTTCTATTAGTTAAGCAAAAATGTTGATAAATTTCTTGAAACAACTTTATCTTTGCTTGAATGGTATGTAAAACATGTTGAATTGCATCTTTCAGGATAAGACTGCTTTATTTAAGAAGTTCTACAAATGGCCGAAGCCCGGAGGCAAGTTGCTCTCATCAGTGATTACTGCAAAGCATGTGGAACAACTTCTATATAATTTCCAGAGCATATTAAACAACGTGGCTATGATTTGCCTGATGTAGAAGCATATGGGCAGGTATGACATTGAAGGTTTGTTTTATCTACAATTTGTGTGCATAATATTGGGTTAAATTAACAATACTTTTATCCCCAATAAAAGTGGTTTAAAATAAGTTTTGATGTTGAGGGGCGGAATGGTACCAAAGCATAGGTAGAGTACTATGATATTTATCAATAGGTAGAGTACTATGATATTTAAAATAAATTTTGATGTTGAGGGGCAGTATAGTTCTACATTAGGGACAACATGATATTTATCTATAGAAAATAGAGCACTATGATATTGGTATCAGATCAATGCCAAAACTATAATGTGGAGTGACTTAAGATCTAATTCAATCATAGTTGTCTATTATGATCATTTTAAATGAGCCTAAATAAGTTGATGCCCAAGCCTCTATATTCCATATCCCACTTTGTCCATGGTAACTGCATAGTCTTAGGCTTATTGATAACTATTTTGAATGATGCCATCTTAATTATAGAACATAATGTCTGTAATGCCCCACCACGGGACCCTAAAAGAAGTTGCAACTCAACGCGGAAGCGTACAATTTTTTTCTTAAAAGTGCATTAATATCAAAGGAGATGCACAACACTTCGCAACAACCTCTAAGGTAACGTGACAAGATTGCATTAATTACCAAAACATACACACCACTTGAACACAAAGCATTTATTAAAATATAACCATACATTTAATTTCACATACTTATAAAGCATTAAAGATTCTAACACTAGGATAACATAAAATAAGTTCCAGATTACAATATCTTAAAAGTAGATTACAATACTCATTCCTAGAATGAGGTAGATCAAACCTAACTATTACAATTACAAGATTCCTCCTCGAATACAAATGAGGAGTAAAATAATTACAAGAGCTAAACTGAAGTAAAGAGAAAACCTAATCAAAAGAATGAAGCCATTGCGAGCTCTCCACTGAAAAATATCGCAACGCAATCTGCAAATCAAAAGGGGACCCAACGGTGTAGGTCGCACATTCCTCTCAACCAAGAGGTACCCGAAGGCCCACCCCCTGTGCTAGGAGACAGTAACACAGATACAAGGACAATCCCTACAACCTCTAGTCATAGGCTGACTCAACTCTAAACAAAACTACCACAAGTACAACACTAACTCAAGATTAGATTGAAATCAGAGTTTAACAGTATGACACTCTAGTAACCTATACATACAACTAACCTAGGAGAAATGTCACTCAAGGTACATGAGTTACCCGTCAGATCTTTCCAAATCTCGACCCCCATTGAGCTTCACCCTCCTACGGATTATCGTGTGATTCAACACCACTCCAAACTAAGGAGGTACAAAGTATCCAACACTCCATTCAAAGAAGATCAACCATTCCCCATTCGTGGAGACCAGGTGACTCACTGAAAACGACAATCCTTACTAGCATAGAAAACTACATAAGACAAGACCATGAAATAACAACTCTCAAAGTTAACATACTTCAATAAGAAGACTTGCAATAACTTATCTAATACCACTTTTCAATTACCCCTAAATACCACAAAAGATATCTCAAACACAACATAAAGACATAATAATTTAATGTTTACAATATTCTAGGTTAATCACAACCTTGCATATAGTCAACGAAATGACTTATAATAATTCACACCACTCAATTATCTCAATTTAACTAATCAATTAAAAAGACTCTTCCAAACAGAGATAAACATCATACTAAATCTAAGATTTGGATTTACTAAATCCTTTCACATTCAGTGATATGAAGGAATAAAAAGGAAAGTTACACAATTTACAATTTTCTCTAATTAAATAAGAACCCTTATAAAGACGAAGGAGAAACTTCAATCAATTAACTGACCAACTCTTAAATATCTCAATTTTACCTAAACAACTATAAGAATATCATTCCATTTATTATTTCACTTCCCTCAATTTCAAACTAATAAAATATCTATTTTCTCAACTATTTTATATATAACAAAAAAAAATGATTTTCTTCAACTAATAAAAATGTCCTTTTTTCTAAAATATTACATCATGCAAATAAATTTAAATAAATATTTTCTAAATAAATTCTCATTGCATATACCCATAACTACATATATGTTTAAATGTAATTTACATTTTAATATACATACAATTATAAAAAAAAATTCCAATATATAAACATTGTATATCTTTTAAACTTATTTTTCAAATTATTATTTTTATTTAAAAAAAAAAAACTAATAAATAATACATACCATAGGCTTATAGCTGGTCGTGACTAACTAAATAAGGTGACCACTTACAGACTTTGTAATAGTTAATAGCAGTGAACGACTATGATCACAAGTTCATCGATTCCCAGTCTTACCTTATTTGTTATCAAGCTACGCTTAGGAACTCCAATTTGGAGGGTCTTCAAGTCAAGGACTCAGCTTCAGTTATAAACGATGCCTAGTCATGCACAATTGGGCATTCTCACCATTCAATTACCTACGGCTACACAATCAACAACAGTTCTACTTGACAACAACCATAGATTAAAAGAAATTCACGGAGGAACAAAAGGTCGACTCAAAGAGCGAAGATGAAGTTAATGGTAAATAAATAAAAATATAGTAAATATAAACCATGCAACAATGGAAGTAAACCGTTTGAATTTGATTTACTCAGAACAAGTACTAGTTCCATTGTTGCACACAACGCCTCTAAAATAGGTTGAACACCATTTAAGGAGTAACCAAAAGAAAACCATGTGAATTTCACAGTACTACCAGCGACAATTCTTAAAATGCGCATATAGCTTGAGACAAAATTGCAGGTGGGAGGGGCGCGCATGCAAGAATCTATAGATAACCAAACAACCAATAAAGATATTGTTTCATTAGCTTATCACACAAATTGTTTCATTACCCCACACCATGCAAAGAGGATATTATTTTTTTTTTATTATGATCAAGTGCTTCAGCTATGACAGGTAAACGATGGTATGAAGGAGATTATTTAAACCTCTACATCATTCTACTTTCAAGCATTGCATCTGTGGAAGGCGTCAAGGATTCAGGGAGATTATTTAAATCAATAAACCCTACCATGCTCAAGTGTTGCCACTGTGATAGGTTGCGTATGGAATCAAGGAGGTAAATTAAATCTGAAAAGAATAACCAAAACAAGATTGGCCGAATCCATGGTATGAATTGTTGCCTTGGAACAAAAATAGGACAGCAGAGGGATCAATTAACATTCTTGATGCAGGACAATTACCCCTCTAGCATCGATCACACAGGCATTAGTAGTGCAGCGATTAAATTCAACATGCAAATTGTTAACCATATGCAAGGTTAACCATACAACAACACATGATTGGAAATTTATCTTCATTTAATAGAGAATATAGGTGATGCTAAATGAAATAATCTTAAAACTAGGCATGAGCAATACCAGACCGGAGGTTCACTATAAAAGGAAAGGGTGTGACGGTTTGCAGTTCAAAATAAAGAGCTTAGATAACCCCACGAACAAGATAATAAAAGAATTTTGCACCCCAAAGAGAACTTAGAAACTAGATGATAATTATAACTGCGTATCTTAATCTGCTACTTTTCAGATTCAAAAGGGCTAAATATAGTTACTATCTATTTACATATTCTGCAGTTTGCATGCTTTGTTCTGCATCGATTTAGTGATTTTTCTGCGAGTGTAAAAGCTTTGAGAAGTTTCTATGATTAAAAAAAAATACCTCTTTTTAAATTGAAATGCTTTATAATGTTCTGAATCTACAATCAAAAGACTTATGTATGTCGTAGCATTCTGTTGTGAATCAAATTTTGTTTCTTTGACTATCTTACTAATTCAAAATTTTGTTTTAAACAATCGTGAGGACTAATTCATCTTGATCTCTGCAGGTTCATGAAGATTCAACCAATTTCATAGATCAAAATAATTTTCTTCTAAAACAATTATAATCCAAACTCATTAAAAATAAAATGCAGATTGAAAAGTGAAAAAAAAACCTATCAATCCCGTTCGACCCACTCAAGAATTTTGATGAAGAATTCAGCAATCCCCAACCAAAGCTTTTTCCAAAAAAAATCCCTTTTTTCTTTAGAAAGATGGAAAACAAAAACCCCCCAATTTTCCACACTCAATATTAACCACCTCCCCCAATTTTAACAACCTCTTTTAAAATATCTCTTTCCCAAATCATAGATATTTCCTCTAAGATAATTAAAAGATATTTTTGCATTTAATAATTCATAATTCACATATTAATTTCAAATTAGATTTAATCTAATTAATTTAATTACTTTATAAAATAAATTTAATCTCAAAGATTAAACCACTTTACAAAATAATCTAAATTTAATTAATTAAATCAAGTATTAAGCTTCTAACAACATTAATCAAGATTAATTAAATAATCACTAAAACCATTATAAACATTAATTTTCCACAGAACAAACCTTGCAAAATAAATAATCAACAAGGCAAATGTGGACAACATAACAACAAAGCATACCGAAACAAGGACCGACGTCACATGTGGCTAGGGTGTAGAACTGACACAGGTAACCTAGCTACTATCTTCCAATCATCATACCGTTGGGTCAACACGTTCAAACCTGTGAAGTCAAGTGGAGTCGATGTCGTGTACTTGCAAACCTGTATCCAAAGCATCAATAGCACATGCATATAAAATCATTATAAAATACACCGTGAAGAGGAAATCACAGAATCGCAGGCGCTCGCAAACGAGTGATGCAATCATGTCCCCTTCACCAATATAGTTTCATCAAACTGACACTTCCATCATTAATAAAACTCATAAGCAATAATCATGTCATAATAAACCAACATTATTTTAACCAAAGCATGTTAAGTATAACATCAAGGAAATTACATCTCATAACACACATAGTTTGTATTGCTCAATAAGAAATGATAAAATAACAAAGCATCTTAATCTAACATAAGAGCAAAACAGAGGGGTGTTACAATGTCATCCATTGAATTTGTTATCTATTGAATGAAAAATTCATTTGCATTTCATAATGCTGGAAATGTTGCCTTAGTAGATATTTTCAAGACATTTATATATACCTGTAGTGTAGAAAAAGTATTATTTTTTCACACTTAATTTGGGAACTAATATTAATAAAAGGAACTTAATTATGTCTTAATTTAATGTTGTAATATGTATTTTACATATTCACATTAAGTTTAGGGCCCTATTAATTAAAATGGATTTAATTGTGCCTTATTTTTGGTGTTGTAAAGTGTACCTTTATAGTTTCACACTTATCTAGGGCTTTATTAATTAATTGAGGTTAATTTTCTTTAATTGGCCCCTTTAATTTAAATCCAAACTTAATTAATTACAATTTCTGAAGAGGAAAAAACTTGGCATTCATAAATGTCATAACATAACATTTATCATTGGAGAATGTGTGTCCTAAGCAAGTGACCTAGGACCCATTCGCCCAAGGTCCTCACTTAGACCTTGGACTTAAATTTTTATTATGTTTTTGTAATACCCCTTCGTTTTGATTCTTGTTCAAGTTGCTTTATGCTATGTTTGGTTGCAACTATTTTGATACTGGATACATTTTGTTATGATGTTTTGATCGTTACTATTGAGTGACAACTATTATTGTGGGATGTATTTATTTGATTTTGTTTCACATGCATTATGGATTAATGATGTTGTAGAGTTAACATGAGATGTTATTATGAGATTACTGGATTATGATAGAAGTGTCAACTTCAATGAGTGTATTGGTGAAGAGGACGGTTTCGCATCACTCGCTTGCGAGCGCCCTACGAATCCGTAATTTCTTCTTCACGGTGTGTATTATATGCTAGATATATTGTATGATGTTGTTTACTTAGTTGTAGGATTGCAGGTACATGACATCGACTCAACCTGGTTTCACAAGTTTGAACGTGTCAATCCAACAGTTAAGTTGAACGGGAGATAGTAGCTAAATAACATGTGTCAAGTTTACACCCTAGCCTTAGTGTGTCATCAGTTATGTGTGTCGAGTCATTGCCTATCTTGCTTTGATGTTATTTAATTATGAAGCATTCTTGATTTGGAAATAGATATTTAGAATTATTGCATTTAAATCATGCTGATGGTTATTTAATTTAAATAATGCAATGTGGATAAAAGTTTATATTTAAATTAATTAATTATATTTAATTTATTTAATTTAATCCAAGGGGGTTGAATTTAGTTATTACATAATTTAATTAATTAATTAAACGTGATGCAAGAGAATGGAAGGAAATAAAAGAATTGAAATTAATTTTGAAATTTAATTTAGACGTGTGGGAATTAAATTGAAAATTGTAATTAAATGTTTATTTGAGAAATTAGTTGCAACTTTGGAAATTAATTTATTATTTGAAATTGCATTTTAAATTGAAATTGAAATTGAAATTAATATCTAATTTGCATGTAATGTGAATTACGATTGTAAAAATTGAAATTGAAATTGAAATTGAAATTAATATTTAATTTACATGTAATGTGAATTAGGGTTGTAAATATTGAAATTGAAACTAAAATTGAAATTGAAATTAATATCTAATTTGCATGCAATGTGAATTAGGGTTGTATTAGGTATTTTTGATTTATAAAGAATACATGTTTTAATTTTAGAGCAGCAGAAAGAGATTTAGAAAAAAATACATTTTTACTGCAGAGAATAAATTTTGGAAAATTTGCTCAAAGGTTTGAAGAAAGTTTTGATTGTAAAATTGATTGAAAGAAAGATTGTTTGCATTTGTTGAGTTTTGGATTGGATTCATTGGAGGATTGAAGAAAATTCAAGAAATTTTTGGAGGAGGCTTGCATCAGAAATTCATCTTTTCCTGTAGTTTCTTGTATTAGGTTTTCCTCTTTGTATTTTATTGTTTTTGATTGTTTTTCTTTAAAATAATAATGATTAAAAATTTGTTTGTCAAATCTGTTTTAGAAAACAAATTTGATATTAGAAGAAAAGAATTAGATAAATTTACAGCCTTTGTTTGTGAAAATTCTTGAGTGAAAATTGTGAAAACTTTAGTTGAATTTAAATTATTTGGGGAAATCAATTTTGTTGTTATTGAAATTAAACATAGATATTGAACAATGCATTTAGAATGTTTTTAGAAAATGAAACCTTCTGTTTATTATTAAAAAACGGATTTTAAAATCTGCAGTATAGTTATATTTTTCATGGTAAAATGGTCAGGTTGCATCGCCTATAATTTCACTTACACAATCTGGATTGTCAGGAAATTTAAAAGGTTTTTGCATTTTGAAATTTTCTTGTCCTTGTCAAAAAATCTCAAATACCCAAATCGTAGTTTTTGAGTTATGCTTGAAACATGAGACTACTGTTAAGTTATTTTCTCATGGCTGTTCTGAAAATAAAATAATAATAAATTGATATTTATAAATATTAATATTTTATGTATTGTTATTATAATATTAAAATATTATTTAATAATATTTTATATTATAATTTATAGTATTAAAGTATTATATTTATTTATATTATTTTAAATAAAATTTGTATATTAGATTAGTGGAATTAAAATTATAAACGTATAGAAAATTATTGTTTATTTTAAAATGGCATGTTAAAGTTTAATTGAAGGAGTTAAATATTTGATTTAAAGAATGCATAATTTAAAATTTAATTGTGAAATTTAAATTCATGTGTAAACGGTCCAATTATTAATTTGATTTAATTGGAAATATATATATATTTTGAAAAATTAATGATAAGGGATATTTTATTTTGAATTAAACAATTTGATATTTTGTAAAGAATAGAAGATATGTTAATGATTAAATATATTTAAATATATTAATTTATATTTAGTATATATATATTGAAGGTATATATCCATTTGAGAGAATAAATAATATTTTATCTTATTTTATTCTGTTGTTTGCGAATTGGGTATTATTAGTGTTCTAAAAGAAATGATTAGTATGTGTAGAAAATGTATAGAAAAAGATATTTTTTAATAGAAGTAATTACTTGATTTAAAAGGAAATATTTATTTTGTTAATATGATTGAAAAAAATATATTGAAATGTATATATATATCCATGAGCATTTTCAATCAGTATTTACCTTGTTTTATTTAAGTGCGTGTAATTTAGCTTTGCATGAAGAATTTAAAAGATAAATTTTGAATGTATGGTCAAAATTGATAAGTAAAAAGATATTTAAATATATTGAAGAATTATAGAAATATTTATATTTAAATGTTTGTTTTAATTAATGAGATTTAATTAAAAACAATATGAATGCGTGGTCAAATAGATAAGCCAAAAGATATTTTTATACATTGATGAAATTGCATGTTTTTAAATGGATAGTTGAAGTGACATAGACTTCGGATAGAAAATTGAAAAAGATTGTTTAGTGTTAGGTTGCATTAGAAGTAGATTTAGGAACTAATTATATTGAAAAAGATAAATAGTTATTATGTCTTATTTAGTTCCATAGAGTAATCTAGTCATTGTGAATGAAATATTAAAGAATATATGTAATTAAATTTATTAATATATATATTTGGTGTCTATATAATATGGAGTATATATATATATATATTAAGTGTAAAATTCATTATCGTATTTTATTTTAATGAGATGCATGTAATTCATTATTGAATAGAGATTTAAAAATGGATTGATTAGTGTATATGAAAAATGGATAGAGAAACAATATGTTATTATATTAAAGTGATTGAATGTTTTAAATAGAAAATTGAATGAGATGTAAGATTTGGTTAGGAAATGGAAAGAGTTACTTGCATGGATTTGTGTCGATTTAAAAGTAAAAATTAAGAAGTTGTTTTATTGATGAGGCAATCAATTATGTTATTTAATTAATTTCTATTTAGATTAATTGAATCATTGTGATTGGATTATGAAAGAGATATGAATTTAGTATATCCAAAAGTAGTATCTTCCTCATGATTATCTTAAAGGATTTAATTCTCTGTATTCAGTAAAGGGAAGTAAGTTTAATTGTTTTAGATTTCCAATAATGAAAAGGGAAACAGGGGCTATGATTATTTTAGATGATCTAGTTATCGTTTCTTTGACTTTTTCAACACTACCTATTGAATGAGTATGGATTTAGGAAATCCAAATATTAGATTTAATTAATGACTTGAATGTTTTTGTTGCTATGTCATCAAGTTGCATTATGGGTTTTGGGATTTAGTGTTAGTCCTAAATTATAAGTCTTCTAAAAGAACTTAGAGGATGAGGGTTGTTGAACCTTTATGTCATCCAATTGTTTTCCCTTGGGTAGTGCATGGCGTCTTTTAAAGTTTACTCAATTTTCCTTGAATGGGGATCTTTTGTACCTCCTGTGAAAGGAGTGGACTATGTGATTGTTTCCTCCAAGATGTTTGGAGTGAGTTTCTATTATTTGTATCCTCCTTGTGTTGGAGTGGTTATGATGCCTAGTTTGTATGCACTTGTGTTTCCTTTGGTGATTGGTTGTGAGTGCGTTGTCCATTAAAAGAGTGGCTTTTGATAGGGGCCGGAGCCCAAAATGGTAAACCGGGTAACCTTTAGAAGTGAGTTAATCAAGTGATAATTAAATTAATATAATTAGATGATTAGGATGCAATTCACACTAATCAAGATAATTTAATCCTCACTCATAGACACAAGGGCTCGTTTAGACTTGGGATGAGTGAGAAGGCCTGGAATGGCAAGATCAACTATCTTGTCCTTATGAGAGGTAGTTGATTCCGCTTGAGTGAGTATGAGTGTCAGGATTCGGTTGAGGCCACTAGGATTACTTGTGCCGGAGCCTATGAAGAATGCCTAGAGGAGATCTCATGACAAACCTTGCGATGACACTCTATCTAGGACAACTGTTGTTAATTGTTTAATGTGTATGGTTATTTGAACATACTTGATCTATTTTATGTCTGGAAGCAATGTGACCTATGTCAGTGATGTTGGAGTTGTACTTGATTTGTACTTGTATTGTACTTGAGTTGTACTTGATTCGTACTTGTATGGTGAATGAGTTGTACTTGTTAATTCATTTGGTTGGTTATAACAGTATGAGTTAGTTTGAGTCTGCCTTTGGTTAGAGGTAGTAGAATCTTTGTCCATGTTACTTTGTTACTATCTCCTAGCATGGGGGGTGGGCCTTCGGGTACCACATTGGTAGGGTGGAACATGCACCAAAACCGTTGGGTCCCCATCGATTTTCAGTACTTGGTGGCGAGACATCCAGATGGACAGCTCGCGGTTCTTGTTGTAATTTCTTGCATTGTAATATTTCAGTTTGTATATGATACTTTATCCCTCTTTTGTAAGAGGTGGAGTTATGTAATTGTAATACATTTGTACTAGTGTCTCATTCTGGGAATGAGTGATGTAACTATTGGATTAAGTTAATATTTATGAGATTGTACCTTGGTTGATTATCTTATTATGTTATGTGGTATTCTTCTGATGTATGAAGTTTATTTCATAAAGTTCATAAGGCTATGTTTTTATGCAATGTGTATGTGTGGGTTTAGGTAATCCTAACCTTGTATCCTTAGAGGTTGTTGTTAATTATTAAGTGAATGTGTATATTAAATGCACTTTATAAAAAAAATTGGTTCGCTTATGACGTTAATTGCAACTTTCTTTAAGGTTACTTGGTAGGACATTATAGTTTTAGCGGTATTTTAATTATTTCAAATTCATATTCAAATGCCAGCTTGTGTTATTTGAATCTCAGGAAATTTATGATACATACCTATATAAATATAAGGTCATTTCACTATGTTTCACCTAGAATTTTTAAGAAAGCATCCTAGATTTTTAAGTGTTCAATTGCAAGAGCTAAGGTGATGATTAAGAGCATTTTCAAGGCATTCAAAGGAAGATCTATTGAGGAATTATTGCAGCAATCAAGATTCCATTATCATGTCAAAGTTTCCATGCATCATGCATGTTATTTGAGCTAATATGTTAATGTAGTGTTCAAGATCCATTCAAGCGTTCAAATACATTGTTTCAAATCAAGTTTCAAGATTAAGATCCACATCCATTGAAGCCATTTCATGTTAGTTGCAAATTTCCATTCCAAGGTGCATTCAAAGGTTTGGTGAGTTGTGATGTTTCTTTGTTCATTCATCATTCCTTCATATTTCATTGTTTCATTACAAAGTTTAATTACCAAAATGGGGTTTGACTAAGACAAACCCCATTCACCAACAATGAAACATTTTTCCCTCTTGATTTGTGTTTGCAAATTTAGGTGGAAGATCTCTTGAAGAGAAAAATTGTAAAGTTGTCAAAGTTGCATTCGTTGTCATGATTGTTGCAATTTCACAAAAAATCACCTACAAGATTTATTTCCGACTGTCTGACTGTGAAAATCAAGAATCTAGGAGTGTAGACACAAGAGCAGAGAACCTAGAAACCATTTTAAATAGAGCCCTAGCCAAGACCCATTCGCCATAGGGTGAATGAGTCCTCAAATAGCTTCATAAATGCACTTTTGGTGACTAATTTTGGCCTCTTTATGCTTCTTGGAAAAAACTTAATAGTTACACCCCTATTTTGTTATGATTAGTCTTTCCATGTTTAAGGGCCAGGTTAAGGTGGATGACGTGAATGGGATGTGGTGAATTTTCTTAGCTATCATGGAAGCTATGTTTTGGCTTGTTACTCATAATTATCTCTTGTTGGGTATAAGGATTGCAATAATTGTGTTACTATGGTTCCCACAAGGTATTATATCATTTTGCATCATGATAATTTATTTCATAATCATTTTTATAGTAAAGCATGAAAGATCTTAAGGCTATGGGTATTGATTGTGGTGCATTCTATCTTCACTACACTTGGTAGATAATTATAATGCTTGATGTGGAAACCTCATCCGTGCACATGAAAATTTAACTCCTCATTTATGAGGCTATTCTTTTCCCTCATAAGACTACTAATGGTAATATTATGATCATTATCCATAAGATGGCAGAGGCCATGTACAATGATGACTCTAGTACCACCAAATTTGGGAAATTTATCAAAAGATGCAAGGTAATTTGGTATTGCTCTTACTATATCAACACCAGAAGAAGTGAATGCATTTCCAAAAAAGGTGTGAAAGGCTCTTGTGTTTTAGTTTGTCTACTTTATTTTGTTAGCTCCCTTGTTTTTCCTATAGCTCAGGTGGGTCTATTTGCTTCTTGAAAATAAAGGTTACTATGGGTGGCCCATGGCTAAGGACTGAACCTATCTCTTTTGAATCTCTCAAACAAAAATTTAAGATTTGGGTGTTCTTTGACACAGGTAGGTTCACCGCTTCTTCCAAGATATGAAGGGTTACAATGATAAACTTACCTCAAAATTTGTGAATTCTTATTCTCAAGGAGAGGTCACCATCGACGGGGTACAATTTCATGTCTCTGATGAGATAATTGGTAAGGCTATTGGTTTAGCTTGTGAAGGACTCAAGGTGGAGAAGAACAAAAAAGGGGAATATAAAAATTTAATTTCCACCTTCTTTGGTGAGGAGGAACCACTCCACTTCCAAAATGGCTACAACAAAGACAATCTTCCAACCCCTTGGGTGCAGGTAAGTCTCCATTGTATGAAATATTTTACTCTTGATGGTCAATTTGAGATCATATATGGTTACCATTTCCCCATTCTTAACCACCTACATCATTAAAAAAAGTCTCCCTTTCTATCTATTCTCTTCCATCGAGGCTTGTATTCTCAATGATGCCTACCCCCTTGCACCAAGGCCTTATCATAGCTCTCTATAATTATTTCCTCACCATGACCCCCTCTACCAGCCCCAAGGCTAAAAGTAGTGTCAAAATTAAACTTCTAGATGATAAAGCCTCTAAAAACCCTTTTGTTTCCCCACTTAAAAATAACCCTATCCCTAGCTCTATTGGCAATGTGGGTCTAAGAAAAAAGGGTAAGGTTCCAATAGAGATTAATACACCTATTTAAAATGAGTTGGTGATTTCTCCTATCAAGAAAAGGAAGTTGGTGGTCCTAATTATGCATGAGGAGAGACTACTCATTATGACACCAAAGGGTCGAGTGGTTGGAGATTTGCTAGATTGGACAAAGCCTAGAGTACTGAGAACCCTAAAAAACCTAAAGGTAAAGAGATTCAAGAGGAGTTTGATGATGAGTTTCTTCCTTATTTTGAGGGTGGTTGGGAGGAATAAGACTTAGAGAATGAGTCTAGGGACAATATGTAGGATGATGATGAATTTATGGAATAGGATGGAGAAGATGAGGATGAAGAACTTGACAAGGAGAATGAGCAGAATGAGGTTGTGCATACAGAGGTGAGAAAAACTTATTTTTTAGCTCCTCCCTCCCTTGGGCTCTTGTAGATGTCATATAACAATGAGGATAAAATAAATACTCTCCTCTTATCCTAAGGCACTAAGGATAAATACAATGTTGACATTAAGAACCTCTAGGCTAAGGTTGAAGCACTAGAGAAAAGCCTTATTTCTAGCAACAATAATGAAAAGATTAATCATTTAAAAAATACCTTTTCCAAAATCATAATGCTCATTAATGAAATTATGAACAAACATGTTATGGGAACCATCTTTGGCCACTGCAAAATTACCAAATAGAAGAAAAAGAGGCTAAAGGAGATAAGGAGAAGAATGTGAATGATAAGACAAGAGAAAAGTAGAAGGATAGTGAGGACTGGGAAGTTTCCTTGGATGCCCTCCTTGAAGAATGGATCTTGATCTGCTAGCTCGGTGTTTGTGGTCTTTTGTTCTCTCTTGGTTTCATTTCCGTAAGTTTATTATTTTGTTAGGTTTGCATGTCCTTTAGCTGTTTGTTCAAGCTGGCATGCCCTCTTGCTATTTTTGATTTTTTTTAATTTTTTTTGTCTTGAACTCTTGGGATCATGGCCCTTTCCTTGGTTATTTAATTAAAAACATCACATTGTACTTGCAAGTCCAAGGTTGAGGGTTGGGTTTCTAATCCTTAAAAAAGGAAAAACCAATGGTTTCAAATTTCAAATTTTATGCAAAATTCACTTGCTCCAAAATTTGTACCTATTCTAAAAATGAATGATTATATGGTCTAAATAGAAATAAGTAATTATTTATTTTTAAAATATTTACCTATTTTAAAATGTTTACTTGTTTTTTTATAATCTGTATCTATTTGATTTTAAAATGAGCACCCATTTTAAAAATCAAAATGGATACACATTTTTTATAAGGAGTGTAGGCTTGGACACATGTTCTTAAATGATTATATATATTTTTTATGAAAAATGTACGCATTCTTTTTTTTTTTCTATGACACTTCTACTAAAAGTGGACTCAAATGTTTGCACCCACCCTATTACCCTTTCTATTTTTTTTATATGTAAGGGATTCAAGGAATTAGAGGAGAGGATACAAATATGTATTCATGTACAACTAAAATAATCATGTAACTATCATATATAATATCATGTACTAATTATAAGATAATATAATCAATATGTAACCATGGGTGTATATGTAATAAGTGAAATAAAGGTTCCCCTAATATTTCCCCTTAGGGAGCCATAAATAAGTGTTAGGCGAGAGTATGTACACATATTTAAATATAAAATTTAATCATGAGTAATCACCATAAACATGTTATCATATGATGTGAAAATATAATCATAAGATATGTATTAAAACATAAACATGTGATCATAAGTTGTGACAATATAAGCATAATTAAACATGTAAACATCATAAGAATAATACAATAATAATATGATAAGATGTGAACATCATAAGCATACGAACCATAGTTCATATAATCATGTAAATTTAACATTATTAAAGGATAAATATAAAGTGACATAAGTTGGGTTCCTTTAAGTGGGAGAAATATAAAAAAATGCATAAAATAAATGAATCAAGATATAATATAGAATATAAAAGTTTAAGTGAAGCAATAAAGTAGACTCACAAAGAACATGGATCAATAAAAAATTTAAAGTCACAAACACAATGTAAAGGAATCTATGTTTTGGGTTAACATGATGATATCAATTCTTAAGAGTTCTATCCTTTTCAATATTCAAAATCTATCTGTAAAACACAAAAAATACATATACATCATAATAAATAAACGGAAAAGAATTAAACAACACATATTCCATGTCACTTGTGTTAATGCACAAATAAGAGGCATCTTTTGATCATCCAAATTATAACTAAAATCAAGAAAACAACATAGCATACAAATAAACTTTAAAGTATAATAAAATCATATTTACGGAAAGGTCAAATTCTCAAAGTATTGAATAATAATGTGAGAAGCGTATTCCCTAATACATCATCCTCATTTCAATAATAAGTATCCTCAATTAATAAAAACTTTATCATTGTGTAAATACTATTCTTAACAAGTGTTTCAAAGTAGCGAAGTTCTTGCCAAAGTGTACAAGAACAATTTTGGTCTTATTTTGCTGTGCTTCTTAACAATATTATATCAATCAATTATAGTTTTTATTCATATAAGTATTGATTAGAAATAGTTAGCAATTCTACTCTTATATGACAATAACTCTACATTGTTCTTCCTTATCATATTTCAACGATAGCAGTGGTAGTAGGTGTTACTATGTTATTTTGTACAACACAATATAAAGAGTTAGAGACACTACAAAAAAAATATAGCCTCTTTTTCTATCTAATGAATGTTGCAAAGTACATTTTAAATTAAAATTCACTCAACTCATATCTACCTAAACATTCTTGAAAGTAGTTGAATCGATAGGGTCATGCTTGAGTATAATCAATTTGTTTATACTTGGTCGGTGCAAAGTATCCCCTATTCCAAGGCATTTGATTTAACTGTAGTAAACTTTCCTAATGGATTTCACAGCAAGGGTAGAGCACTTTTGCATTAGTAGACTTGTCACATTTTTCTTCTCTAACATGTTAAATAATGTGTAAAATGTTATGAATAAATTGTATTCACACTGGTTTTAATACTCAACTTTATATTTTCCTAGCAGGTTTTTAGTTGCAAAAGTATGATTATCTCAAAATAGTTGTTTTGTGTGGAATAGTAAAAATAACAAAAATTTTGATTATCAAGTTTCAGATTCAAAATGTTGTCAAGAGGCGGTGATAATCCTCCTAGGGGAATGTCTATATGTTATGTGGACAATTGGAGTGGTTGTAGGTGATGTTGGCATTGGGATGCATTCTAGATAATTTATATATTATGCTCCATATTGCAAGCCTCCACAATAAAGATGTAAACAAATTTGTGCTATTGTGTTATTGTTTGATGAAATGCATTATCCAGTGTTGGCTCTATGTCCTAATTGAATACACTTTAAAAAAATCTTTTATAACAACAAAGCTTGAAAGAATTAAAACACCAAATGTTTTTCTACAATGTACTACTAAGACCTTCACATAAACAACTAACTTTTTTATAATCTTATATAAAGATCTAATACATTGTATGTGTTCACTACAATGGCTAAATCCCTTTTGGTTACTCAAATTTTGGGTATGAAAAGGTGTACACCACCTCATTGGAAAAATATTTTTTTATAGACATCACTCAAACCAATTAGGGATTCTTGGATTGAAACATGAGTATCTATTATTTCTGATGGATGGAAAGATAGGAAAAACTAACTTTCAATCAATATAGTTACAAAATCCTCCAAAGGGGCAATGTTTCTAAAGGTGGTTGATTGTGAGGGGAAAAACAAGGACACACAATTCATTTCTAAAATCCTCATTGAATCCATAGAGATGGTGGGTTTTGATAATGTTTTCCAAGACATACAAATAATGCAAAAAATTGTAGGGTAGTAGGTGCTTTGGTTGAGGAAAGGTATGGGCACATTTTTTGGTCACCGTGTATTGCACACTCCCTTAAATTGGTGATGTTAGCAATTTAAGCTCAAATGGAGTTGGTGAAAGCTATATATACGAAGGGTGAGGAGACAAAAATGTTTGTGACAAACCATCATATGTCACAAGGCATTTTTAGGACTATTAAATTTGGAATTGTTGAAGGTAAATTTAATTTATTTTAATTTTTAATTTAATTTATGCATTGTATGGTAGTAAGTATTGAAATCCTATCAGTTGGGATAAATTGAAATATAGTGCCAGCCTTGGGCCAAAAATTCTAGTAGAAATGGAGGAACAAATTGATTTAATATGAAAATATTGGTTGAAGAAAATGACAGGAATTTTTTTTGTGATGATGCCAAGCATACACCACTATAATTTTATATAGGAGACAAGGTTCTCTTAAGAGTAAAGTCTTGTAAAATTTATATAAAATTTGGCAAGGATTCCAAATTGGCACAAAGATATGTGGGCCCTTTCGAGGATTTGGAGGTTGTTGACCCAATTTCGTACATGATAGCTCTACCTCTAGCTCTAGCTCAAATGCATGATGTGTTCCATGTTTCTTATTAAAAGAAATATTTTTCTAGTTTTAATCAAAATATATAGGAGTGGTCACAATCAAGCCTCTCAGAGTTATCGAGGTTCATAACCTCCACCTATGTAATAGAGAAGTTGTTCAATGCAAGGTCCAATGGGACCAATACTCTGATAATAGTGCTACCCAGGAAGACTATGATGAGATGCACCAAAAATAATCTTATGAAAGAACAATAATAAGAATTTAGCAAGAATACTAAACCAAGAGACATATATGAACCTATTGTTAAGAGGATCAACACTTTTGATTTGGATCACTATGAGAATGATAGTAATACAAAATGCTAGGAATAGTTAATGTTATTTTTTTTTCTTGTTAAACTACTAGAATTTTTATTTGACCATAAAATCTTGTCTATGTTCTATGATATTTTGATCTCTTGATAGCGTTCTAGCTATAGTTTTCATGTTTGCACAATATATTGTACCTACTCCATTTATCAATGATATCAAGTTTCTACAATCCATGTTGAATTTGTTGAGTTGTTTTTCGGATTCAATTGTGCAATATATTTTTTGAATCAACATTTTAAATCACACTTCGTGATACATCATCAAGATGAAAGAAGAAAGCTTAAGGAAAAAGTGAATAGATGCAAACCAAGAATAAATTAGAAGGGAAAGGGTGATAGAGGGGAGAAAAAGGTTGAATGTAGATAAAGAAGGAAAATTGGACAATTTAAAAAAAAAAACATCCCACTCTATTCAAATCCGAATATATATCACACAATCGAATGTAGAAACCTACTCTATTTTTTTTTTGGTAATCGATATCTAAATCTTTAAAAAATACATTAGTACTTTCCAAAAGTATAGAATCAAAACATGGTAGAACAAAAATAGCTAACATATTACAAATATTGATATTAGGGATCTAACACTTTATGATAAATGTATACTATAGGTTGAAATTGAATCTATTGAGCTAAAATACTATTGAAATAAATATGATAAAAGTACATCGTTTTTGTTTTCATTTTCATCTTTTTCCAATAGCAGGATTGTGTAAAATATGATTGTCTTTATGTTGATATGTTTATTGTTATTTTCAACTATAATTACTTGCTAATTAGGTTGGAACTTTATAAAAGTAGAAAGATGGTTAGTCCATTATGCCTTTAATTTGTAAATATATATATTTTTTTGTATATTTCAATTACACCAAATATGGTCAACTAGTAGCTTGTAAATGTTGTGTGATCTGTCCAACAAAAGATGTATGTTATAGTTTTGCATATGATTCAAAAGTGTTCTTTGGTGTTTATTTTCTATAGAAATAAGTATTGAAATCTCCCATAATGTGTAAAATATTTTTTGTATTTAAATATGTAAGCACTTTTTTTATGATGGTTAAAATTTCTAATACAAGAGGTTTGGATCTTCTATAAAATTACATATATTGAGTTCAATAATAGTTAAAAAGTATTTTTATGGAGATGGCTTTAACATTTGTTATTTTGTAATGTTATGTTTTAGACACAATTTTTTTATTTAAAGTCATTATGCTATGTATGTTATATGTAGCAAAGTGATTCAAATGTTCAAATACGTTATTGGTTTCAGAGG
Source organism: Sequoiadendron giganteum (assembly GCA_007115665.2). Classification (NCBI taxonomy): domain Eukaryota; kingdom Viridiplantae; phylum Streptophyta; class Pinopsida; order Cupressales; family Cupressaceae; genus Sequoiadendron; species Sequoiadendron giganteum. The sequence continues at coordinate 506,393,851 of CM021104.1, read as the reverse complement.
GTTGCGTGCGTATTTCTTGTAAAAATGAGATATCAGATAGTATTATATTATGATCTTTCAGAGTGTTGTTTTTGTGTCTGTAAGCTCCAATTGTTCAATATACACAAAATCATTTGAGGAATGTTATTAGAAATATATCCTCATTTTCAAATTTCCATCATGCATTTGATTGAAGAAATGACATCTCAAATGTTATTTTTCTCTTTACTTTAAATCTTTTTGATTAAGAGGATTGAGCAAGAACAATATTTCATTTTTTTTTTAATGCATTGCATAGTCTAGCCCATGTTATTTTATGTCAATGGGATCAAATGCCACAAATTGCATCATAAGTCCTTTAGATCAGTTTATAGTTTGTCCACATGCTAATTGTATTGGAAATTATTATTTAATAGTAATTTTATTATTGTTGTCCATTGTTCATATGGTTCTAGCAATAAAAAGTATAGGTATCCATTCTATATCAATGAGCTTGGTATAACAATATGATAGTCTTCTAATTTGTTGTTATCGAATTTTTGGATCATTAATTTGATCCAACAAATGTTAAAATCATTAAATTTGGTGTATTCCTTAAATATTCCATTTGATTCATTGACTAGACCATCTTGTTTATTATAATTACCAATGTAGATCTCTCCAAACATATTTTATTTCAAGTGTATTTTAGATGGTAGACTAGTTGTATGGTTATAGAATTGTATTACATTGTACTTTTCATAATGTTTATCATTTGTATTTAATATAGTAATATCTCCAAGAATAATTGATAGTATTTTTTGTTGTGCATCAACAGATTTTCCTCTATAAATAGAAAATGCAATATTGGGTCCATGGGTGGTGGACATAAGCAATGCTTATTAAAATAATTTAAATCCTAATTTGTTTTTTATCCCACATGAATTCTATTGTAGATTACAATAAAAATTTCCTCCTTCTATTGCATGGTTGAATTCAAAGAATATTTCTTTACATTATGCATCCAAAAATTGTATGGCATCAATTCAATTAATGTTGGTTTATTAAAAAAAACTATAGTATCAAGTATAGGCTGTGCTTGATAAAGATAATTGTAATAAAATGTATCAATATTTATAAAGTACACAATAGGCACTTGCATTATATTCCATAATAGTTTTTTAATATAATTTTAAAAATTTGAACCTACTAGTGATATTTCATCTATTAGAAGCACATGTAGTTGATGATAATGATTTTATATGTTGTCTAATGTTTCACCATTCAATAGAAAAAAATTTTATTTGTTAATAGGTATGCACAATGTTGAGTGTAGTGTCACTCCACATATGTTATATGTGGCTTTTCGTATATAAGAAATTATTAGAATATTTGGATGTTTTGGGTTATTATCAACAAAATTATTGTATATATGAAGAAGAGCCTCATATATGGCCTTTGTAGTGAATGTATTGATAGTTGAGGCACCAAGGCCTACTAGACAAAATGTAATGGAATTTCTCATCTTTCATTTTTTAATGCAATATCTCTTACAATTTCTTGTTCTTTATTTAGTGAAGGGTGGAAATTGTTGTTGCTTATGATTTAGGACATAGAACAACAATCTTCTACACTCTCATTCAAGGAAACCCTAGGGATCCAATCCAAGGATGAAGTAGATGAAAGATATCTTGCAATAGGGTGTCCTAAGGTTTGATTAGAGACTAAAGAGGGGTTCACCACCAAGTTAGGCCTTGGAAAGACAAAATATGAAAGACCTAATTATGAAACCTAATGATATGCATGACTTCACTAAATGACCAAGAAATGCATGTAAGTCAAAATAGAAAGATGAGAAACCAAAAATGTGCACTTGGAAACTTGTAGGAGCTTGAATGGAGATCTAAAATGATGAAAACACTAAAATTAATGTAGACTAGGACTCATATGCCAGACTGGGCGATTTAGTCCCAGATTAGGGTTTTTGGGTAGGAACAAAAATCTAGCAAAGACAAGTCTGGAACTCTTAAAAATCAAAAATTTGACTATATTGGGACTCATATGCCAGAAGTGGCGTATCAGTCTAGTTTGGATTTTTCAGAGGATCTGGATTTGAATCTGCTCTTCAATTTTTGCCCTGCCTTCTTGACCTGGTTTCTGGATTTGACTATGAAGATTTTGCCTTGTAGGTGTTCACCAATGATCTTGTAGATGATGTGACAACTTGGATGAATTTACAACTTGAACAAATTCTTTCCAATCTTGCTGCTAAGAAGATCATCAACCTAGATCTGTAAATTACACACTAAAGAGAGGGAAAAATGTTGTTTTGTTAGTAGATAGGGGTTTGCCTTGGTCAAACCCCATTTTGGTAATCAAACTTTGAAATGAAATTAAATCTAAAGGATGAATGATGAATGAACATAATGTAATGTTGCAACTCACCAAACTCTAGCAATAAAGTGTTGCAAATATGTATGAAATGGCTCCAATCGATGTAGATCTTGAATCTTTCTTGAATGATATGGATCTTGAATTGAAAGCTTTCTTGAATCATAAAACCCTACATGACAATTGTTAGCTCAAAAGAAAACATGATGCTTAAATCTTGAATGATGCTCGAAAATGCTTGATAAACACTCTTGAAAGCTCTTGAATTCTCTTGTAAATGCTTGAATTTCTCAAATGCTTGAGTACTTGATCTCCAAAAGTGCTAGATGACTTGTGAGCTTGCTAGGTGAAAATGAGTGAAATAACCTTGTATTTATACTTGTTTATGCCAAATTTCCCAAAATTACAACACTACAAGCTGACATAAGATCTAGGAGGATATAATCCTACCAACAATTTGAACTAAATTTAATTTTGGGCCACATGGGACTCATACACCAGAAGTGGCGTATGAGTCCCATTAGGCCAGGCTATGGGACAAATATTTCAAGAAATTCTTAGATTCATGTGAAATCAGGATCGGGGCCCTGAAACTTAGGTGGGACTCATACACCGAAGGTGGTGTATGAGTCCTAGATCACTAAATTTGGGCCATACAATCCAAAAACACCTGAATTATGATTGGATATTGGTTTGTGTCGAGATTATCCTTAGATGCATTAAATGAGGCTTGTGGATGTAAAAAAGGGCCAAATAAGACATAAAGAAGCCCAATTAATAATGAAAACCTTAGATAAGTGTGAAAGTGTGGAACAAAACTTTACAACACCCAAAATAAGGTACAAGTTAAGTCCATTTAGTTCACAAGGGCCCAATACCTAATGTGAATGTGTTGAACACATTACAACACTAAATCAAGGTAATTTTAAGCTCAAATTAACAAGGAGGACCCAAACGAGTGTGAAAATGTCATAAATGACACTTTTTGACACTACATTTAGCCCCCACTTTAGTGAGAGGAGGAAATTGCTTCAAACTCACACTAAAGTAGACAAAAACACATCAAGAGGGGTCTCAATATGCCAATGCAAGTAAGATAAGATGGTAATGATCAAGAGGGGTGATCAAGCCCCCAGGATCAAGATCTTATAATAGACCAACATAGGCAAAAAAGGACACACATGAAAAATGATATAAGGAGCAAAAACAAGGCACCAACATACACTTCCAAAGACAAAAAGAAAATAAAATAAAAAGAAGGGGTGGATCAAGCTTTGATCATTTTTCCATCGTGATATGGATCAGATCTATGTTGTTTGTCCAAAAATGCATGTCTAATCTAACGCAATGGAACTCTAGGTTGTCCTTGAGTGAGTATCCAAAAAGGTGAGACACATACACACACGATTGGTATGTGCTCACACACACAAGCAAGTGGATAAGGGAAAGTCATGCCTAAGTTCGGCTTCCCATCCAACCAGACCAAAGCTATACCTCCTCATAACTTTGATAATGCTCCACACAACAATGAACTTCGAGATTCATGAGGCAAGCAAAACTTCATATGCTTGAAACTCATGAATAAATAGATGGATCCACAAGCATGCAAAGTGTGTTATGCAAGGTGGCCATATAACAAAAATTGCAAATGCAATATAAGGAACATTCAAAGGAATTTTTCTTAGTTCATGTAAGTTCTTTAACTTAGCAAACATTGTGCCTAATGTCTCAAAGAGAGGACCAATTGAAGAATAGAAGATTCACAACTTAGGGGATGTAGTGTGTCGCATCAAGCCACTAAGAGGAATATAACATGCTAAGAGAGATCATGCTCTAGAAGGACATCACACCCAATTTCATCCACAAAGAAAAAGATGCATTGCACGAAGTAAGGAAACTACACCATGAAACATGAAATGTAAAATAATAATGCCAATGTATGCCCCACTTGAAAGAAATTGCTAAACACCATGTTGTGAGCAATTACTTTAGAGTAGAAAGTGATAGATGCTAACAATAAAGAGGACATGGGAGATTTTTTGGAAATCCCTATACCAAATCATATGTTTCCAAATAAAGCTATGTCATGAAAGAGGAAGGTGTTGCCCCAAAAAATGAAGCTTCAAACACATGAGGGATGCATGGATTCAGGGTCAGTATTTTCTTGCTAGAATGTTTTTAGAGATCTCAGAATTGTCATCATTCTCCAAATACTCATAGAAGGAAAAAGATAAAAGGAAAATCTTCTGGGTCAACATGAAAGAGACATGAATGTCTCAACGCCTTGCGTCATCCCCAAAAGGAAAACACAAGACAAATGAAAAGATAAATTATTTACATGAAAAATAATGTAGGCACAAATAGAGGAATTCCACAAAGAGAGAGAAATACATCAAACAAAACAACACGGGGGATCACATTACACATATGAAATCACATAAAAGAATGTAAAAAGGAAAATAATGCAAAAGACTAGTAAGGCACATGTGAGTCAACCTATTAGTAGGTCATACACATCCCAATCATGTTCATCATATATTGAAGGTAGACAACTAGCCAAAGGGACAACGAAAAATACACTACTAGAACAAGGCTATCTAATTCTTGACCCTACTACGTGCAAGACAAGAATAAGTTAAGGTAAGTGAGAATATGATAATTCTACAACGATTACATTGCAAGGAGCGAATGGGTCCCACTTTAAGGGACTATTTCTATGATATTAAACTTTTTAATTTTTTTTTTAAAGCACGGCACTCATCAATACTATGTCCAGAAACTCTATGGTATCAATAATGTGATGTGTTTGTATTCTTAGGATTTGGAAATTGATCTTCTCTTCTGGGTGGTAATGTAATAAATCCCTGGTTTAAAAGTATTTGTAAATTTCTTTCAGTGGAAGTTGGTGGACAAGGAAATTTTAGTTTCTTTAGTTTGTAAGGCCTTCTTTGCTTGCTATATTCACCAACTTCTCTAGCTGAATGTGGAGGAGGAACTAAGACGATCCTATCATCCTTATCATTGTTAGGAGGTATTGGTTGTTCTTTAGGAAGGAGGAAACTTATGTCAGGAAGAGGATCTTGATATCCTAACCCTTTAGTTTCTTTAATTGAAATTTGTTCTAAGAGTTGATGAATTTCATGTTCACTGTTGTATCACATCCTTGTTTGCTCATGATCATGAATCCTTTTCCATATATCTCTTCTAGATTGATGGGAGTGTTTGTAACTTTTCTAACATAGAATGGTTGAATGTTTGCTTGACTAGAGGAACTAGGTTCACCTATTGGAGGGAACTTAGGTTTAGTTTGTTTCTCAGTTTCAGGATGTAAGTAACCAAACATCTCAAGTGGTGGGATAGTAGGGGGTGTTCGTTGTTTCATAGAAGGATAAAAGGATGCATTGTTTTCAAGGTTGTTAAGGAATTTTTTAAAGAATTTATTCATTCTATCATCTTCTCCAATGATTTCGACATCACGAGGACATGCATTAGGATTTGAGTGAGCATGAGTAAGTTCAATTTTATTAGGGTCATTTCCAAAAGAACAACTTGACACATCCACTAATGACTTCAAGGACATCCAAAGCTTACCAAAGCACATATCCATTATGAAATGTAATTCAATGAATTGAATTAAGCTAGAAGTAATGAATTAAATGAAGCAAAAACTCTGCAAACTGAAACAAATAACTAACAACAACAAAAAGAAACAAAAATATAGAGGATTTAATGTTGTGAAATGCAGTTTAAAATCTGAAATGGGACTAAATCTCCTAGAGGGGTGTATTGTTCCCAAACAAGGTTTTTTAGAAGTCTAAGTAGTGAATAATAATCACCAAAAAATACCCAAAAATTAGGAAAAACACTTGTATTGGGACTAAATTGCCCAAAGGGGTGTATGAGTCACAAATGAGGATTTTTGCACAAATTTCAGAAAATTCTAGGTGAAAGTTACGCCTTTTGGTTTGTATGATGTCTAAGCTAAGTGTAAATGTAGATTTTAGATGAGTTTCAATGAAAGAAGATGCAAAAATGCAATCTATATGCACTTTCACTAATGCAATAAGGAGAAAACCTAGAATGCCAATTAACTAATGCAAACCCTAATGCAATGTTAATACAAGTTAGATCTAGGATGATGCAATCCAAATTAGAATTAAGATGTTTTAAATGTGGGTTCAACAAAGTGAAGGGGGGGCGGGGGGGGATTTCCTTTGCTTATGGTTTAGGACATATAACATCAATCTTCTACACTCTCATTCAAGGAAACCCTAGGGATCTCAATCCAAGGATGAAGTAGAGAAAATAGATCTTGCAATAGGGTGTCCTAGGGTTTGATTAGAGACTAAAGAGGGGTTCACCACCAAGCTATGGCTTGGAAATACAAATAATATGAAAGACCTAATTATGAAACCTAATGGCATGCAAGACTTCATTAATGACCTAGAAATGCATGCAAATCAGAATAGAAAGCTGAGAAACCATAAATGTGCACCTAGAAATCTATAAGAGCTTGAATGGAGATCTAAAATGCTAAAACATTGAAATTAATGTAGACTAGGACTCATAGGCCAGACTGGGCAATTTAATCCCAGATTAGGGGTTTTGGGCAAGGATAGAAATCTGGAAAAGACAAGTCTAGAACTCTTGAAAACTATAAATTTGACTGTACTGAGACTCATACACAAAAAGTGGTGTATCAATCCAGTTTGTCTTTTTCAAAGGATTTGGATCTAAATCTACTCTTCAATCTCTACTCTACCTTCTTGACTTGGTTTCTAGATCTGAATGTGAATATTTTTCCTTGTAGGTGTTCACCAATGATCTTGTAGATGATGTGACAACTTGGATGACTTTGCAACTTGAAAAAATTATTTCCAGTCTTGCTCCTTAGAAGGTCTTCAACCTAGATCTATAAATTACACACTAAAGAGAGGGAAAAAATATTGTTTTGTTAGTGGATAGGGATTTGCCTTGGTCAAACCCCATTTTGGTAATCAAACCTTGGAATGAAATGAAATAGAAAGGAGGAATGATGAATGAACAAAATGTAATGTTGCAACTCACCAAACCCCGGCAATAAAGTGTTGCAAACATGTATGAAATGGCTCCAATGGATGTAGATCTTGACTCTTTCTTGAATGATATGGATCTTGAGTTGAAAGCTTGCTTGAATCATAAAACCCTACACCATAATTGTTAGCTCAAAAACAAACATGATGCATGATGATGCTTGAATCTTGAATGATACTAAAAAAATGCTTGCTAAAAACTTGTGAAGGCTCTTGAATGCTCTTATAAATGCTTGAATTGCTCAAATTATTGAGTACTTTATCTCCAAAAGTGCTAGATGACTTGTGAACTTGCTAGGTGAAAATGAGTGAAATAACCTTGTATTTATACTTGTTTATGCCAAATTTATCAAAATTACAACACTACAAGCCGTCATCATATAGAAGAGGATAAAATCCCACCAGGAATTTGAACTAAATTTAATTTTGGGCCACATAGTATTCATACATCAAAAGTGGCGTATGAGTCGCATTGGGCCAAGCTATGGGACACATATTTCAAGACATGCTTAGATTCATGCAAAATCAAGATTGGGGCCCCGAAATTTAGGTGGAACTCATACATTCAGGGTGGCACATGAGTCCCAAATCACTAAATCTAGGCCATATAATCCAAAAGCACCTAAATTATTATTGGATACTGGTTTGTGTCAGGATTATCCTTAGAAAAATGTATTAAATGAGGCTTGTGGATGCAAAATAATTCCAAATAAGACAAAGAAGCCCAATTAATAATGAAAACCCTAGATAAGTGTGAAAGTGTGGAACAACACTTTACAACACCTCGAATAAGGTACAAGTTAAGTCCATTTAGTTCACAAGGGCCCAAGACCTAATGTGAATGTGTTGAAAAAATTACAACACTAAATCAAGGCAACTTTAAGCTCAATTTAACAAGGAGGACCCAAACGATTATGAAAATGTCACATATGACATTTTTCGACATTACATGTAGTATTTTCATCAATTTTTAATATTCATTAATTTACATAATTTGTGGGTGTTGATAAATTTCAAATGCATTTGAACCTATTATGTTTGATTTATTGTGGTTCATAGCTTGAAATTCTAGTTGTATGTTATATTGTTCATCTTTTTATTTTTTGTGAGAAAGAGTTCTTTGCCAATTTTTTCATTTTTAGAATCAAGTTCATTTATAACTTTGTCAGTGTCATCCCATGCAAAGTTGATGTTGTAGTTGTACTTTGCATGATAAAATTGAATTATTTTTCATGATGTAAATAATATTTTTTCTATGATCTAAAATTATGTTTCAATGTATTCTCATCTATTAAAAAGGGAACATAGAGTATTAGTTTCTCTCTATAATGATTTTCTAGATTAGTATAACTTTTTAAATTGATAAATCATATAACATTTGGTTTAGTTCTTGGTTCAATTTTACTGCCATGTTTTTTATACAATGAAACAAATTCTACAAGGCATATGCCTATAAATGTTTAAAGAAAGTTTATATAGTAATCTATTAAGGATTTACATATTAATTTTTTTGATTCATCTAGTTCTTTATTCAATTAGTTTACAAATTTCAAAATAAATGTCCAACCATCATTAGGTCTTTTATCAATGAATGTTGAACAAAAGGAAATATGGTTCCACCTTTTGGGAGATGGAACTAGATAACCTCCTATTTCACTCTTAGTTCATTCAAGGAAACCCTAGAGATCTCAACCTAATGATCCAATTAGGAAAAGAGATTGCAACAAGGTCTCCTTAGTTGTGATTAAAGAAAAAAGGGGGTTCACCACTAAGCAAATGCTTAGAAAGAAGGAAATGAAAGCAATGTCCAAATCTAACTATATGACCTAGAAAATAGAATTTGAAAGCATGTAATCAGACTGATAAAAAAAATATAAAGCAAAGAAATACCTAGAGAAATGAAGATGACTAAGAAAGGCTTGAAAACCCTTAAAATTGCTGCTTTTGAGGTGTATTGGGACTCATATTCCAAACTGGGCAATTTAGTTCCAGTATAGGGTTTCTAGGAAATATATGGAATCTCTACGTGACTGATTTGGCTATGCTAAAATCTAGTAAAAATGAAGTATTGGGACTCATATGCCTAGACTGTTGCAAACTATCATGTTTTGTCACAAAGTGTCCCAGGAACAAAATTATGAAGCAAAAGTTTGTGAGCCTCTAAAGATGGATCAAATAAGCACTTTCCCACTGGTTTTATGTAAATAAGTTGGATATCTTGCTCTAGATCTAAGTTTCCATGAGTGTTGACAATTTTTATGACAACTTTGAAATTTTGGCACTTTTGAAGGCTTCAAATCCACTTTTTCTTCAACCTATAAACCTACAATTACACATCAAAGAAGATAATTTTTTTGTTTTGTTAGGGAATGGGGGTTTTCCTCGGTAAAACCTTGTTTTGGTAATCAAACCTTGATTAGAAATGAAGCATGAATGAAATGAAACATGAAACAAAAGATGAAATAATAGAACCTTGTTTGAAACCTTGTACATCTACAAGGTATTTATCATGATTCTTGATGAAATATAATGCCTTTGAATACTTGTTTTGATCTTGAATGATACATCATAAGATTAGCTCAAAACTACATGAATGATGCATCGGGCCTTTGATGTGATAATGTGTCTTGAATGCTGCTCCAAATACTTGATGATTTTATCTTGAATTCCTTCTTGAATACTCTCTAATTCTCTACAATGCTCTTGTGAAATATTAGGATGCTTGAATCCAAATTTCTAGGTAAAACTAAGTGAAATAAGCTTGTATTTATACTTGTTTATGCCAAATTTCTTGAAATTACAATACTGCAAGACAACATTAGATCTAGGATAATAAAATACCACCAAGAATTTGATTTAAATTAGGTCCTAGTTAAAGTAGGACTCATACGCTAGTATGAGTCCCAATGGATAAAACTTGGGGCATAAATATCTAAGAATGTCTTGTTTAATGTGCAATTTGAAATTAGGTACCAAGACCCTGGTGGGACTCATACACCCAAGGTGGTGTATAAGTCCTAGATCCCTAGATCTGGAACACATGACCACAAAAATTAGATTATGATTTGTTATTTATGATGTGTCAAGACTATCCATAAAAAAATGCATTTAATAAGGCTTGTGGATGCAAAATAGGACCAAATAAGGCATAAAGAAACCAAAATAATTAATAAATCCCTAGATTAGTGTGAAAGTGTAAAGATACACCTTACAACACCCTAAATAAGGCACAATCAAGTCCATTTTACCACTATTTATTCATTCCCAAATTAAGTGTGAAAAAGTTACTTTTTTCTACACTACATTTAGCCCCCACTTTAGTGAGAGGAGGAACTGTTATGCCTTGCATAACCACCCCATCTTTTGTCTTGGTCAAAATGGGTCCCCCTTTGTGTTTTTGTACTTAGTTGTTTTTGGAACAAAATTTGGAGTATAGTTTTTCCAAATACTTTGTTTTTCTTTGTTTTCTCTGTTGGAAGTGGAATCGGAGCTGAATCGGGTTTTGAAAGGTCTTTTGAGGTGTATTTTTGGTTCTGATCCCGACGGTCTTTTCTTTGCCTTTGTTTTTGCTCTTTAGCGGAAGTGGAGCAGGAGTGGGAATTGGGATGGTTCTATTCAAAATTTGCAAAATCAAATTCAATTCCGATCCTGACTCCGCTCCTTTTTTAATGTTTGTTTGTCTCGGTTTTTGTGTTTTGTTTTATTAGGTTGGTCTTTTACTTAAATTTTTGTTTTTGCTTTTGTTTTGTTTTTAGTTGTTGGACGCGGAGTCGAAATGGGAATAAGGTTTGGAAAGTTTATGATTTTAAGATCCTGTTTCCATTTTGGTTCCGACCCCGCCAATTTTTGTCGTTGACTTTTTGACAGAAGTTGCACTACAGATCAGTGTTTGTTCTCTTACAGTTCCGACTCCACCTTTACTGTGTTTTAATGCATTAATGGTGGTTGCCGATGTAGGTAGAAATTCACATATTTTTCTTTATTAAGGGTTAAAGCCGATTATTATTGTTATTATTACAAGTCTGAGAGCGCGAAGAGCAATAGCAGAGTTCGTTTGAGCAAATTGATCGAGATAGAGAAGGGATTGTGTGTGAATTGATTCAGAAAGTCAGCATGGCTTTGTTTGCATTTGAGGTAGGTCTTTTATCTTTGTTTTCATTGTTTTATTTGTGGTTGTGTTCATTGTGTTTTGCTTTGTATCTGTTCATGTGTTCAATCATTGTGTTTTAAGCAATTTTATGATCAACGATGTGATTGAATGAGCAGGTTCTTGTTTTGGTTTGTTTTAGTTTTATTTTTATCTTTGTTGTTTTATTTTGTTGTGTTGTTTCTTTCTATTTTTGGGCATTGTCATTTTCACAACTTAATCGTGATCGCCTCGTGTCGTTTTGGATTTGCAGTAGATTTAGATTAGATTAAAGGTTTTTATTGTGGTGTAAGTTAGATTAAGAATTTACAGTGAGGTAGATTAGAGATTTTTACAGTGAGTTGAGGTAGATTAGATTTATTGTTTAATTTAGGGTTTCATTGTTTGGTAGAATGGCAGGGTTTTAAAACCCGTGCCCTAGTTTTATTAAGTTTGTTAGATTAGGGTTTCGTCGGTCTCTGCAATAAGTTTTAAATAAATGGCTCTAAAATACAATTGTTTCCCCACGGTCATATGAGGGTAGAGTTTTTAAGCTCCTTTGCTATGTTATGGCGACCTAGGTTTAATCACGAAGTTATGGTGAAAATGAATAAATTTGATGATGTCATGATTAGCATAGGCGGAGGCAGGATTGGAATGGGTATTGGCATAAGAGTTTGTTTTTACCAAAGATGTGAATTCCATTTCTATGTCATTTTCGATTTCGAGTTCTAAAAAGGTTTTATTGAAGTATGTGATAATTAGCAAAGGCGGGATCGAAACTGATCTTAAACTTAAGAATTTTGTTTGTAAAGGTTATCAGTTTCGTTTTCATCCCGTGTCCGGCTCTGCATATTATGGAAAGTCTTTTGTCGAAGTAATGATAACCAAATCGGAGGCAGAGGCAGAATGGAAATAGAATATGAAATGAGAGGAATTTGAAGAAAACCAAATCCCTTTTTCATTCTGATCCCGGTTCCGATAACTTCCCTGACTCCGACTCCAAGCTTGTTTGTTACTAGCTGAAGTTCCTATATTGGTTTTTGCTCTGAGTCCGCCAGTCTTGTAAAAATGATTATTTTGTGTTTCTGTCCGACTCCGACTCCGATACATATGTAACAGGTATGTTTTTAAAATAGGTTTTATAATGATTTATTAGAAGGGGTCTAATTAGAGGTTTGCTTGCAGGAGATTTGAGAGATGTCAGGAACGTCAGAAGAGGCTGCTCGAAGGAATCAACTGGTTGGAACATCAAAGCATGCACCAAAGATCAAGAAGGCGAAACCAGAATAGTTACCTTATACATTAAGGTATGATCATAGGAATCCGGTGGTGAAGGCGAGCAAGGTGGAATGAAACTGGTCAGATATCACAGATACCAATCTGGGCCAGTATAGTTTCAAAGAATTACATGAAGAGACCTTTGCAGAAAGGGAAAACCTGACAGGGAGAACTCAAAGGATTGTTGACTTCGGTCTTGCACATATCACTGTGTTTCTTTTGTCAGTTCAGTGTCCGGAGTTGATATATACAGTGGCCAGTACTTATAATCCAGCTACAAGATTATGCATGGATTCGCAGAATAATGTGATTATAGATCTTACTCCGCAGATGTTCCAAAGCATATTCAATGTTCCTGATCCCAAGAATTTAGTGCAGTTGACTGAGGCTGAGGCATTGGAGAAATACAGTAAGCATAAAGACTCCAATAAGTCTCATTTAAACAAAAGATGGTTAAGTACCAAGAAGAAGTCTTTGAGCAAACTGGCAGATCAGCCAAAGAGGGCAGACTTCAAGAAGGAGATATCTGTTTAATATTGATGTTGTCCAGAGTGTTTGGGAAGAGGGATGCCTTCCATTTCAAGGAATGGATGTTTCATTTTATTCAAGTGATTTTTCAGGGTGATTATCAATTTGATTGGTCCATGATTGTTTCTGATGCCATACATGATCAGCTCACAAGGGTCAGACAGACCAAATCTTTCTTCATGACTTCATATGTGGTCTATGCTGCAGCAAGATTGGGGATTTTCCCAGGATTAAATAGAGTAGGTATAATGGGAGTCTTGGATGGACAAAGGAAGGTATGGGAACACTATGATCAATTATCCCTTCAGGTTGCTGAGACTCACTTCAGAAGAGTCAATGATGCATTTTTATATGTGGTTATCAACCAGTTGAGTGGAGATGCAGGATACAGGTTAAGTCAGGAAGCTATGGCTTTCATTTCTGAATGGGGAATTTGGTACATCCAATACCCCAAATTTACATACTTTAGATTGTTTGGGTTTGAAGGTCATCCCCATTTACTTCCAAGATGCTGCAACAATAGAATAGTGCTTATGGAATTTGTATATCAAGCCATCGGAGTTAATGCTAGATTTGGGATGAAGCACAAGACAGGATGCCATAAGTTTCCTATGACACTGGGGGAATATGGTTGTCAACACTTGAAGGCAGCTAAGGTGGTTTGTAATGAGTTGATACAATTAAAATTGGGATTGTATACAGCTCGTAAGTATTTTGATCCGAAAAAGAAGATGTATACTTTATTACCTTCAGTATTTACTAGACACTTTAATTTGTTAGAGGATTTTTGGTGTGATAGGCAGGATGAATTTGACTTAAGGAGGAAGAATTATGAGAGATTACCAGTCTCACTTATGGTAGAGCTGGGCATTAAAGATAATATTCCTGACTCTTTGGTGGATGATGGAGTGGTATTAGATCCCTCATATGAAGCTTTGAATATTGGCACCAAAAACTTAGATCCAATAGACTGGAGTGAAGAAGAAACGATTGACATTAAGAAATTGGGAAGAACAGTCTTGGATAGAAGTGTGCAATGGTTGATGATGAGAACTCAAGCTCCTCAGGGACCAATCCTCAAGAAAGGTAAAGGGTATAAGAGGATTAAAAGAAAGGCACCTTCCAAGGAACCATTGGAATTCTTTCCTCCGGATGTTGAAGAAACAGAGTTGGAGGTGGTTGATGAAGAAGAAGAGACACCCGAGGGAGATGTTCCAATTGAATCTGCTGTTCCTATGCCCACATTGGGTGAGTCATCTACACAAGCCCCACTCACAAGAAAGAAAAGCAAAGAAGTTCAAGGAGTGCTTTATGCCATGGTTGAAGCTACTAAAGGAAAAGAAGTGGAGGAAGAGTTGGTAGAAATTGAGAAAGATTCGAATGAAACTCTGTCAGAGAAGGACTTGCAAGAAAACATGCCTCTAGATCCTACTATTGAGCAGATTCTTACACAAGAGGAGCAATGGAAATAGTTTGAAGATGCTACCAGAGAATCTGATGCAAGGGCTACTGTGGAGAAACAAAAGGAAATGGAGGCAAAGTTGCAATCTGATGCTCTACTTCAACAGCAGCAATCAAAGGAAAAAGAAGTTGAAACAAGGGCAGCAGCTGATACAATGGAGGAGCAAATAAAGCAACGAGAGCATGAGATCAGGGTCAAAGCTGAAAATGACAAGCTGGAATTGATACAGAAGATCCATGATCTCAAGGAGGAGAAAGCAAGAAACTGAAGGGAAAAGGAAGCCCTTGTTGCTAGATTGAAGCTTGCAGAGGAGACTCGACTGAAAGAACAAGAGGTTGAAGCTCTAAGGAAAGAAAAAGAGGCTGAAGAGCTGGTAAAGAAACAACAAGCTGAGAAAGAAAGGGAAAAGGTAGAGAAACTCATATCCTTGGAAGTAGAAAGGATAGAAAAGGAAGAAACTGAAAGGAAGCAAAAAGAAGAAGAGGCCGGAGCTGCAAAACTTAAAGCTTTAGAGGCAGAATGGTTGGAAAGAGAGGCCTTAGAGAAAGAAAAAGAGAAGGATTAGATGGAAGAGGAAATATTGAGAAAAGAAGAAGAAGATAGGAAGATGCGGGAACAAAGAGATAGAGAGGAGGCTGAGAAGTTGGTGCAGTTGCATGTACTGCAGGAGCAACAAGAAAAGGCAAAGGTTGATTCTCAACCTGAGGTAGATATTCAGCCATCCTCTACAGTTGCTGCTTCCTCTTCCATGATGATGACTTCAAGTGCTCCTACATGGTTGAAATTAGATTTGCAGAAGAGAGCTAGAACACCTCCTCAACCTCTTAATTGGGAGGATATGATGAAGGAGATTGAACGGGAAAGGCCTAAGAAGAAGGCTAAAATTTTGCATTCTACCAGACTCACAAATAAAGGAGAGATAGTTGCTGAATGTGCCGTTCCTATGACTGAAAAGGAGGTAGGGGATATGCAGCTCACAGACTATCAATTGAGTACGGTTAACTTGGGAAGACCCACTCGAAATCAACAAATGAATCTGATTGATGTGGTGGCTTCAACGAAAAAATCAAGAATGATCAAGGACAAACAAAAGAAAGATGAGCTTAAGGCTCAGTTAGATCAGTTACATTCATTTTTGAAGAGTGTCTCCTCTCCAAGGTCAAAAAAGGTTGCAGCAATTGAGACTCCTGTTTTGCTAAGCAAAAAGGAGGTTGATGATTTGGTGCAGGTTAGAGGTAAGGCGGAGATGGTTGACAAATGGATAGACAAAGTGAACTGGGAGGTAGGTGAGGTTTTGGAAAAGGGGTTTGAAACCTATAAGGAGGTGGAAGGAGTAATAAAAGAGATGCATCAATATATTGAGGCCTCCGAGAAGTTAAAAGAAGAGTACAAAGAGTATAGTGAAAAGTTAGAGAAGATAAATACATTGCCTCTAACTACTCTTCTAGAAGAATCTATACTCGAAGATGATAATAAAGATTTTATAGAAAAGACTTCTTGTATCCTTAAGTTTAGGACTGGCTTTTTGAGTAAGCATAAGGATGAAATTTAGGAAGCAGTTAATAATTTAACTGAGCAGTTGGAAGAGTTGGAAGCGGTTATGGCTATAATAGTAGATGTGAATGTAATGACTAAAGATGGCATGCCGTTAAGTTAGGTTAGAGAGAAATGGAATGAAAGATTCCAAGGACTCATGCAGGATGATGGAGAAGACTTAGTGATAGATCGACTTGTAGAGGTCAAGGAAGAGATAAAAGCTGCAGAAAGAGAGTTGGTCAAGGTAAAAAGCATGAAAGAATTTGTTGCGGTTGAGTTGGATCGCATCAAATTTGAAGATAACTAGATTGATGGGCCAGATATGGATATGCTACAACAGGTCTTCACCAGTTATGATGAGTTCATAGTGGATCTAGCATCACATGCATAAAATCTAGCATGATGCATGATGATCTTCTTCCTTGCATGTTGCATGCAAGTAGCACTGGCAGTCTCAAGGACGTGGGATCTTCTTTTCTCCTATTTTCTATCTTCTATTGTTAGATCAAACTGAATGTGTAATGTAAGAACTCAAGATCGAAATTGATCTGAGTTTCCAAGATAGTTGATTGTTCCTAAAAAGGTGGAAAGCCTAAGATAGAAGTAAAGTTCGAACTTCTTTTTTGTATTCTATAAATACCAGTGGGGTATTACATTGTAAGGGTCGGCTAATTGAGAATTGGATTGGCTTACCTAGTGTTAGGAGATAGAATTTTCAGAGAGCATTTTGCAGAGATACATTGTACCAGATCTTGTTTACAGTTAATAGAATTGCAAGTTTACGAAATATGGAGTTTGGCATTGAATTGTGTTGTTTGATAAAGTTAATGAGTTATAATCCACTTGAATGCTAGTGATTGTGCTGAAGCATGATAGTTTCTTATATGATGAAAGTCATTAGAAGAAACCAGGTTTAAAGATTATCTTTTTAAATTGTCATTGAATTAAGGTTATTAAAGTCTATTGATCTATAGTTTTAATGATGAATGAATGTGTGTGGTTTTGAGATCTTGGAAATACTTGTGATAGGCGAATAGAGGAATTGAATTAAGCACCTAAGATGTATATGATGGTACAATTATACTATGGGTTGTGTCATGTTATGGTTTTTGTGATCGGTTAAGAAAACATTCATTGTTAAAAGTATATGTCTGGATAGTAGATAAATTTAATTCATACTTACTGATTTACCCCTTGGATCTATCTTTTTCTTTTATTTTAAACCCCTTGATTTATAGGAACTATTTTGACAAAGAGAGTCATAGCTTGAATCCTTTGTTACCAGCCCAAGCCCCTTGAATATTACAGTTGCATGAACCAATTGAGTGACATCAGACAATTGAGAACCAACTACCAAGACCTTGGGAGTTAGGCCACTACATGTAGTCTTTCTTTTTCAGGAGAAATAGAATAGAAATATTCTGTTTTAATGTTGTTTGTGTCATTTTAACCATCAACAGGAACTTGCTTCAAAATCACAATAAAATAGATGTTCAAGAGGGGTCCAAGTGTACCTGTGTGGTTTGTATATGATGAATAAAATCAAGGAGGGTGATCAAGCCCCTAGGATCTAAGATCCTATGTCAAACCAACATATAAGCACAAAGGAAGACACACAAGGTGTATGCTATGCAACACCAAGATACAAAAACATACAATGTCAAAGACCTAAAGATGAAAGAAATAGAAAGAAAAGATGGATCAAGCCTTAACCGTTTGTCCAATGTGATTTGGATCAAATCTAAGCCATCTGTCCAAAACACATGCTCACTTTGAGGGAACAAAACTTCAAGTTGTCTATTGGGTGAGTATCCAAAATAGGGTGGATCAAGCCTTGGTTGTTTGTCCAACATGACATGGATCAAGCCTCAGTCATTTGTCCAAAATTCATGCTCACTCTAAGGTAATGAAACTTAAGGCTTTCCATTGGGTGAGTATCCAAAAAGGGTGGCTTAGTGAGAAAGTCATGCCTTTGTATAAGCTTCTCATCGTACAATGAGAAAGTCATGCCCATGTTTATGATTCTCATCATACTAACCATACCAAAGCTATACCTCTTGATAAATTTGATAAGGAACCATACAAAACTAACAACATGATTCATGAGGCAATCAAAGTGTGTTATGCAAGGTGGCCATATAATAGTTATTGTAAATGCAAAATAGTGTAAGGTACATTCAAAGGGATTTTTCTTAGTTCATGTAAGGTCTCTTCTTAGGGAAAATTGTTCCTAATGTCTCCAAGAGAGGACAAGTTAAATAAATATCATGCTCTCGGAGGAAATCAAACCTAATGACACCACCAAGAAAAGAACGCATCACAAGAATTACAAAAAATGCATAGTGAAACATGAGTGTCGGTGTATGCCCCCACTTTAAAGCGGTCGCTAACACCTTTGTTGTCAGCAATTGCTTTAAAGTAAGGGAAGACATGATAGCTTATTTGGAAATCCCTATGCCAAGTCATATTTTCCCAAATGAGACTACATCATGGATAAGGGATTTCCCCTCAAAAAGCAATACTAAAGATAACACATTACATCACATGTGAGCCAACTTAAGGCATGTCGTCCACATCTCAAGCTTGCTCTTATATATACATGGAAGGTGGTCAAATAGCCAAAAGAGACAATGAAAAGTGCCATACGAGGACAAGGCTACCTAACCCCTTGCCCCCACTTAGTGCAAGACAAAGATGAGTCGAAATGATTGATGAAAATCAATATCAATTAAATGAACTAGGTGCTTCAACCCAAGGAAGAGCACCACGATCCTTAAGATGCTGAATTTTATTACTCAAAGCCTTACATTTATTAGTAGAATGAACATGAACTCTATGATATGCACAAGATGAACTCTTGTATTAAAATTCCTTTCATGTTCTTGGAAGGAGAGACATCAAACGATCTTGGAGGAGTCTCGACAAGATGCTCTCTTGATCAATAGTAGAAGGTATTCCTTTATTTCGTGACAAAGATATCTCTTGCTTAGTACAAGATGTCATACTTACACAAGACTCTTTAGATTGTGATATTTTGTTCTCTCCTTTATATGAGGGTGTAAAATCTATCAAATTCAAATAATTAGTGTTTTGTGTGATGAAATTGATATTAAGCGAATATTTCTCTGTTTCTTTCATTTCTTTCAAAGGATAATAATCAAGAACACTATTGTCTATCAGTTTAGGATGCACTAATGTTAAAGTCGGCTTAGAAGGATCTTTTGTAAGAGTGTTGATATTGAGTAAAGGATTGTTTATTTCTTTCGAGGGACAATAACCAAGACCACTAGTCATTTCTCATGTGTTAGGCTCTATGGGGACATAGATACCTTGTTCTCTAGCACCACATCCTTTTCCAATATAACCAAGTTGTTTCATAAGTTCATAACCTTTTCCATGAAGATTTTTCATTTCTTTTGGATTCGATGATTGTTCGTAATTAGATTCATCAAAGTTTGTTGTGTAATTTGTTTCTTCTTCTAAAGTGTTTGAAGTGGATGCTTTAAAATATTGTGTTGACATTACCGCTTTTGCTTTTCCCTTTTCCGAATCATTTGTTATGATATTGTATTCTACCATGAATGTAGGTGTGAAATCCAACGATCCCAAAAAATCTAGTGATGACATTTTAAAGGGTTTAGGACACCTATATTTTTGTTCTTCTTGCATGTGTTTCGCTTGTGTAGTTGGTGTTAGTGTTTTCAAAGGATTTTCCTTATTTTTATCAATGAGAAAACTATTTGGTTCAGGGTCAACATTGATTATACACACTTTGTTGTTGTAGACATACTTCATTATAGAATGAATAGTAGAAAGCACCCCATTCATTGCATGAATCCATGGCCTTCCTAAAAGAATATTATATGAAAGATCATGGCATAACATGAATAGGAGTTTGTAATGTGTCCTTTCCAACTATAATAGGCAAAGTGATCATACCAATTGGTTGTTTTCCTATATTGTCAAATCCTTGAATTGATAAGGAATTAGGCTCAATTCTTGATATATCCACACCAAGTATATCCAAAAGTGTTACACTATAGACATTAAGAGCTGACCCATTTTCAACAAGGGTTTTTTTTATCCCTATTCTATTATATTGAGCCACTATCATGAAAGCATCATTTTTTTTTTACACTTCCGAAGGAGGGAGCTCACTTTGCTGGAAAAAAATGTTAGCATTCATTTCTTGAATCATGGATGCTATGTCATCCAATTTCACATTAGGAGGGGTATGAACTTGTTGTAAGACACTTTGAATAATGTTATGATAATGAGGAGAGGCTTGAATAAGGTCCCATAATGATATTTTAGTAGGAGTGTTCTTAAGTTGTTCAACAAGATCATATTCCTTTCCACTATGCAAAGGAAAATGAGAGGGATCAAGAAAGATAGGGTTAGGCAATGGAAGGGATGTTGAAGTCATTTTTCTTGGTTGCAAATTGTTTCTAGTGTTATATATATGAGCAATGGTTTTATAATTTGATTGTTGCAACATATTATTCTTAGGTGGTTTGAGGATGAGGACGGGTTTGTTTTGATTTTAAGGTTTGTGTGAAGGTGGGTAAAGGATGAGTTGAGGTTGAATAATATTAACTTCTCTTAGTGAAGGAGAGTCTAATGTCACTTCATAATCTTCATCTAAGGAAGTCTCATTACTAGTGTTTGAAATAAATGTGCCAATGTTCTCATTTTCTTGCACCATGATATCCTCCCTACCTGGAAATTTTTTAGGAGAACTACAAACTATATGTTCATGGAATTCAAAGGTTGGTTCTTCTACAATGCCTTCATCATAAGCAAGGGAGTTATTAATGGTTGTATTGTCTTTTTTATCAATGATGATGTTCTATTGTTCAATAATTATTTTCCTAGGGGAATAGAGACACATAAGATTCTCATGGATCTCATTTGTTTGATATTTTAACACCAAAATATCTTCTTTACAACTAGGAGAGATACTAGGAAAATAACAAACGTGATTGTCATGTTTATCTATGATTTCATCCTCTTTCACTAAAACATTCTCATAAGCAAGGGATGAATGGAGACTAGGTAAGGTGATGTTTAGAAATGTGTCTATGATCTCAGTATCTTGTACTATAATATATTTTGAAGGGGGATGAGGAGAAGGACAAACAAGACCTTCATAATTCTCAATGATTGCATCTTCTTTCACCAAGATACCTTCGTCACAAATAGGAGAGGTATTGAGAGAAAATAAATTGCGATTATCATGATTGTCTATGCTTGCAACTTCTTCTATCACATCATTCCCACAAATAGAAGAGATAGGAGGGGGGTAGATTTAAGGCAAGCATCAAAATTTTCACTTTCTTGCACTAAGAGACTCTCATAACTAGGAAATGTATTGAATTAATGATTAACATGCTTATTGATAAAAATTTTCTTTACAAACTTTGAAAAGATAGATATGTTGCAAGATGGTGTGTCCCTTGGTCTTCCTTGTGTAGCGTGGTGCTTGGGTTCTTGACATGGCTTAACTGCATCCTGTGGATCTTGTATAAATCTGGTAGTTCTATTGGGCATCAATAGGTAGATCTTTTGGTGCAACAATAACCACCAATACAACAATTTGTATCATAGTTGAGGTCACAGGTTTGAACCCATCACTTGTACTGGGGGATTGTTGCAAGATGGTGTGTCCCTTAGTCTTCCTTGTGCAGCGCAATTCTTGGGTTCATGACATGGATTAACCACCTCCTGTGGATCTTGTATAAATCTAATAGTTGTATCAAGCATCAACAAGTTGATCTTTTGGTGCAACGACAACCACCAATGTAACAAGATACTAAAATTTGTGAAAAGTAATCTATACAAACTCAAAATGGAAATAGAATTAAAATGCAACACAATGACCTAGAATGAAATATGTAAATGCAATTTAGAAATTAAGAAATGCATGAAATTAACCAAATTAAGCTAGATCTAATGAAATGACAATTTAGCAAACTAAAGCAATTATCTAACAACATGAAATAAAAAAACATAAACGATGTTTTTAATGTTGTAAAAGATATTTTTAGGTATGATCTGGGACTAAATCACCCAAAGGGGCATATGAGTCCTAGTTAGGGTTTTTGGAGGGTTCAAACAATGAAAAATGCACATCACAAAATTCCTAGAAATCTAGAAAAAAACACTTGTATAGGGAGTAAATCACCCAGATGGGCGAATGAGTCCCAATTAGGGTTTTTGCACCAAATTCAAAAAAATATGAGTTATTTGTGAGGTTTCTAACTTTTATGTTGACTTGACTGTTTGCAATTGTAAAATTTTAGTGAAATTGAATGATCTAAGATGCAAAAATGCAACCTATATGCACTTTCATGAATGAAAGATTAAGAAGCCCTAAATGCAAACTAACTAATGCAAGATATAATGAAAAGTTAATGTAAGCTAGATCTAGGATTTAAATGCACTCCAAATTAGAAAGAAAGGGTTCAAAGGTCAAGCTCACCAAAATGAGCACAATGAAATAGGGTTCCGCCTTTTGGTAGATGGAACTAGAGGACCTCCTATTTCATTCTTAGTTCATTCAAGGAAACCCTAGATATATCAACCTAATGATCCAATTAGGAAAATAGATTGCTACAAGGTATCCTTAGGTGTGATTAAAGACAAGAGGGGGTTCACCACTAAGCAAATGCTTAGAAAGAAGGAAATGAAAACAATGTGAAAATATAACTATATGACCTAGAAAATAGAATTTGAAAGAATGTAATTAGACGGATAAACAAAATAAAATAGAGAAATACCTAGAGAAATGAATATGACTAAGAAAGGCTTGAAAACCATGAAAATTGTTTCTTTTGAGGTGTACTGGAACTCATACACAAAATTGGGTGATTTAGTCCCAGTATAGGATTTTTGGGCAAGCTATGGAATCTCTTAGTGACTAATCTGGATCTGCTAAAATCTAGTAAAAAGGAAGTACTGGGATTCATACGCTAGACTATTGCAAAATGTCTTGTTTTGTCACAAAGTATCCCAGGAGAAGAACTTTGAAGCTAAACTTTGTGAGCCTTTGAAGATGGATCAAATAAGCACTTTCCCACTGGTTTTATGTAAATAGGTTGGATATCTTGCTCTAGATCTGAGTTTATGTGAGTCTTGACAACTTTTTATGACAACTTTTTCAACTTTGCAACTTTATAATTTTTGCACTTTTGAAGGCTTCAAATCCACTTTATCTTCAACCTATAAAAACTTGCAATCACAAATCAATGAAGATAGTTTTTTTGTTTTGTTAGGGAATGGGGGTTTTCCTTGGTCAAATCCCATTTTATTAATCAAACCTTAATGAGAAATGAAGCATGAATGAAATGAAACATGAAACATAAGATGAAACAATAGAACCTTGTTTGAAACCTTGTAGATCTACAAACAAGCACGAAGTGGCCTCAATGGATGTAGCTCAAGTGATCATGATTCTTGATGAAAGATAACTCCTTTGAATACTTGAATTGATATTGAACAATACATCACAACATTATCTCAAAACTACATGCATGATACATCAAGCCATTGACATGATAATGGATCTTGAATGATGCTCCAAATACTTAGTGATTTGCTCTTGAATTCCTTCTTGAATACTCTCTAATTCTCTACAATTCTCTTGTGAAATCTTAGGATGCTTGTCTCCAAATTGCTAAGTGAAACTAAGTGAAATAAGCTTGTATTTATACTTGTTTATGCCAAATTTCCTGAAATTACAACACTACAAGCCGACATCAGATCTAGGGTAATAAAATCTTGCCAGGAATTTTATTTAAATTAGGTCCTAGTTAAATAGAGACTCATACACCAGTTGTGGCATATGATTCCCAATGGCTAAAACTTGGGGCACAAATCTCTAGGAAAGTCTTGTTTAATGTGCAATTTGAAATCACGTCCCAAGACCTAGGTGGGACTCATATGCCCAAGGTGGTGTATGTCCCAAATCCCTTGATCTAGAACACATGACCACACACATTAGATAATGATTTTCCATTTATGATGTGTCGGGATTGTCCATAAAAAATGCATTTAATAAGGTTTGTGGATGCAAAATAGGACCAAATAAGGCACAAAGAAGCCAAATTACTTAATAAATCCCTAGATTAGTGTGAAAGTGTAAATATACACTTTACAACACCCTAAATAAGGCACAATTAACTCCATTTTATCATTAATTATTCATTCCCAAATTAAGTGTGAAAAAGAGTTACTTTTTTCTACACTACAAATATATATTTTCTTGAGCTATAATTTAGGTGCAAAGATATTTATTGCAAGTTAAAAAAAACATTTTCAAGTTTTCTTATCATCTTTATAGAATCGATATTATATTTTCAGTAGTATTTACATATTATTTTAAATGCATATGCTATTGACATGTCCAACTTTTTCATGTATAAGCTATAATACATTAGTACAATATATTTATTAAGAACAAATTGAAAATCTATATTTTCTTTCCATAGTTTTGAAACT
Source organism: Sequoiadendron giganteum (assembly GCA_007115665.2). NCBI lineage: Eukaryota > Viridiplantae > Streptophyta > Pinopsida > Cupressales > Cupressaceae > Sequoiadendron > Sequoiadendron giganteum. The sequence continues at coordinate 506,368,998 of CM021104.1, read as the reverse complement.
TTCTTTGCAAAGTTATTAAATTTCATATTTGTGATGGCTTTCTTCATAATAGGAGTGTGGGTATGTTAAGTTTTGATATTATAACCAATATGCATTCATCGTCATTCATATCCATTTAGATTAATAACATATGAAAAGAGAATGATATGTCATATTTATTGTTTGCAATTTGGAAAATATTTTCTTTGTCATTGAAATAATGGTTTCATTGTTGTTTGGTAATGGTTCAAGCATTATAATTTTTTATTGGTTGGAATGGAATTTTGTATCTACAAGCTCACTTTTTATTTCTTACAATACTTGGTATAATGGTTCTTGTGTAGCATAACTATATTAGATTGTAGAGGTTTAGTGCTTCAGGTAATGTACTTGTTGACAAGCTCTACAATATTTAGAAAGCTATCCTTGCCATATATTGGTGTGTTTTTTATCCATAGAAGGAAACGATCATGTTCATTTATATAATTTGATTTTTTTTATAGAAAAATAATCCAAGATATTTTAAAAGAAAGAATCATTTGTAAATATTATTTTTTCATTGCATTTATGATATGCCTATAGAAGCATGCACAAGTGATCGAATATTTTTTGATAAGATGAGATTTATGATCATGATTTTAGTGTAACATTCTTATTTTCTTGATGTTGATTGATCTAATTTATATAATTATTCAAGTGCATTTGATAAAGGATCCCAATTATGTTTAGCACTAGTAAATATAATGAAAAGTAGGTAGTCTAAGTTGTATCATTGCAAATAATTTTTTTTAGTTGTTGCAATCAATATGGAAACATCCTTATTATTTTAAAATCAACATAGCCATTGTCTGGTTTTAGTTTTTTTTCTAGATTAGGTTTGTGTTTGACATCTTTTGCTATTAGCTCTCTTCCTTTTAGTTGACCTTTACAAATTCTTATCCATATTGTATATACAAATTATTTTATAATTAATTTCATGGTTTTAAAAAAATAGATTTGTCATAAGATAAGAAAATTGCCTATTTGAATATAATAATTCCCCTCGTGTAAATTTTAGTACGTGTTTTTTTAACAATGTCATCATCACATGGGTTGTTGACAAATATGTAGGAAAATTCATTTATTTAGTATATTTATATTTAAATATTCCAATATGATAATTTTCTTGTGTTGGTGCAATTTTTATGATTTTTTCTTGCAACTCATGTATATAGTGTTTCAATAGAGCCATGTATCAAAGTTTCACAATGACTTTCATCTTGTATATCAATTTTAGTCATTTTCACTCATAATAAGTTCACTAATTTATTCATTGTTTATTGATATAAAGACCTTCTTTCTAGTTTACATTTATTTGAATATTTTCCATTCTATATAGTGTTGTTTCACTTAATTGACTCAAAAATTACATTACTATATTTAGTTGTACAAACCCTTTTTGGAATATATTTTTATATTTTAAATTTATTTTAAGAGTAATGACAACTATTTTTGATTTATTGATAGATTACAAAAATATTATTTTATAATGTTTATGTTCACTGGTACATTAAAAATGGAGCTAGTTAATCCTATTTGAGATATTTTGTATCCTAGTTCCCAGGTTTGGGAAAATATAATTTTGAATGAAATAAGTTCTTATAATTGTGATAAAAAAGTTACATATTGCATGATTTATTTGTTCCAATATTATGTAGCATTGCATACTTAGGAGACAAAAATTGTCTCAATGCTATATGACATGTTCAATTTTTTTTTTAATATAATTTTAGTGCATTCTATTAATATTTATTATGCTTTTTCCTCTTCATCCTTGAAAAAACTCTTGTCTTTCTTTTTTTCTTAAGAAAAAGTGGCAAGTCACTATATTATATTATATTATATTATATATAAATATATTTACAATCCCTGGTTTGATGAGCATACCTGCAGGAAAGAATTGGGAAGAAAAGCTTTGGTTATAGCTCAAATAGCTACAAAAAACTTACAAACTTGTCCATTTTCAAGATTTTACAATAAACTAGACCATTTACATGATTCTACATAATAATTAAAGAATAGCCAGCCAAAAAATTCCACCTAGAGTTTTGATGAGAAATAATACACTGCATCCATTTTTTGTTGAGTAGACAAAAATTGGCTTTACCAATTTATCTTGAATTCTGCATATTTAAGCCCGACCAAAAAATTGTTCACAAAAATTTGTATTCGAATACGTGGACATGGTTTGCAGGATCAGAATACACACTTTTTCTTTTACTTATTCTTCCATCTGCATAATCTCTAGTTAATTTTCCCCTTGCTCTCCATTATCCTCATCCATATTCTGAGAGTTGAGTGGAATATTCATATCCAAAACCACTTTAGTGGTAACCTGATTGCAATAAGAATTGAATCCTTGAGGAAAAGCCATATTCATGTTGTGGATCAAATTCTGGATGACCCCCTGCGAAGCCGGTTGTGCATTACTTAGCTAGTGTTGAATAACAAAAGCTGCATGGTAACAATTGTGATGAAGCAAGAAAGAAACTTAATGATATTTCTCTCTAAAACATTCAAACATTTCCCTAAAACATTCAAACATTTCCCTCCCCAAGTGGTGGCTATATCTTGATAAAGCCCTGTTAAGATGGCATGGGTCACTAAGCTCCAAAGACTTCTTGAGTACATCATAAAAATTATTAAAAGCATTATTATGAGGTAGGAAGTGTGGAGGAAAGATACCACCCACATAGCCCTCCCCCATACCAAAAACATATACTTTTGTGTGCAGACAACAAGGGAATCATTCTATAGGAATATCTCATTAACCATTTTTTCTACAATTTCAATCACAAAATCTAGGCATTGTAACATGTCCATTAGATTAGAGATAAAAATTGACAAAATATTTGATGGGAATAGCAACCTCCTTGACTTAGGATGAACAAATTATGTCCCAATAACACACTTGAGATACCTATAATCACAAGGACACTGAAGCTTGAACAATGATTGTAGATGAAGCTCCTCCGAACTTCTTTAAAATGACCTCTCCCACCTTTGCACTAGAAACCACACACGAAAGTTTTTCAGGTGATAATCCATCTCTGATACAGGCCTTTAGACCAATAGAAAATTAAGCTTTATAGAAAATAGAGCATAATTTATTGTTTCCAATGGTTGGTAGCTTTGGTGAAATAAATATAGGAGCTTTTTCCATAAAACATAAACTCTAATGATGACTTGGAGTTTAGAGTGTACAAAGCTTAGCTTAATCATCTCAAAAATGACATTTAACACATGCTTCATCAAACTCCCACATTCCTAGAATAAATGAACCTTTAATACATAAGACGCTAATCGTATTGAAATTTGTGAAAGCATACTAAGGAATAATGAGATCAATACACTTGTAAGCATGACACAAATATTAGTTCTTTCATAGAAGATGGATATGCAAAATCCAAGCGTGCCACACCTCAGATTCGACAACTCCAATTTACTTTGATGCGTACTAAGGAGTATGAACAAGTTGAACCGCATAAGAATATGATTACGTCAGCTGCATCGAGCACATAACTCCTTACATCACCATGAAATAGGAACGTGCCCATATTTGATTCCAATTCATGCTAACCAGATTACGCAAGATTTGGCGTACCCAAAATTTGTGTTAACAATTAATGTAACGCCCCACCACACAACCCTAGAGGAAGTTGCAATTAACTACTTAAACAAAATATTTTTTTTGTTTTAAAAGTATAATTAATAAGCAAGTTCGCTAACTAATGCCAACAACCTCTAAGGTTATGAGACAGAGGTTATATAGAACCTCAACAAAAAAAATGATTTAAACGATGTCATTTAATTAATTAATAATTAAAGCACATGCATTCCAAAAGATAATTACATCATCACAAGAGATAACTTTCAATTACAATAAACCATTCATTAAACAATAAGGTTACAACACTCATTCCCTGAATGAGGCAATTCCATAAATAAAGATTACAATTACAACTTCCACCTCGATAACAACTGAAATGAAATAAAGCAAAGAACTGAAATGGAAACCAATGAGCTCTCCAACTAGAAGTCTTGTCCACAAGAACATGAAGATAGAACCCAACGGATTTAGGTGCACGCCACCCAACCAAGTGGAACCCAAAGGCCCACCCCCCGTGCTAGGAGATAGTAACAAGGAATCCTAACCAATACCAACACCTCTAGACACAGGCTAAACATAACTAAACAAACTGACACAACCAACACATGTACAACGCAAGAACAACACAACATGGGCACATTGCTTCCAGATATAAAGCAGGATAAGTATGTTATGAGAACCATACGCACAATGAACAAGTACCAACTATTGTCCTAGATAGAGTGTCATCACACAACTCGTCATGGGTTATCCTTGGGAATCTTCATAGGCTCCGACCCCCACAAGAAAAGGTTATCTTGGTGACCTTTTCCGAATCCCGACCCCCATACTCACTCATGCAGAGCCAAATACCTTTCGTACAGACAAGATAGATGACCTTGTCATTCCAAGCCTTCCCACCCATCCCAAGCCTAATCGAGCACTTGGGTCCATGGGTGAGGTCAAATTATCTTGATTAGTGAGAAGTTAGTCCTAATCTTCTAAGTATTGTTTTACTTATCACTTGATTAAATCACTTCTGAAGGTTATCCCAGATACCTCTTTGGGCTCTGGCCCCTACGGAAGCCACTCTTCTATTGAAAACACAACTCTAAACACCAAGGGAATCCAAGTGCACCATCAAAATAACATAACCACTCCAACTCTAGGAGGATACCTAACACAAAACTCACTCCAACACTGGAGGTACAAACATACAAGCCCACTCCTTACAAGGAGATGTGGATCCCATAATCCACTCCTTGCACAAGAGACACAAAGAATTCTTGTTCATGAAGACCAGGTTAAACACTGACACAACCTCATGCACTACCAAGATAATTCACAACAGGTTGAAAAACACAAAACGACAACCCATAATTGAAAAAACCCATCTGGAAGACTTATTAAACTTATAACGCAATTCCCCCAAACAAAGACGGAAACCATTCACAATCATGACGAACAAGAAGATGTGAATTAAATTCTACTTTGGATTCACTAAATCCATTTCTTCATTAACGTCCATTAATTCATCGCATTAAATAAATTGAATTTAAATACGTCTCTCAAACCAGGGAGAAATTAATACAAAATACTTAATTTCCCTACTTACATAATAATAGATAACCAGTTATTTCTACAATTCAAAATACATTGATTAAAAATGACTATTGCTTCTTCCTTTCCATATAACCAATTTAAAACATTTAACATGACTTATATTCATATTATTTGCAACCAAAACTATGTCATTTAAAAAAACAATATTTCAAATTAAAACAATGACCTAATTAAAATGATCATGTTTTTCCATTTTCGCAATTTAACTTGAATCATGCCCTTAATTAAATTATTATTTTAAAACAAATCAATTACATCCACTATAGCATATGATTTTAAAAATTCCTCAATTCCATTAAAAAAAACATGTTATAAGTCAAATAGATCATAACATCATTTAATTCCTTATTTTAAATTATATACACAACTATTTTAATTTACTATAACAAATATACATAATATTATATTTTATATAATATAATACTAAATATATTAATACATATTATATTATTATAATATATATTAACATATTCATATTATAGATATAATAATATAAAATTAATATATTAATATTTAATATGCATATATATAAAAAACATTTTATTATAAAAAAAGGAACCCCACGCGCCTCGAGCGACACACTGTTTTAGGGCCGCGAGTGTTATGCCGGGTGGCGGGGGTTTTGACAAAGGGCAGTGGTGGTTTAAAGGATGGGGCGACCGTAGGAGGCGACGCCACTAGTAGGGGAAGGCATGGCGGAGCTGAGTGTGGGGAGGATGTAGGGCGTGACGAAGGTGCCACTGCGGGTGGTAGACGGAGGGGGAGGCATGACATGGGAGGCGCTGGCAGCGCCGACCACCCACAGTGGTGGCACGGGAAACGAGTTGCTGGGTGCGGCTCCCCTCCCCGCCACTTCCCATGGGACCGGTGGTGGGGTGAGCCCCCAGCCTCCCCAACAAGATTTTTTTTATATTTTATTTTAATCAAAATTCTCTATGGTTTTCTAGAATTTCGCGCCCTTCATGGGCATTTTAAGGAAACCCAGACAACATAAAACTCAAAAAGATGAGTTTATAACAAATTTTAAATAAATATATATAAATATAAATATGTATAACAATACATACACATATATATTTATATATATTAGGATCCAAACATCCCCATAAGAAATAAATTGAGGAAATAAAATTGAAAAACCTTTTTACAGCCAAGAACCATTTTTTGAGAAAAGATCACATGCAAAACAAGGTTTAACCATTTCCAAACAGAATAATAAATTGTAAAACCCTTCAAATTGCAACTACTAATTTAATGAACCTGATTTCCTTGAGTTTGAGGGGATCCAGAAATGGTGCTCAGCTTCCTACTTCAGCTCCACCGAATTTCACAACTCCAAGCCAAAACCCACAAAATCAAAACCATTCTTCCTCTCCTCCATTTTAAATTTTCCAAAAACTTCATAATCCAAAATTGTGATCCAAAATCCAAACATAAGGATAAAACCCTAAAAAAATCCAACAACCCCCTCATAAATTCTTCAAAACAGAAAATGCAAAATATCTAATTTCTTTAATTTTGAATTTCAAACTTTCAAATTCATTTTCTTTATTTTCAGATTCAACAAAATAACAATAACTTCAACATAAATAAATTTAATTCTTTCAACATCATAAATTTAATTAATTAATAAATAGATTTAATCAACGATTAAATTATTTATTACTTAAATTAAATTAATAATAAATAAATTATATTTCAACATAATTCCAGATTACATTACTCAACAACTTAAATACCTTAAACCATTTAATTACCCCTTTTCTAACTTGCAATTAAATAATGAAGAGAGGGCACAATATTCAAAACAACACAACCTAACAAAAAACCGACGACATACAAGGACTAGGGTGATGACTTGACATGGAAAACCTAGCTACTATCTCCCAATCGAATATCATTGGGTAATGAACACGCTCCAACCTGTGAAACCAGGTGGAGTCGATGTCCTGTACCTGTCAACCTGTAAAACAAGTAAACAACAACATATAATATGAACAACATAAAATACACACCGTGAAGAGGAAATCACGGGATCGTAGAGCACTCGCAAATGAGTGATACGATACCATCCCCTTCACCAATACACTGCAAATAACTAACAAATCTAACATACTAGTATAATCCAAAGCATAATCATCTTTAATTCAAATAACCACTATGCTAATCCAAAGCATGGAATAAAGGTAACATCTGAATAACTAGAAGCTCATCAAAGCAACATACCCACACAAAGACACACAGTCCAACCAGAAGGCAAAATGGAGGGGTATTACAATTAACACTAGATATTGTGTAATTCACTTGAAAAGACATACATGCCACATCATTTGAACTGTCACATCATAGATTTGACATAACATATGTGATAATGATTTCATTTCTCTTATATAAAGATCTAGACATAAATATAACACACATGTAATTGCCAATTACACATATGTTGCTAGATCACCAAGTATGATAATATATCTAGACATAAACATTACACGCTTGTAATTGTCAATTACCCATGTGTTATAAGATAACATACTTGTAATTTCCAATTACACGTGCATAGCTAGATCACCAAGTTTATTTTTATTTTTCATAGATCTAACCAGAAACATAACACACCTATAATTGTCAATTACACGTGTTGCCAGATCATATCATTGCCATATAAGAAAGTTATCACAAATTTATGTATCATATTCTTATTCCTAAAATAAGTCAAACCCTGACTAACATCCATAAATGCTTGAATATTAGCCATAATTTGAGATTATTTAGGAGTTTCCATCCAAAATCAAAATTACTACCAACTTTGAAAACAATTTTCCCAAAACAATATCATATCAAAATTCACAAGATATCTGTTCACACCCTAGATTAGCTAGATGATCTACCAAAGTCATCAATGAAATACATCAAAGACTTTCCTCTTTTGATAGTAAGGCTTCTAAAATAGGATGAATCTTACCCAATTCAGCCACATGAGTCACTTCATTATCTGCTTGATCACACCCATAGTTTGCCAAAAAATTTGCAACCATATTACCTTCTTTGTATGTGTGCAAGATTTGATAGTTACCTATCTTATGAAGCAATGACCAGATTTGTTTAACAATATACTCCAACTTCCAATTTTGAAGCTTAGGATCTTGACATGCATTAATTAAGATTCGTGAATCTCCTTCCACTTGAATAATAGGGAGCTTTAAAATGAGAACTAATTTCAAACTTTGCAAAAGAGATTGAGCTTCAGCAACATTGTTAGTCCCAGGTAACAATTTGAAAGATTTAGCACATAACACTAACCCTTTATGATCCCTTATAACCACCCCTTCTCCAAATAAACTTGGATTCCCTCTAGAGGCTCCATCTATATTCAATTTAAAGATACCGACTGGAGGAGGTAACCAAACTATAGAAGCTCTATTTACTTTTTGAGTATATTGATGAAGATTACCTTTGAAAGGCAGAGATAAGAATGCCCATGAGGACAAAAACTTTGAATCCCAATCAGTAAATAGTGAACCAACATTTTTAGCATTATACACATATGCATTTACTATTTCAGATATTGGCCTTTCCAATAATAAAAACATCTGATCAATATTTAGTTTCTCTTTCCTAAAAATGCATCTATTTATTGCCCACCAAATAGCCCATAAAATTGAAGACAATATAATACACCGGATACTTGCAAAAAAGGAAGATTTATACAGTTGAGGCCAACTAGAAAATAATTTCCATATAGTATTTGGAAAAACTATCTACCAATTCATTTTAGCCACAACAAACAACCAACAAACCTGTGCTACTGGACACAAAAGGAAAAGATGAATGATATCTTCTAGCTCCTGATCACAAATCACACATTTGAAAGGAACAAGTATCCTTAGTTTTTCTAACTTATCACTTGTAAGAACTTTATTTTAAATAGCTAGCCATGAAAAACAACCTGCTTTAGGAAAAAAATTCAATTTCCAACAAAATTGATATGCACTTTGATCTGACAATTGAAAAGCATCTTGTAAAATCGATTTGTACCCCTCTTTAACTATATAACAACTAGTTTTCTCTTTAGACCAAATTAGTCTATCAGGGTTGGATGAAAAATATACTGATCTTTCTTGAGGGATAGATGACATCTATCCTTTATGATTCTCTTCTATTGACTCATTTGAAAAATCTTTCCACTTGAATTTTCCCGTCAATGAATCCACATGTTGAACATAATCTTTGACTTTTGGGCCCTAACATTGAGTCAATAGGGTTGCAATACTCTCAAAATTATAACCTACATCTAAATTCTGATATCCATTCCATAAAATATTTCCAAAATAAGGCTTCATTACCATCATTTACCTCCCAAGTTAAATGAGGTAAAATGACTTTTCTACATGAGACTAAAAAACTCCACATTGCTGACCTGGGTGCTCGCAAGAAGTTGAGGAAGTGTTTTCCCCGATTTTTCAGAATTTGACACATTTGACCTTAAAATTTGAAGCACTTAGAGATGGAATCTTCAAAAAAGTCACTGATAATAAAATGTAGTACTCGGAGTCTAGTTTCCAAATATGTAATTTATTTCAATACCCATATTGTACAAATTGAGTTTCAATAGGCGTTTGTAAAACTATTATTTAAAAGTCACTTTTTTTTACCATACCATGCACATGTACGACATCCATATTTTGACATAAATTATCATATTTTTCTAAATCCTTTTGGGAAAAGAATTGTGACTCATTGAAGCTTGTTTTGGATATTTTTTTGTAATTTTTTGTTGATTTTTTTTTGTTAATTTTTTATCAGGCATATTTGTCATTTTGAAAAATCGTCGTGTACGACATGCATAATATGACCTAAAGTTATCATTTTTTGCATTTTTTTTTTAAATTGAAAATAATTGTCTAAAGTTTGCTCTCGTGCAATCCGTTCATCAAAATGTTATGTTGATCAAAAGTTATTAAAATAGTAAAAAACTCTGATATTTAAAGTTTATGGACCAATTTAATTGAAAATTAATTGAAAAATAGAAAAAATAATCTAATTGTAAAAAAATTACATATTTGGAATCTACATTGTCTCATCTAAAATGGGTTTTAATTTCGTCAAAAAAATCTACAAAAGAAGTCATCAAACATATGTCCAAACTCGATATTTTTCTCTGACATTGTTGGAACCTTCAACTTGTAGGTCAAACTAGGTTGAAGGCCTAGGTTCGGACTCCCAATTCTTTTCCCAAACCAAAATCCGAGCCAAAAACCCAACCACAAAGAAAAACTAATTTGAAATTTAAAAAAACGGGATCCCGTTCTATAATCGGGATCTCATTCCTAATATTCAATACGATGACCATTGGCAGGGAAACACGATCCCATTTACGAAATGGGATCTCATTCCTTTGCTAACGGTCCCCACAATAAATATTGGGAATGGGATCCCGTTTCTTTTTAACCATGTTATTTAAATTTATTGTCAAATTTTACTGTGAAGTTTGCAACTTCACATGTATGGCCGAGAGCAGTAAAATTGGACTATTTTTCATCAAGCATTGTTTTTACAGGTGGTGACTTGCATTTTTGATTATTTTTTTCAAAGGAGAGATCCCGTTTTTTCAAAGGAGGAACAAAAGGTCTTCAACTTCCAATATGAATTGATTTTTTCAAAGGAGGCCTGAAGAAATCAGTTTTAAAGTGGAATTGTACTAGTTTTCTACTTGTTTTGAGGAACACAAGAGGAAGAATTTAGTCCTTATAGGTCTTGAACTTCCAATTTGGATTGAATTTTTTGAAGAATTTCACTACTGAAATTCATTTGTGCTTGAGAATTTTATAATCATGGGAGATAAAACTGGTAATAAGAGGAGGAAGACATTGACTCCTAAAGAAATTGAAGTAAACAAAGAGGAGAGACAAAGACAAAGAGAAAGAAGAATGAGAATTAAATCAATGAATGATGGGGGAGCATCCAATTCCACAACTATTGAAGATGAAAACATAGAGGAGGCCATGGTTGTAGATGAAGCTAATTTGCAAGAAGTCAATTTGGAGAAGAATATGATTATACAAGCAAGTCCTACTATGTCTTCAAATCCCTCTTTCAATGATATGGAGAATGTTTCAATATGCACAAATCTAGGTACGTCTTCAAATCCACATGTTAGTGAAATGGTAAATTCGTATGTAGAAGTTTTACAAGATGTTGGACTTAATGATGTTGACATTGATAATATTCAGAGAGATGAAACTTTTATAGAATTTGTTGAAAATGAAAATGAGAATGATCCTTTTGTTGAAAATAAAAACAAAAACCATTTTGTTGATGTAAATGAAAATGAAAACCGTTTTGTTGATGAAAAAGAAGATGAAAATGTAAATTGTTTTGAAGTTGAAAATGAAAATGAAAATCAAGATGAAGATGAAGATGAAAATCTAGAATGTGATGTTGAATTTAATGAAAATACTTTTTAAAAAATTTAAAGTGGTGTTTTCGATAATCTTCCTGGTCAAATTTCTTGGAGGCAAATAAGAACACATGCAAATAAAATATACAACGAATTATTTTATCATAAAAAAATTGCAATTCAATGTCAACTAATGATGCAATTGATGAGAATGCAAAAAATGAGGAAAATAATGAAAAGGTTAGGCTTTTTTGTTAAACCAAAAAGAAAATATCAATCATTAAAACATGCTATGTGTACTGTTGCTACTTCCATTCAATCTATTGGGAAAAATAGTCGATCTAAAGGTAAAAATGTAGCAAGAAGAGCTATAACAACTGCTATAGTTAATAAAGCAACTTTGAATAAAAGAATGGTAAGAAATATTAGTGAAGTTTTAAAAATACATCTTAAAACATTGCTAAGAGCGGCAAAAAGAAGAGAAAGTATAGAAAATGATCCTATCAACCAATGTTGGAGTTTCAGTGGTTGACTTCCGAGGTCTGATATGAAATTGAATGTTGAAATTAAATCTTTGATTGAAAAATATTGGCATGATAATACTAGGGTTTCATCTAATGCTAGAGATGTTTTAAAATTAAGGGTGGGGTCCAAAGTTTGTGATCCTCACCCAAAACACCTATTAGATACAACACAAACTGATTTTTATAGAAAATTCTGTGGTGATTCGGTGTTACCCGATAATATTAAAATAAGTCAAAGGTCTTTTGAAAAATGTAAACTGTGGTATGCAAAAATAAATAAGCAACGAATATCTTGTTGTTGTAAAATGCATGTTCAATTTCATTATTTTTATGATGTTTTCTGATATATACATTGTACCTTGCATACTAACATGATTATACATGAATGTGGTATTAATATACCAACTGAAGCAATAAGGGAGTTTATTTCAAGTTTTTTTTGTGAAAGATCTAATGGTAAATTATTTTATTTAAGTTCTTGTATTTCTAGACAATGCATTGATTGTGGAAATCTTTCATTCTTAGGAATTTGTATGCATGAAAGTGTTGATAATGATTTTGGACAACAATTAGTAGAAGTTAAAAGATTTAAGAATATTCACTATTCTTTAAAAGATGGAAAAATAGGAAAGCGTTATGATTTATTTACATAAAAAGTTAGTGTGCATGCAGTCATGAGTGAATTTAAGAATAAGATAGTACCAAAATATATCATGCACTCTCAACATGCTCGATGGCTTGATGGCCAATTTCGCGCATGTAGAAACATATTTCCAATTGGTACTATACTTTCAGTGGTTGATTTTGCGGTAAAATTATAGTCTAGCTCTACAAGAGGAAATTCAATCACAGTATTATAATTCAGTGCAAGTAGCTATGTTTGTCCATATGGTTTATATAAATGAAGATGATAGCATTGAGGATGATAGAAAAGTTCTGAGGGAGTATCATTTTTATTTGAGTGACAACCGATTACACTCGTTAGACTTTGTTCAATATTGTTTCAATATATTTTATAGAAATTTAAGAGAAAGAGGAATCCATATGAAAGAACACGTCATATGGTCAGATAATTGTATGAGGTAGTTCAAGAATGCTCAAATGTTCTATTGGTTAAGTAGGATTCAGAAAGAACTTAATGTCCAACATTTATGGAGTTTTTTTGAAGCTGGGCATGGTAAAGGAGAACATGATGGAGCTAGTGCGTGTGTCAAAAGAATTCTTGCTAAAGAACAATTAAAATTCGAAGATGCACAGTAAAATTTAAAGATGCACATGGGATTGTGGATTGGTGTAATACAAGATTATCTGCACCTGGTTCGAGTGAGTAATCTAAAGTTCATCAATTCTTTTGGTTGGTTGAAGAAGATAACATTGTACCTAGAGTTGACTGTGAGACAATTAGTGGATCTACTAAATGACATTCATTTAGGAGTTCGGCAACAAGCACATGGACTATCTGGACAAGGGAGCTTGCATGTTTTTTCCAGTTTTGTATCTCATGAGATTGGGAAGCATGTGAAAATACAGAATGGGTTGAACAGTGGGAGCAAAGATCATTGACACCTGCACAAGCGCATGATCAATATGAAAAAACTATTGAAGAAAATGATCAAGTGTTTGCATCTGAAGAATATGACCGTGTTTTAGACCTTGTACAAGAAGGTAATTTAATTCAATTTATTTAATTTGATTTCACTTTATTAAGTTATTTTGTAATACTAAATTATTTATATTGATATGCGCAAGTTATTAAATCATTTTTTGTTTGTAGGACATGTGTATGTTGTTGTTGCACCTGAGGGGAATGAAGAGAAAACACAATATTGGTTGGCTCGTTGTGTGGAGAGTAAACATAAGTTAATATCACCTCGAGAAGATGATGATGGCTATCATTATCCAATAGGTACTGTGATCCCTTTAAGACATCCCCTTAAGCAAATTTGGATAACAAGTTTTTTTATCCCCCTTAAGAAATTTTTTAGAACAAGTCTTTGATCCCATTAAGAAAATTTTGAGAACTTATATGATGATTGTTTTCATGTTTTCCAATAGGATTGGTTGTGGTTGTTGGCACTTGGCTACGAAAATACCTAGCAAGGAAGAATGGTCTACCTACATTTGAAGATTATGAACTGCATACAAAAATTATACATTATTCACATTTGGTGGTGGCAACAAATATAAAACTAGATCGGTATTGCAGAAGACCTGCAAATAAAGTGCTATGGACAATTTCTATGGAAGAGCATGAGACAATCATCAATGCATTACAAAAAGGAGAGGATGTAGATTGTACAATGGAATAAGTAAATATAGGTAAATATAGTTTAAGTTTTATATTATCCTTTTAAATAGAGGTAATTATTAGTTAAAATATATTTAAATACATGTTTTGATTACATATTGATATTTCTTGTACATTAATAGTTAAAATTGATTTATTATCCTTTTTTGTATCCTTAAGCCATCATTGCATTGATCTCATACTTTGAAACAAAAAGGAGAGGATGCCTGGATTCAACCTACACACATGTGTAATACTTTTAAATGCAGGTATGTAATACCCCTTCGTTTTCCTCTATTGTGCGAACTATGTTGTTTCCCCTTTTATGCCTTTGTATTCTATTGTACTTTGACATTGTACTTGGTTATAGTGGATCACTATTTTATTGTGATGTATCTTGTTTTGATGATACTATATTTTGATGTTATTTTAATATGATGTTATCTTTATGGCATGTTTTGGGATTAGCATTATGGATGTTTGAATTAAAGATGTTTTATGCTTTGGATTATATTAATATGTTAGATTTGTCAGTTAGTACTACTGTATTGGTGAAGAGGATGGTATCGCATCACTCGCTTGCAAGTGCCCTGTGATCTCGTGATTTCCTCTTCACGGTGTGCCTTATTTATGACATATTATTGCATGTGGTTATATTCTTAGTTTGTAGGTTGACAGGTATAGGACATCGACTCCACCTGGTTTCACAGGTTTGAGCATGTCCAATGCCCAACGGTATTCGATTGGGAGATAGTAGCTAGGTTTTCCATGCCGAGTCATCACCCTAGTCATAGTGTGTCATCGGTCATAGTGTGGTCCAGTTATTCTATTTTTATTCAGTTTGTCTGGTTTCAATTTATTTAGGAAGTTAGAATTTGTTGGAAATGTGATTTAAATTATTGAGTAATTTAATTTAATTAATAAATATTTTAATCTTATGGTAGATTTATTTTATTAAGTGATTAAGTTATTTATGTGAAAATGATTTACATTATCTATTTTGGGAAAACATGCATATTTAAGTTAGACTTGGAAATTAGGAAAATGAATTAAAGTCAATTTTGAAGTTTGAAAATTCAAAAATTCAAAAAATAGATATTTCCTATTTTCTGTTTTTTGGAATTTATGAGGGTTGTTGTAGGATTTTTGGAAGTATTTTTGCTTATCTTTGAATTTCTTCACAAATCTTGTTAATGGAGTTTTTGGGGAAAAATTGAAAAGAGAACAGGAAGGTTGCTCAATTTTGTGGGTTTGGAAAAAAAGCTCAAGGAATCTGTGGAGCTCAAAAGGGTTTCGAAGCACCAGCAGGACCTTCAACATATTTCAAGAGAAATAGGTTCTCATCTTGTTTAATTGAAATTTTGGCTGATTCAATGTTGTAGTGTGAATGAGAAACTAATTTACAATCTTTCATTGGTGTACAAAATAGATCTGTTTGGTAGCTTTGGTTTCAAATTGAATAAGTTTCTTTATGGATGGAAACAAAATTATTGTTGTAAATTGTTATTTCAATTTTATCTTGTTTCATTTGTTCTTCAATTTATTTGAAGTTTCTAGCATGGTTGAATAGCTATTTATATATATAGATTCCTATATATAAATAATAGGTTTGTGATTTATTTTTATAATTTCATATTATAAGGTTGTGCTGGCCAAATTTTATTAAATCTTATTAAAATTTGAAATTATAATAAATGGGGCTATTTTGGTTTCTGGTTTTTTTTATTTTTTTCAAAAAAAAAGAAAAAGACATCCTTTTTAATGAAAATATTTATTGGGAAAATAAAAATAAAAAAATAAAATAAAATTAATTTAAAGTTGGGGGGACTGGGGCTCATCCCACCACCGCTCCCTTGGGAAGCGGGGTGGGGGAGCATGCCCAACAGCCTCCCCCGTCCGCGGCTCGCACAGACTATGCAGCCCGCACCACACAATGGTGGCCGACGCTGCCAGCTCCGCCGCCAGCATCTCCCCTTCCGCCTGTGCTGTGCCGTAGCAGTCTTGGCTGCACCATCCATGCCGCCTCAACACCACTGCCTGATTTCCTTCTGCTCGTGGCCTGTGTAAACCCTCCACCTCTACCTCAGCTGCGCCCTCCACTCTCTTCGGTGGCGCCGCCTCCTACGGCCACCCACCCTAAAAACCGCCGTCGCCGCCTGGTTAAATCCGTGGCCGACCCTTGCCTCCTCCCACATCCTTAGCATGAAATTTGAGGTTCACGCGACTCAACCCTAAGGGTTGACACGTGAACCAAGGCATTTTGCTTGGGTTTTGTCAAATAAAACAAAAAAAATATTATTAATTTTTTGGGTTATAATATATTTTAAATATTTTATTATTATAATATTATAATATTATAATATTAACATATTAAAATATATTTGTGGATATACATTTGTTTGTTATAATATTATTTTAATATATTTATATATATTTATTGTTCCTAAATATATATATATATATATATATATATATAAATAATGATTTGTTTGAAGGAATGAATTAAGTTTAATTGAGGAAATGTAATAGAGAATTATTGGTTAAATCATTGTTTATATTTTTTTTTAAAAAATCATATTTGGTGGGAAGTAGTTTGATTTTTAAATGATATGTTTTTTTAGACAAGTTAATTGTTTAAATAGCTATATTGAAATGATGAAACAATATTTTCTTTAAAAACAATGGATTTTGAATTAATTGTTGACTGGTTAATTTATCATCTATTTAAATGCCAATAAGGAAATTAAATGGTTAGGGTTAATTCCTTCCTTATTGAAATACCATATTTAATTCAGTTATCTAATGCAATGCATTATTGAATGTGATTGAGTATATGGATTTAGTGAATCCAAAGTAGATTTTAATGCTCGCCTTGATTTCAAGCTAGTTATGTTATCATTTGGGAAATGTGGGTCTTAGCATTTGTCAAGTCTTCCAGACGTGGTCTTTTAAATCCCATGGGTTGTTGTGTCATGTGGTCAACCTTGGGATTGCCTTGGGTAGTGCATGAGGTGTTATCTGTTATAACCCAGTTTCTACAAACGGGATGTCTTGTACCTCCTTGGTTTAGGAGTGGACTATGTGGTTAGTGCCTCCTTGTCAGGAGTGACTTTGTTACCTAGTTACCTCCAGTGTTTGGAGAGGGTTTGAACTTAGGTTTCCTCCTGAGAAAGGAGTGGTCGTGGTATATTGTTTATGTGCACTTTGTTACCCGTGGTGATTGGGTTTGTTTGGTATGTGTGTTGTCAAGTAGAAGGGTGGCTTCCGTAGGGGCCAGAGCCCAAAGAGGTAAACTGGACAACCTATGGGGGTGGTTTAATCAAGTGATAACTAAAACAAAACTTAGAAAATTAGGTGGTACTTCACACTAATCAAGATAATTTTACCTCACTCATAGACATGAGGGCTCATTTAGACTCGGGATAAGTAGGAAGGCTTGGAATGACAAGGTCATCTATCTTGTCTATACGAAAGGTATTTGGTTCCACATGAGTGAGGATGGGGCCCGGGATTCGGTTGAGGCCACCAGGACAACCCTTAGCGGGGGGCCAGAGCCTATGAAGATTCCCAGAGGACAACCCATGACGAGCTGTGTGATGACACTTTGTCTAGGACAACAATTGGTACTTGTTTATTTTGTGGGTATGGTTTCTGTAACATACCTAATGTGACCACAGTTGGCATTCAATTTTGTGTGTATGGTTCTCATAACATACTTGTTCTGCTTTGTTTTTGGAAGTAATGTGACCATGTAGAGTTGTACTCATGTTGTACTTGCATGGTATATGAATTGTACTTGTGTTGTACATGTGATTGGTGTTTTCAGTTTGGTTCAGTTCTGTGTTAGTCTGTGTCTAGTGGTAGATGGTCTTGGCTAGGATTCCTGGTTACTATCTCCTAGCACGGGGGGTGGGCCTTTGGGTTCCACTTGGTTGGGTGGCGTGCACCTAAATCCGTTGGGCTATCTTCATGTTCATGTGGACAAGACTTCTAGTTGGAGAGCTCATTGGATTCAGTAACAGTTCATGTTTTATTTCATTTTAGTTGATCTTGTATTATTTTACCCCTTAGTTGTTATCGAGGTGGAAAGTTGTAATTGTAATTATGTTTATTGAACTTACCTCATTCAGGGAATGAGAGTTGTAATCTTATGGGTTAATGAATGATTTATTGAAATGGAAAGTTATCTTTATGTTTGATGTAAATCATCTTATTGGAATGTATGTGCTTAAATTATTTTGTAATTAAATGACATGGTTTAATTCATGTTTTTTGTTGAGGTTCTATATAACCTCTATCTTGTAACCTTAGAGGTTGTTGGCATTAGTTAGCAAACTTACTTATAATTTATACTTTAAAAAAATAAAATTAGTCTATTTAAGTTGTTGTTTGCAACTTCCTCTAGGGTTGTGTGGCGGGGTGTTACAAGGTACTTGAGTTTTGTACATATAGATAGTTTTATATAAATTAAAATATGTATGTTTTGATGATTTCATTGATATTGCTTGTACCTTTTTGATATCAGGTGGTGTGAAGACCTAGTACATTTTGGGCATGAGTTTGAGATGTTCTTGAGATGGCATATCCAAATTTTGTTAACATTGTTTTGAGATGACATATATGTACATATATGTCCTACTATGTCTTCAAATCACTAAATATCATGAATACATTATTGTTAAATCAATTATATCCTTAAGATGTTTTATTATGACCCCTTAAGGCATTGTATTATGACCCCTTAAGACATCCCCTTAAGATGTTGTATTATGACCCCTTAAGACATCCCCTTAAGACACCGTATTATGACTCCTTAATACATCATATTATGATGCATTAAGACGTCCCCTTATTTGTTTTCAATGTACCTATTTGTTTTGACAAGTTATAAACTAGTATTGGATGCCATTATTTGTTTTGACAACTTATAAATTAGTGTTGGATGTTATTATTTATAGAATTTATTAATGCTTTTGTTATTGTTTGTAAATTATGATTTATTGACTAATTATTGATTGACGTGAATTGAATAAGTTCATTGACTAATTATCGCTAATTATTGAATGCACATATCATGTATGAGATCACTAAATTTGTAAACTATAAATATTAAAATGTCTTATTAATTTCAACTTTAATTTCATATTTATATTTAATTTCACATTAATGTCCTATATTAATATCTTAACTATGAACATAAAATGCATAAATGTATACGTGTAAATTAAAATTTCAAACAATAATAAAGTCCATAATTTATGTAAATATATTAAGTGCATGAAACCAATATATTAAGCACATGGAAAAAAGTCCATCAGAGTACAACCCATGAAATAAAGTCCAACTAAGTACTCAAGAACCATGAAATATAAAGTCCAACAGAGTACATGACAAACCAGAAATATAGTCCACGAAATAAACAAATATAATCCACAAAATCATGTTTCTAGGTCATGTATTGTCTCTATAATCAAGAGACATCTTCACTTCATGCAGACTATGCAGATGACCTGAAACACTCTATACAAGAGAAAGATGAAATCATATGTAAGACAATGAAAAATTATTTAATGATAATTTAATTTATAATTCATTATAAAATTAAACTACCATCATATCTGGGTTTGGATGCTCTACTGGACCTGAAGCAACCTCTACATTCTCTGAATCAATCTACATAAAGAAGACAAAGAAAGTTGAAATTAGATGCACAAGTCTACAATTAAAAATGATTTAATTAAAATTAATTTATAATTTATCATATTTTAATTGCACCATATCCATAGGTTGTGCACCCTCTTCTGCAAGACATGTTTGTACATTCCCAACTACTAGATGTGTCTCATGCTATAAAAGAAAAAAGAATTTAAAACATGTATTAGCTCAAATTATATATATATTCAATTTGAAATTTAAAATTAAAGTTATATTCACAATATATATTTATAATTGAACTTAAATATAATAAAAAAATTAAATTACCATTTGATCTGGAGCTTGCTCCGCATGCCCTCCTGGAGGTGTAACTATGTCTAGGTTAGGGCTGAAAGTCGCACTAACAAAGTCCTACAAGATCAAAATTAAAGCATGTACATACTTGAATTAGGTATATATATATATATATATTCAAGTTTGCACATTTGTGTAGAATTTTTTTAAAACAGCCTGAAAATCAGAGGCCTCATGAGTAGCCACAACATCTAATGTTTGCTCGATGCCCATTCTCATTGTGGTATCAACCTAGACATACATGTAGATATTTAACACAAGCTTATAATATTTACAAGTGTACATGCACATTTCATATATAGTGAATTCAAAATTCATAATTATAACTATACTAATGTAAGTTAAACAATTTAAAATATAAATGTACCTGCCCCTGGTCTACGATGCCCGATAGTGGAGGAGTGCTCAACAACCCCTCGGGTGGAATCAATGTGGAAGCCGATTGACTCGCCTAAACCAACATAAATATTTCAAACATATATGTTATTCAATTCTAAATTTAAAACTCAATTTAAAAATCATTTCATTTATAATTTAAAAAATTGAAATCAAAATACCCCATAAGGGTTGCCGAGTAGGATTGATGTCGATGTATGTACTTGTGGAATAGATGATTTCTCCATCATTACTATCGTCTATACACCAAACAGTTTGATTGTTAAAATGTATTGCAAACTTTACTTTGATATATACATTCATCAAAATTCTTATAAAATGAACATGTAGATGCATATTTATACCTGTGTAGTAGTGTCCTCAGGATGTTGGCCTACTATAAGAAACTCTACAAATGAACTGATGTGACCAAATGAACCACCAGAATCTCCACGTCCACTTGAACTAAGTATGGCCTGATTAGGTCCATAGCATAGTTGATGGAAACTAGTACATACATGTGGGACAAGCCTTGACATTCCTGGACTGGTACTTAGTCCAACTCCATAAAACACTCCTCCATCATCATCATCTCTATGCTCCCCACCCGCTATCACAAAAGCATGTTGATCAAGGTCTCCTGCGAGTGTACTAAGGGAACCTAATGTCAAGATCGTAGCTCGATGATGCACAGGTATAGGAATGGGAGGACTAGGAGCAACAACAAGGGGTTGCACATGCATGGGGCATTGGGGATCAACCCTTGCCCCTAGCCTCTATTATGGCATGCCACCACCAACACCCTGAAATGATTTAAAATCAAAATAATTGGGATTTTTCCCCATAACAAACTCTACATACAATCTCCACAAAAATACAATGGGAACTCCCAATTAGCGTGTGGGGGACTATCAAAAACCATATACCATCAATCCCAAAAATTTGCACTCATCTATGGATGTATGCACCACCTCATGGATATTCTAGATTTGTTTGCAAGAATGGGTTGTCGAGTAACGGAGTTGAGAAAGTAGGGGGTTAGCTGGGCTTTCGTTATTTTAAGGTCTAATATTTGTTTATAAGAGAGATCATCAGCATAAAGTTGTCTCATTTGTTCTCTGTCTTGTCTATGCCTATCTAGATCAAAATCAATGGTCTTGATGACATCCACAATGTTTTGCATTGCAGATGCAAGACATCTAACATGTGGTCAAATCAATGCTTGACTCTGCATAACATTGATTTGATTGTGTATGGATGCAACCTGATCATTTATGTGTGCTCGCAAGCGAGCCTCATCAGATGCAAGAGGTTGTGAAGGTGGCATATTAGGTGGAGGGGGGAGTGGAGGTGGATGAGGTGGTGGATTGATGATATCATCAATGTTAAAATCATCCATGATATGAGATATAAGTGTGAAATTGCATTAAATTATACTAAATTAACATACAAACGTAAAAAATTACAAGAAATAGTTAAATTTGAAACACACATGCAAATTTGTTTGAATAGGATGTGCATACATATATTAAGATCATATAAAATTGAAATAAACATATACATTGATTGAACTTGAGCATGTGCATACAAAATTCAAAATTTAACATGTACATACATTTAAAATAAAAAATACCATGCATAATTGGCATGCATACATCATTAAAGTAAACTATGTACATACATACAAATTTCAAAATTTAACAACTATATGCAATTTTAATACATGTGTACACACTAAACAATAAACTTGAAACATTCACAAAAAGCTCATTTTATGTCTAACACACACACACACACACATATATATTACAGTTTTCCATCATGATTAGACTAGATAGTCATAAAACATATACTATTATAAATTCATCATTATAAGTTCATAAATTCATGTCACTAAAAATATCCATCTAGAACCAAAATCATAAATTCAAGTCACTAAAAATATCCATCTAGAACCAAAATCATAAATTCACGTCACTAAAAATATCCATCCAACCAAATTTATAAATTCATCACACAAAATATCCATCATTCACCAAATTCATAAATTCATAACTATTTAAGATCATTGTCTTAATTTAAAAACTATTGTGGCTCTCTACTACATCTCTTCATTTATTTGTGTTTTCCTTTTTAGAATCAGAAGTTCTCCTCTCCTCTAGCCATTGTCAATGCTCATCTAAGATCCCATCCATAGCCCTGATAGAATCAACAATGGTTTGCATCCTAGATGCAATCATCCTCACAGGTAGTGTGGAAAATTCTTCATTTTGAATAATGTTGATTTGATCTTGGATGGTTCTAACATTGGAATTGATTCGTGCTTGCAAACGAGCACCATCGATTTTAGGTGGTGGAGGTGGGGGGTTATGAGGTGGAGTGGGTGGAGGTGGAGGTGAAGGTGGTGGAGATGGATGGCCCAGAGGTGGATTGTGAATATTATTGAATCGATCCATGTGATCTCTAAGATATGAGTGAACCTGCATTAGATTTGTAATTTCAAAATGTAAGATACATGTTTAGGAAATACCCTTGAACCATTCAATATAAATGGCCTAATCGAATACATATGACAAAATAAGTAAGCCTCATTTATGTCTAAGGCATGTTACTTGAATGAAAATATAATTAACTATTAATATAGGACAATTTATGAATGTTATAGGGTTTATGGTTTAGAGTTTAAGATTTAGGTTTTAGGGTAATAGGATGGCTTAAGGGGATCTATGTATTAAGGTCCTAGTACAAAATGACATGGCTTTTAAGTGAATAAAATTTGGTGAAGATGCCCAAGGAAACCAAATTTCATTAAGGTCTGAGGCAACTTCACCAAATTTTATTCACTTAAGCCATGTCATTTTGTCCTTGGAACTTACTAGACATAGATCCCCTTAAGCCATCCTATCACCCTAAACCGTAAATTAATCAACCTAGATCGTGATTTATCTAATTCATATTATAATCTTGCATGATCTTATTATTGTTAAATTTGGTTTACGGAACTTAGGGTGAAGTTTTGGTGTCCCTTGGAATATAATGAACTAAAGGGATCTATGTCTAGAGAGGTCCTAGGATGGCTTAAGGGGATCTATGTCTAGTGAGGTCCTAGGAAAAAATGACATGGATTAAGGGAATCAAATTTGGCTCAAGGGAATCAAATTTTTCTTAAGGGGATCTTTGTAGTAAGGTTCTACAACAAAATGACATGGCTTAAGGGAATCAAATTTGGTGGAGTTGCCTAAGGAAACCAAATTTGATTTTAAGGTTCTAAGATAAAATGAATGTTTTAGTGAAGAAAATTTTCTTGTGGAACAGTTGATTGAGATATTTCTTGTTTCAATTGACCAACCTAGATCATGAAATATCATTCATATTATAATCTTGCACAATCTTATTATTGTTAAATTTGGTTGCCTTGGGCAACTTCACCAAATTTTAAGAACTTCTTTGATCCCATTAAGAAATGTCATATTAGGACCCCTTAAGACATTGGTTTATGATTTAGGGTGATAGGATGGCTTAAGGGGATCTATGTCTAGTGAGGTCCTAGGACAAAATGACATGGCTTAAGGAAATCAAAATTGGCTTAAGGAAATCAAATTTTGCTTAAGGGGATCTTTGTAGTAAGGTTTTATGAAAAAATGACATGGCTTACGGGAATCAAATTTGGTGGAGTTGCCTAAGGCAACCAAATTTGATTTTAAGGTCCTCAGACAAAATGAATACTTTAGTGTTGAGGGTTTAGATTTTAGAGTTCAGGGCTTAGGGTTTACCGAACTTAGGGTGAAGTTTGGGTGGCCCTTGGAATAATGGAATTGCAACTTAGTGCCTAGTTTATGAATAGTTTTTATTTTATAAATAGATTGACTATTTCCGTAATAGAAACACATAATTATGTATGATTAAGATTGAGTTTGATGTATATTTTAACTGGATGTTTTTTTAATTGAATATAAGATTATTTTATTTAACATTTTTTTCATTAATATTAAACTCACTTAAAAATGAATTTTATGATATAAAATGTATAGTATAAAATTAGTTAATGTTGAATCAAGTATTTTATTTTAGATTGTTTGTAATTGAAAGAACCTAAAAGAACTTAGAAAAGAAAAATATTTAGATTATTTAGTGTCTAGGTAACTAGTGCAAAAATTTAAATCCTAGACCAATCCTCTAAGTATATATGGTAAATCCTAAACCATGGATTTAATCATTAAAATTTTAAAATTAAAATTCAAAAATTTCCATCCCCTACTCATTTAATAATACATTATGAGCCAACTAAACTTGCTTAGTATTCAAAGGAATTCAATTGTCTTTATTTTATCATTTAATCACACTTGATCATTATTCACAAATCATTTAAATTTTTGAAAGTACTATGCTAGGAACACTTCAATAGAAGGACCTAAATTTAATCTAATTATGCATCACCATTTCCAAGTTTGAATACTATTGTCCTCAATCATTCCCATAATCATGAACTTGATCTTATCATGAGGGCTAACCTATGAAAACATGACAATTGAGATCCAACACTCACCCCTAGGTGTTTTTAAATGGCACTACTTAATAACTTAAATCTTAATTTCTAATAGTTAATTTATATGTGTCAAGTAACCCTCTCATTTAATTTCACAAAAAACAATATTATGCATATGCCCTAAACTCTATTCTTTAAATTTTAATTTATATATTTCTTGTAAACCATTATTTTTCTAAAAAATATATTTAAAAACTATATTTTACTTCAAAATAGATAATAACTTAAGTCTTAATTTCTAACAGTTAATTGTTCAAAATCCTCATTTTTTCTCTAATAGAATATACATCTATATTTTTTAAAGAGAGTTGATTTATTTACCATCCTTAATAATTTACATTTCATCAAAATACCCCATTTCTTAAGTAGTTCAACTTCAATTCAAGAACCCTAGATGAAGCTAGATGAAGCTAGATGAAGCTAGATTTTGAATTTAATCCTCACTTAAGGTTTCATAGACCCTAAATGAACCTAGATTTTAAATTTAGAGTGTGTTTTTATTTTTATTTCATCTTTTTAATAGGACTGATTATTTGACCTATAATTAATTATCAAAATTCATATAAAAGATAATTCTAAATGAAAATTCATATAACAATACTGTACTCATTTCACAAAAAATGGAAAGTTTTTCTAATCTAATTATAATTTAACATTGGAACTAAAGTTTAACATATCATTTTCTCTATACAATGCAAATGAAATTTAAAACATTTAAGCAATGCAAATGAATTTTCTTGAGCTCAAATATTAGGGTTTTCAAAACCAAAATGATTTTTTCAATTTCAATTTAGGGTTTTAGCAATGTTTTTTGTTTCAATTCAATTCAGGGTTTCAATTTCTAAGCAATTAGGGTTTTTAATACAATTTTTTAGTTTCATTTCAAACTAGAGTTTTGAAATTCATTTTTTTTGCTTTGATTTGAATTCAAGATTTCAAAAATCTTGATTAGGGTTTCTAAATGCAAATTTTTAATTTATTTCAATTTCTAGGGTTTTGAAATGCAATTTTTTTTGTTTTGTTTCAATTAGGGTTTGCAAATACAATTTTTTTTGTTTCATCAAACAATTCAGGTTTCAAAAGTTAAATTTTGATTCTAAAATACAATTCAAGGTTTATTTTTTCATTTCTATTCAAAATCTTCACAATCTGACGTATTTTTTAATCTATTTGTACAATTTCTCATTTTTACAACAACATGAAATAAAATGCTTAAAATGGATTTTTTTTTGAAATAAACATCCTAAAAATAATTAATTTATTAACAATTTCAACTTGAAATGAAAAAATGCCAAAAATGGGGGAGAGTACGATACCTGGGAGGTCTACTAGGGTCATTGTCAGTCTGAAATAGGGATCTCGTGCATGCTGGTAAAAATGAATATTTCTTTATTTTTAAAAAATAAATACTATTACGAAATGGGATCCCGATTTTTACAAATCTGGATTCTGTTCCCTCTCCGTCGGTTCGGGACCCTCTAGCAAATGACATCCCATTTTTTTAAAAGCGAGATCCCGTTTGTGATTTAGGCTTGAGATCCCAAACGGAAATAGGATCCTAATTTTTAAAAATTGGGATCCCATTCTTAAAAATCGGGATCTCGTTCTTAAAAATCGAGATCCCATTTTTGCTTAGCTGATTTCATTTTTTAGGCTAAGGCAAAAAATTCCACGTTTCGTGGACCCAACTTCGTGCATTTACCCACCCCAAAGGTGGATTTACCACAGTAAAAATTCTCAATGGACATTGATTATCCAAATACTTATTCTACATCAGACAACACCATTTTAGGGAAGGTTTTGCATACATTTGCCAGACCATTTTAGCTCCTAATGCCAAATTCCTTTCAATCAAATTATGGAGACCTGCTCCACCTTTTAACTTCTCTAAACATAATTTTTCTAGAGAAATCAAAGGCATATTCTTTTTTCTATCCACATTACCATACCATAGAAATTTTCTAATCAACTTTTTAATTTGAAATATGATGGACTTTGGAGCTTTTAAAACTGCCATATAATAATTAGGAATTGTTGATAACACAGATTTTACCAACAAAATTATCCCTGCTGAAGTAATCATCTCCCTTTCCAAGATAAAATTTTGGCTTGAATACTTTGAATGATTTTTTGCCAATAAGAAATCTTGTTTTGACTTGTAAAAAAAGGAATCCCAACATATTTACATGGCAACTGAGCTTGTTGAAAACCAAATAGCCTCACAATTCTTTTCTCAATAAAAGACTTTGAATTGAACAAATATATTTTTGACTTTCCTTCATTTATTTTTTGACCTGAAGCTCTAGTGTACTTATCCAATAATGACTTTATATGCAAATCTTCTGAGATTAAAGCTTTACCGAAGAGAAAATTATCATAAAAAGAGAGAGAATGAGTCACTGATATATTAGTATTTGGAATAGAGAAACCCTGGATGGTACCTTGCTCATGATCTTTATGAAAAGGCCTACTCAAAGCTTCTGCTAAAATGATAAATAAAAATGGAGATAATGGATCCCCTTGGCAGACCCCTTGGGTAGATCTAAAAAATCTAATTTATGAACCATTTAATAACATTGAGAGCTTGGCACCTGATAAACATGCCATTACCCACTTACACCACTTAGGATTGAAACCAAACTTCAATAATACCCGATTCAAAAAAGACCAATCAACCCTATCATACACTTTCTGCATATCAAGTTTAATAATCATGGAAGATATTTTATTTACAACAATGGAGTGCAATGTTTCATGAGCAACAATTGCACCTTCTGATGTTTCTTTGCCAGGAACGAAACCCCCTATTCCTCAAAAATAATTGTAGACACAAGGGGATGTAATCGAAGATAAATAGGCCAAAAATTAGAGAAATTATTTGGGGAATTAATTTTTGGAATGATAGCAATATTAGTCACATTGAATTTTTTCAACATACCTCCTAACTTTCTTGATTCCTGCAATGCATTTAAGATATCAACCCCAATTAACTCCCAACACTTTTCATAAAAAATGGTAGTGAAACCATTAGGCCATGGGGCTTTATTAGGAAGCATGGAGAAAACTACCTTTTTTACTTCTTTGAGAGAAAAAGGAGCCAACAACAGAACATTATCTTCATGAGAAACCAAATTTGGGATAACATGAAGAAGCTCTTCTATTTCCCTTACTAGATTAGCATTGTCATTAGTATTTGTTGTTAATAAGGCAGAAAAAAATTTGACTCCTTCATTTCGAATCTCTTCCTCTTTAGTAAGAAAAACTCCTATCACACTATCTTGAATTGAGAAAATTGAACTTTTTGCTTTTTTAATTTGAGCTGATATGTGATTTTTTTTTGTATTCCTATCTCCATCTTTCAACCATAATTCTCTTGATTTCTACCTCCAGTAAACCTCCTCTCTCAATAACAACTCTTTCCATTCCTCTTGCAATTTACTCTATTCTTCAAATAATACACTATCAAGCCCATTAGCAATGATGCTTTCATTTACCTCTGCTAACCTTTTATACACCAAGTCTTTATACACAAAAACATTCTTGAAAACAAGCTGATTCCAAATTTTTAACTACTGCTTAACATGATTCAATTTCTTACTCAACTGACACATTCTAGAACCATGAGAAAAGGGTGCACTCAACCACCATTGCTTTATCAAACAAATAAGCTTAGGATGTCTAAATCACATTTCCTCAAACTTGAAAGAAGATTGAAACTTTGATTTTACTTTTTTTGCTATCAAATCAAGTGAGATAGCAAGATGATCAGAGGCAATAAAAGGTAATATTTCAAATTCCATCTCAAAATCATTTAAGATCCAATTTGGAGAAGTTAAGAACCTTTCTAATCTTTTCACAATTTGGAGGAAATTTTTCCTCCTATTTGTCCAAGTAAATCCCCCATTTTGTGGAATTACGTCCACTAAAGCATTATCTTGAATAAAAGAAACAAAATCCTCCATATCTTGTTTTGGAGGGCATATCCCACCTTTTTCCTCTAATAAACTTGTAATTGCATTGAAATCTCCTGCAAGAACAACTTTGTCTTGCCCCAACCCATCTAATTTTAGTTTCATAGTTTCCCACAACAAATTCTTACCTAATGTACTATTAGGTCCATAAACATTCAATAACCAAAACGATAAATCAAAATGATTAATCTTCATTAGATGCCAGTTATGGTCAAAATAAACATTACTAATGCTAACTATTTTAGCATTCCAAAGAGTAATCAAACCCCTTCAAGCTCCCTGAGATGACGAATGAGAATATTCCCATTTGTTCCACTTCTTACTAATAGCTTGAAAAGTCTCATCAGAAGTTTTAGTCTCTTGAAGAACAACTATATCTTCCCCACAAGCATCCAATTGATGCTTGACTTGGGACCATTTATCAGGGGCATTTATGCATTTGACATTCCATGATATTAGCCTCATTGCAACCTGAGAGAGCAACAATCTCTCCTTGGTCTTTTTTGTTTCAAACCTAAACCCAATTTAACATCTAATGTCGACTATAAGCCTATTGATATTTCCTCTTGTAACTTGGTAGCTAATTATTTTCTATCCCTTTTGGCAGGAGACATTTTACTTGAAGATGGAGATAACAGGGACTGAAATATTGATAACGAACCCTGATCATTTGAAAACTCCCCTTCCCCAAAAACCTTAGAAGCAATATCATCTATCATTTGTTCTCCTATAGTTAATAAGGCCTCATCAACAAATTTCTCAAGCTCCACCTCAAAAGACAAATTAGAGGAATGAACATTAGAATCGACAAAATCCATGTGAGACTGCAAAATGAAATTATCCTCATCAACTTGACCATAAAAAATATTTAACTTTTCTTCACATTAATTTGACAATCCAAGAGTTAGCATTGAAGCACGTTGATCCAATTGTTGTAAACTAACAAAATTGATCTAAGGAACCAAGATCTTGAGAGAATGAAGAAAAATATTCAAGGGATAAAATAATAGATTCTCCTAATCGGGCACAAAGGAAATGATAGTAGGCTTGAAGTGAAAACCAAAAAGCTTGCTTTCTGCCCCTACATTACTGAAACCAACTAATGGAAAAAAATTCCCTGTAGAAGAGGTGATCTATCATGGACACACTCTACCTCATCAGAATAAACTTCTTGAACACCCTCAGCTTCCCCCAATAAAACATATCTATAACAATAGCTATAATAATGACCCCCAACTAATTTCAACTCTAATTTTTTTGGAAACGCCCTATGATGTAACCCTACACTATAAGGAACTTGAAGATTAAACTGTGAGCTTAGATCAGTGAAATATTGGCACCACTTAAAATAGACAAAAAAACTTGGAGAAGAAAGAGAAATCAATCGTTCGCAACCAATCCTTGGTAGGAGTAGAAAAAACCACTATCAGTTTATCATTCAAAAGATTTACAAAGCTTTTGGATGAATACCTGTTGACGTCCATGTTCAAATCCTCAAAATCCACACACTTTTTTGAAGGATGAATAGGAAAATGGCAGAGAAAAAAAAATTGCTTTGGATTCTCAAAAACCACCTTCTATTTCCACAAGTCGTGGATTATCTTGATATTGATAACTGTCGGGAGGATCTTAGAAACATCAATAAGAACACAAAGCCTGACTGGCAATGATGGATTAGAGAAAAATTGCAAATCTTGATGCATAAAAATGCCTAACTGGTTGCCAAGGATATCAATAATACAAGTCGACTCTCTGTACTCCAAGGGTAAGCCTTTCAATTGAACCCAAAATGGAATGAAATTTAGTTTGAGAAGGGAAAAAATTTGGAGTCCAAAGGGTTGCAAATAAACCATTACCCTCACAAATCCAAGATCTTTTTTCTATAAACCGCATTCTTAGAATCTTTATTAAAAAAAATCACTACAAAGAAACCTTCCCCTTTATCTAAAAAGAAAACTTGATTAGATCCTTTTGAAGTTTGGAATATCCAATATTTCAAAAAATCAAGATTAGGAGTGAAATTCCAAAACTTACCAATGAGGGCCACATCCTTAAGATTGTTAATCTACGACTGAACCATGGCATGAGGGAGCATAACATTAACTTGATCACACCCGAAATTGATATTTTGTTTCAGTATCCACTCCTTGCCTTTAAAACCCAAATCCTTATCCTTCCCCTGCATATGGGACTTAGGATGAACTCTCTGCACAACCTCATTAATGCCATTAACATTCAGACCTAGAAGAACCTTCTTATTGATAATGATGCTATTTGGAAAAGTGAGAGGAGATCTCAAAGGAGTAGAAAATTTAGGGCAAACAACAAAAATGTCATTCGAGAAAGTGGCCGAACAAGAAAAATCCGAATTTGGAATGAAGGGAGCCCCAAAAGTACCAGGAACAGGAATATTATTGGGGAAAGTAGCTGGTCAATGGGAAGCGAGAATGACCTTATGACCACATGATCGACCAAAAGCCACATCAGCCCATGAGCGAGAAGAACTTGACGAATCTACAAGGGCTTATGAATCAGAGACACATATATCAAAGGGAAATTGCTTCTCCCTATTCAAAGTTGTCTTGGCATGCCATGTAGGGTGGAAATTCGTATTAAAAATTTTTGTAGCTTGGTGGTCAAGAATCCACAACCTGTTATGAAAAACACAACTAGGAAAACCCTTACATCCTTTAACTCTGCCAGAAATTTCCTTTTTCACCTATGAAGACAAATTTCCATAAAATCCCAAAGCTAGTCTATTGAAAATTGCACCATTAGCATTGGAAAAACTAGACGTTGGAGCCCTTCTTGCCCCCTTAGAAACCTTGGACCTTATAGAATGGACAAAAAAATTCAAAAAATTATCGTTAATGACAAAATTCAAACTCCATATTGAGCGGTCCTCCATCATGATTTATTTTATTCTAAGGTTATATATATCATTCATCGATTATTACTATTTATTGTTTGATTGTTCAAAGTGATATAGTGTTGAAATTTTATTCCTTATTCCTTTTGATAGTTTGAACAAGTTTATTTTTACTCTTATTTCTAGTCAATTATTTAAACTTTGTCAAAATGTTGTTTTTGGCTTGTTGCTAAAATTTTGAATTTGGAAACTTAAGAGTGGAAAAAATATCCATGAAGAGGATTTTCATCATGAAAATCCATAGAGTATGATTCTTCCCCATGGAATAATATGTTGAATTGCAACTAATTTTTCTTGTTGTCATTCACCAAGGACATATTTATATATTTATCCATTTTAATAGCCAACAAATATAAAATATATCACCCTGGATTGTCTAATTTTTTTGTCACATGGTTAGCATTATAGATATTCACATTCTACATAAATATTTTTTAATACAGTGTATTTTGTGTAATTGATATAGAGTATTAGGGTCCAACTCATATTTATATGAATTAAGTGCTTATGTTTCAACTTTTACAAGGAAACATAAGAAGTAATTAATAGTTCCACTTCATAGCTCAATTGATGTGTAGTGATATTGAAGTAGGAGTTCTAATGAGTCAAATATGAAATCTCCAATTTGTTAACTCTAGATAGTCATTTCTTTCATAATGTATTATCAATGTTGCAAGATTGATATTTTCTTTTGAATTTATAGTTGTATACATAATTATAACAATTTAGATTTATTTTTAATAAATTATTGAAGTTGGTGAAATGTTGTTTTTGGCTTTTTAAGATTTTTTATTTGAGAACTTAAGAGTGGCTCAAAATTTCTATGAAGAGGATTTACATCATGAACAATTATAGAGTATGATTCTAGGGCATGCAATGATAGGTTGAAGTGCAAGTACCTTTTTCCTATTGTCATTAACCAGAGACATATTTGTATATTTTCTTATTTGGATAGTCAACAAATACAAATTATATCTTGGTCTATAGTCAAATTTCTTTGTCACTTGTAGTTATAATTATAGATATTCACACCCTACATAAGTATGTTTCGACACCATGTACTTTGTATAATTCATATATAAAGAATAAGTTCCCAATTCATAGTTATATGAATTAGTTACTTCTGTTTCACCTTTTGCAAGACCACTTAAGAAGTAATCAATAGTTTCATTTCATATTTGAATTGATGTGTAGTGACATTGAAGTAAGAGTTCTAATGAGTCAAATAGGCAATCTTTGAACAACATTGTACTTAAATGTGTTGATTCTTAATAGTCCCTTTTTTCCTAATGAATTGTCAATGTTGGAAGATTGAGATTGGATTTTGAATTGATAGTTGTTTACATCTATCATTTTATTTCTCCTATCCCTAGTAGTCCTTTTATTTTCTTCATTTTTCAATATAAAAATTAGTTTTCATAATACTCAAATTCAAAAGAGATGTTGTAACTATGATCTATGTGCAATAATTGCTTACTAAATTGCCTTGTCTATTATCTATTTAATTTTCTTAGCTCTTCATCCTCTGCAATAAATGAGTCACATTGTTATTACAATATCATTGAAACTAGAATTATTTGAGTTTATCTAATCTCATTTATCTAGTTTTTTTTCTATGCAAATTCTATAAATGTTCATAACATTTTATAAGATTACTCTAATATCATATGATCATACTATCAAATTGTTTAATATGATAAAATAGATTTAATATTAATACATATTTACTCATAACATCTTCTAATCAATTGCACCATATGTAATGACCTAATTAGTGATTTATATATGCATTCAAATTTGTTAAATAAATTTAACTTGAAAAACAATTAAATCTAACTACATACACTAAAATAAAATAACAATGGATATAAATAATTATAATATAAACAATACATAAAGTAGTATGATTATTTATATATATTTTGAAAAAACAACACAATTGCATTGAAAGAATTGAAGATTAACAAGTAAAATTCTAGGAATCATCAAGCACAATTACTCTAATATTTTTAAGTTGATTCTATTTTGAATTCCTTTTATATTACTAAAATTTGAGATATTGAAATAATATTTTTTAGTAATTTTGTTGGAAATTTGGGATTGGAAGGGTCATTTGCACATAATAATTTTCAAATATTTGATAGATTTTTAGCAAGTTAGATGGAGAATAATAGTTTCAAGTACATGAGTAGATAATAAATAGCTCTTGAGGTGGTTATTGTATTTATGGCTAGCAAACTTCTTCTTTTTTCTTGAAAGGGGTAAACACTTTTGACTCGGAACTATGAATTGGTGAGGTCACAAATAGGGGACCTCATCTCCAATATAAACACTCAATAATATAGCCCAATGGGGTTTGAACATTGATTGCAAGAACAACAACACCACAACTTAACCATCACACTATTCCAATGTCAGAATTTACAGCTAGCATTCTTATTTTTATCATCTAGATGACATTTCTTTATAACCCCTTTATGCCCTAGTTTGTAATTTTCTTAGATTTAATAATTATGGTCAATGAAAACTAGGATAGATAGATTCATTTTTTGTTACAATACAAAATAGAGACTTGCTCATATTTACTCATTTTATGTGCATTTTTGGGGTTTAGACTATTTTTATTATTAGATTTCTCATTTTCTAGATTATATTTTTTATTTCCCCTACATGATGATGTGTTGTTTCCATTTAAACACCAATATATTATATTTTTTGCATCTCAAGACCATTATTGGATTTAGGATGGCTCATTATAAACATCTACAAATATGATATATCAATTCTCTAAATCTAAGAAGATTTAGAGAAATGTCTTATATGTTGTAGAAATCAAAACCATATCTAGAAAATGAGGGATCTATTATAAAAGTATAGTATAAACCCACCAACAAGGCAAATACAATTAAGAAAATAGATACTTTGCATCTTTATGTACAAACATGTTGACTCTATTAATCCTAGTTTGTATAGACCATATATTACCCAGTATTTTTTTATTGTAAGTCATGCCCACATGTTTCTATATGTAAGCTTTAAGGCTCCATGTTTCCAAAATTTCAGTTTAATATCTTTGCAAAGTCTCTTGTTATTCTCTCTTTTTAGCAAAACGTTTATTTTCCAAACCTTTTTTGGCAAGTGTGTTACTTCATGAACCTACCTTTCATATAAAAGAGATTTCTCAAGTAAGCCATTTGTCTTTCTTTTTGACAATTTTTATTTTGTACAAACTTACGTTTATCTTCTACTTGTGGTTTCACCATTTTCCCTAGTTTGCTAACTTTGATTTTTTTAAAGCTTTATGTCTCCTATTCCCTTCCTCTTAGCATATTCTTTAATTCATAAATAGTTTTATTTGCTGAAAATACACTACAATCCTTCCACATTTGCAACTTCCTATCCACCACATCTTGAGCTACACATCTTCCTTGTTTCATTCACAATGGATATATTCAAGTAGCAACTATAGTAGAAAGTTGTGTCACTAAGGTAGTTGAAAAATTGCTGCCCTCAAGCCTAAAAAAAAAATTTAACTCGCAATCGACATTTTCTTTTAAACAGGTACAAAATTGATGTCTCAAGTTCTAGAATCTAGTAGCTCTAACACCCAACTACTTTTAGATCCACTTTTCATTTACTATGAATACATTTAAGCAACAATTATAGGGAGATTTGTTCTAGTTTATCTAAACTTTGGAAAAAAAACTTATGTAGAGTTTTGTCATATTTTTCCTATAAACTCTGGAGACTTATTCTCATTGACATTGTTGACAACACAACACAATTTGTTCCAAATATTGAAGTAATTCACTCACCATGCTTTCAACCACTTTTTTGTCACCTTATAACCCTCAAAGTAAAGAATGTACAGAATCCTTCATATATTCTCTAATATTCATATTAAAAGTTTTGATAACAAGCTAAATGTAGGGTTACTTCTCCAAAGCCATTTTCTAAAATATATAGTTTTAATGCAATTACATAGAGCGCATCACATTTCACTTTCTTGTATCTTTGATATAGCCCCCATGGATCATTGTTGCTTCCTTTATCATCCTACATGCAGAAAATACAAGTGACTCTTTGTTACTAAATCTGAACACTAGTAGAAATCTATTTATGATTTACATTTAACCAACATTCCAAATGGAAAATTTATTTGAATAGTCGATATATTGATTTTGATAAAAACTAAAAGTTCAAATTGAAAAAGACCAAATGTAAATATGTCAAAATTGAAATTTTATTAACATGGTTGACAAATTTATTAAATAATGGAACCTTAAAGGTCTTATAATTTAGGTTGAATTATATTAGTTATAGAAATATTATCTATTTTAATCTTCTCTCTCAAGAAAAATGAAGCTTGTTTCTTCAATTGAGTGAGAAGCAAACTACCCATTATAATTTTGATCCTTAACTACTCATCATTATTGTTCATGTAAACATTTGCCTCAAAATAATATGTGAATTGAAGGCTTCACAAGATATAGAAGAGCCAGTATAGGAATCAATAATATGTAGGGAAACAAACATATGGGCGCAAACAAATGATGTTTCTTTCAATTTAAAAATTCTCATTGATCTTGCAAATTATCACTAAAATTTATTGTTGAAATCCAAAAATTCATACTCACATAGCACTTTTAGAACATGGTATCAATATCTATCAAAGGATAAAGCAATAAATAATTGTTTTAGATATTATTGTTGCAACTTCTTTGGTAAGCACATATGAAAATGCAAAAGCATAGATAGCCATGAGTATTTTTTCCATAATGCCATCTTAAAGTGTTTGAATTACATAATATTTCTTATTTTCTTGGAAACAAATTTTCCAGACTAAAAAATTCCAACATAAAAGAAAAACAAAAAAAGAATATTCTGACTCAAACTTACTTTCTTCAAAATGACTATTATTCTTTGAAATTTGACATATGTAATCACTTTGCGTAGTGAAAATTACAACCACAATCACTGCTGAAACTTCACAACTACTTGTGCATGTAGCCTCTTCAATAATGAAAGAAAAATAAAATCAAACATCCAACTTGCATGTTCTCATATGCCCATATATCTTATAATTTCTACTTATTCTAAGTCAAGTTGTAGAAATCTTTTTTTTTTTAGAAGATGACATATTAAAACAAATATTAAATCTTAGTCTTGGCATATCTAAATCTCTAAATACCCACATTTTTTTATGAAGAGAAATAAACAATTATATAAACTTTTAATGAAGTGCATTTGATTCAGTTCACAAATTTAATGAAGTCTTTAAACATACTCCCACTTAATGACATTGAAGACTCATTCCACACTGAATTATTTTTATATTAATTTTTATCGCCAACTTATTTAATGTCATTGAAGACATTAATCTTAATTATCATCACTTTTCACTCATGACTATATTCACACATTATGTTGTACTCAATAGACAATGTATTGGAAATAATAATAATAATAAAATAATTTAATTTCTACATTACACTAACTGTTTACAAACTTAGTAAATGGAAGAAAAAAAATGCTAATTAAAAAATTATTAAATGGAAAAAAGAATAAATGATAATTAAAAAATTATTAAATGAAAAAAAAATACTTTTTAGACTATAAAATTGTTGCTATATTTTTAAAATCTATGTTTGTCCATTGTCAAACCAATAAAAATAAATTGCATCTAACCCATGTCTTTATATCCTGCATATCAAAAGAACTAATAATAGATTAAAGTTAAAAGAAATGCACTCAAATTCACGACACTTAAAGACTAATGGTTACTCATTTTGTGGGGAACAAAGCTATAAAATGAGCATTTCAGATTTATCGATGGGTTTGTGAGTTAGCACCAAATATACATAAAATATTACAAATAATATCTAACCATCGAACCATCAAATTTGGATGGATTTAAAGAAATTTCATGACTTAGACATAGTCTGACATGACTAGAAATCATATTTTTTTTGGAGAGCTCCTCTTTCATTTGGCGCCATCATCTTCACCTGTGAGCACAAATTCGAATATGGTATCATCAACTATGTAAGTGTAGACACTTAAAATTGTCTTGAGCTTATGACACCATTTTTTGACTAATTTCTCGTCCAATTTTTCATCTAAATCTAATTCTTCATGTAACCTTAATTCTTCATCTAATCTTAATCTAATTTCACTCTCTTCACACATACATAATTAAATAATTTCCATTATTTAACTATACTAATATCCTCCATTTCATTAATCCATCCGATTATATAATTATTAACATGGCTTAAACTAAATAAATATTTTTATTTATTTAATCTCACTAATCTAATAATTAATTAAATTATTTTTAATTTAATTATCCATGGTTTTTTTTAAAATGATTTTTAATTTTCAAAAAATTAACTCTTACATCTCTCCCTCTTTTTCTCTAATATCCTCCATTTCATTAATCCATCCCATTAAATAATTATTACTTAATTATTTAATTGCTAACATTGCTTTGGATTAAATAAATATTTTTTTCTCACTTAACTCTCACTAATTTATTTATTTAATCTATTAAATAAATAATTTTATTTATTTAATCTTACTAATCTAACAATTAAATAGATTTTTTCTCACTTAACTCTTCCATTTCCTCGAATTTCTCAAATGAACTCTTACATCTTTCTATTTCAAAATTGAGAAACTCTTCCATTCATCTATTTTGAAAATGAGGAACTCTTCCATTTTCTATTTTGAATCTGTCCATTTCATCATCTTCTCATCCACAAATTCAGACTTTAAGCTCTTCATTTCTCTAACCACCATATTCAAATCATTGCTGAATTCAGACTTTAAGCTCTTCATTTCTCTAACCACCATATTCAAATCATTGTTGAATTTAGACTTTAAGCTCTTCATTTCTCTAACCACCATATTCAAATCATTGTTGAATTCAGAATTTAAGCTCTTCATTTCTCTAACCACCATATTCAAATCATTGCTGAAATTATCATCTTAACCATGTCTTCAATCTTTTGCTATCCCCAAAATATCTTAAATCTTCAAAAACAAAGGAGAGAAGAACAATGGAGATCAACCAATGAAGGTATCAAAGTATAATTTTCTTTGTTTGTTTGCATTCAATTCTCTTTATGTTGATTTGTCCTTCATTGTTTTGGATTTGATCTTATAAGCTTACTTCTAATGGTTTGGTAGTTGCCTATTGAAAGATCACTCCATTGACTATATAAACAAGAGCTGCAGGGCAGCGAAGTTCCTACCAAAGGTTGGCTTGCATTGAAAGATCACTCCATTGACTATATAAACAAGAGTTGTAGGGCAGTGAAGTTCCTGCCAAAGATTGGCAAAACAGTCTATATCGTTTTAGATTAAATTTTGTTGAACTCAGGTGGCTTTTGTAGAACTTCAATGTTTTTATCAATCGATAGAAAGTACTATTTTTGGCTTTTGTAGAACTTCAATGTATTTATCAACCGATAGAAAGTACTATTTTTGCTTAGTAATTTCATTGTTTCTTTGCGCATTTACGAAGAATTGCACATTATCACTAAAACATATGCATCATTATTAATAAAGGACAGTAGATGCTTAACTATGTTTCACTTCAGATTACTGGGTAGCAAATGCTCACAATCTGATACTGCAAAAAGAGAACTATGTTTCTCACTTACCATTAGATCTGCATTGAGTACTAGATCCATGTTTTATATATGCATCTGCCAAGAATTTTCCTAGTTTCACCTGAGACTTTGTTGTTAGATGAAGTTTGTCCCCCATAAGTACAAGGCCATTGGCAGCAACACAATAGACATTGTG
Source organism: Sequoiadendron giganteum (assembly GCA_007115665.2). Taxonomy (NCBI): domain Eukaryota; kingdom Viridiplantae; phylum Streptophyta; class Pinopsida; order Cupressales; family Cupressaceae; genus Sequoiadendron; species Sequoiadendron giganteum. The sequence goes on along the minus strand of CM021104.1, from coordinate 506,328,918 downwards.
AAAGCTTACCCAACAGTGCTTTCCTAATTTTTTGTACAGGTTCACTATATGGAGGGTCACCCATGGTTATAGCAACCTGTCAGAGACAAAAATTAGAATTAGAAGATCACCAAGAAGATTGTGCATTAATCAAGCCAACCATCAATAATTTCCGTTTACCTTAAAGAAAAGTAAATCAGGCTGTTGTAGATCAACACAGATATCATATATAAGTCTCTCAAGATTTTGTTGGTAACTATCAGTAGTTTCCTCAGAGTTGACATCACTTTCACCCAGATACCATAAAAGAGACCTTAACCTTTAGAACTTCCATTGTTGTATCCAAGAGCTGCTTATCTTCATGAGATGGCCTTAAAATGTTTTCTAGAATTCTCACTAAAAATTCCATGCACCTATAGTTTAAGATCATTTTAACAGGACATGTGTTAATTGGCATGTCTGAATTTTCAAATGTAAAATCTTCTTGAGAAACAGATCCAACACTTTGTACTAACAATGCTCTATGAGTATCCTGAACTTTTCCCTAGCTAACACTCGAGCTCAAAACTTTTTGACAAAGTTACTTCAACAACCCATTTTTTTTCTTTATATCATGCATTTTTGTTTTATAATTGTTATTTAGTTTTTGTTTGTTTTAGTTTAATATTTTATAGTTTTTAAATTTCATTTAATTAACCGAAAACATCAACGAAACAAACAATTCATTAAATTCTAAATCGAAAACCATAAAAAATAAACCTAAATTCGACACATTTAAAATTTAGAAATTTCAAAACCCTAAACCCTAGGTTCTAAAAAACATAGGTCCTTAAAAAATAATTTACCTAGACTGTTAATCCTTGGACCTAAACCCTAAAACGTAAACTAAAACCCTTTTTTTAGGTTAAAGTCAGGTTAAAGCTAGGGTACAATTAGGGTTTGGGTTAAGATTTAATATATAGTTAGAGTTCAATTACAATTAGGGTTACGATTAGGTTTAAGTTTAATATTAGAATTCAATTACCTGGTTAGGGTTCAATTAAATTTGGAGTTCAATTAGGTTTAAAATTCATTAAGGTTAGGGTTCTAAGATAAATATTCGAGTAAGGGTTGAGGTTAGGGTTTGTATTCAACTAGGTTTAGAGTTAGGGTTAATAATTTCTATTAGGGTTAGGGTTAGGATTACGATTATAATGAATTAAAAGCTAAGATCAAGGTTAGGGTTGGAGTTAGAATTAGGGTTCAATTGGTGTAGGGTTAGGTTTGGGGTTAAAATTAAATTAGGATTAGGGTTATGGTTGTAATTTTGGTGAGAGTTAACATTCAATCAATATTTAATTAGGGCTATGATTAAGTTTTATATGCAGTTAGGGTTAGGGTTCAACTAAGGCTATGATAGGATTTAATTAAAATTAGGGTTTAGGGTTAGAGTTCAAGTTAGAATAAATTAGGGTTCAAGTTATAATTAGGGTCTATGGTTCAAGTTAGAATTAGTGTGAGTGTTAGGGTAAGGTTTAGAGTTAGAATTCAAGGGATGCAATTAGAAATAGTGTTATTTATAAAATCAAGTTGGGTTTATGTATATTGTTTAAACTTTATATGTTATATTCGATCTCATGGAACAAAGTTTTTTGGAGCTATTAATTACAAAAATATTTAAAAAATTCTAATATATAATAAAATACTATTATAAACCCTAAAACATTCCATACTTTCACATGTACAAATATGATTTCATTGTACAACTAAATTTAAATTTAGTGAAGTCTTTGTGTACTTAAAGAAGCCATTTTCAACATGTCAATAGAGCTCAAGCCCATCTTTGTAAATATTTTGTATGTATTGCAACTACCGAGTTAGCATATATCTATGTGTCCCTTTGAATGTCTTTTATTAATTTTTTATTCTTATCTAAATAGTATGCTTTGTAAAAAATGAATGAGATTATAAATTAATGTTAGTGTTAAACTTATAATTTCTTCTTAACTACTTTGTCCCACTATAAAGAACTTGTGTCTCTTATCATGAAATTTGAAATTTTAGATAAATGAAATTATGCCCTCGCATTTAATTAAATTCTATGTCATACTTGATAAATACACATGTAAATTCACAATCGACATACCTTAGCTCTATAGATATACTCTTGTTGGGAAACAACCACACCTATGAGTAAATGTCCCCTCGCCCCAAAAGATAAAGCTCTAGAGACCCATAAAAACTTAGAAAAATAAATTACTTATTGATGAATTAGTTAATTAATGACAGGCTTGATATTTATGAGCTCCATTGAGCACCCTTGTCTAACAATAATCCTTTAATATAAATAGAATCTAGTATAATTTTACTTGAATTAAAATACATGGTTTTCATCATTTACCCATTTTCACACTCATTCTTGAGTTGTTCATAACCTAAATTATCTTGGGGACCTTTCAGGTTCTCTTTTTCCACCTTTATATATGCAATAGAAGACACTCTAAACAACCCTTAACCTCCTGTTAACACCCAATTTGAGAAATTAAAGTTATATATCTACATGTGTCTTATTTTTCATTCTTTAGTCCTTTACTTATAGAAATTAAATGGTTCATCGCCTCATGTTCATAGTCTCTATTTCTAATCTTCTTATTTAATTTTTCCAATAATGATCCAAAGAAGCCTCATTGTTGATATCATAGCCTTTTGTGAGCTCTCAATTCTCGATACATTTTATCCAACTCCTAGTTTAAGTGTTGATGGTGATTTATTTAAATAAATCTTAAGTCTTTACCTTAATCCATGTGGTTTTATTTATTTTAAATAAATCAATTAATGCATATCATCAAATTTAGCTATAGTTTAATTATCAAGTGATATCTAGCTAAAAATAAGTTTATGGATTCAATTTAATGTGTACATGCTATGGATTTTTAATGTTATGGATTTTTTAATGTTATAAATTGAATGGTCTTCAAATGAAATGGATTTTGAATTTGTGCACATTCAATGTGATTTTTAAATAGCTTTCAAATTGTGTCCATTATTTAATTAGTTTGTTGATATACATATTTTTAATTGTTTAACATGTAGTTTCCATTTGGTTACATTCACATGGATCATGTATTTAACATAGAGGATTTTATGCCTAAACCACAAATTCATGTAGATCCCATAGATCCAAACCCACCACCACAACAAAACCCCACACCTCCAAACTCTCAACCTCCCAATCCCCCACCCCCCATAGTAGATCAAGATCAGTTGAGAGAGAATTAGGGAAAATCTTATTGTGATTTAGGGAAATATAGATTTGATAAAAAATGAGCCTAGAATCCCCCCCCTATCTCGCACGATTTATATCTACGATGCAAACTACTATCAATTTTGTTTGATCTATTGATGCAGACTTAGATAGGTTCCATCAATGGAGAGAAGAGAGGAGAAAATTATATGCAAGATTGTCTTATAAAGAAATTAATGACCTTAAAATTACCAAACAAGCCATGTGCCAATATTTTTTTAACCTCCAAACAGACCAACCAATTCCACCCACCAAAAAATGAATTTCAATTTTATGGTGTAGGCACCCCTAGATAGCTGCACATTTTTGGGATAGATGGTGGATGGTGTTTGATAGTCCACCACATGGCAATTCTGAGGTGCCCCTATACTTTTTGAGAAAGTTATGGGTTGAGTTTGAGTTGGGTTTAAAACCCAAATATTTTAATATGAAGTCATTTCAGGGAGTTGGGTATGGCATGCCCCAACATAGATTAGGAGCACGTGTTGATCCTCAACGACATTCTCCAATTTATCCTATTGTTCCCCCTCCTTCTCATGGTTTTCCCATTGCATTTCAAAAACATACCATGTTATCCACATTAGGAGCATTGAGTTCACTTTCAGGTCATCTCACTCATTAGACTACACACATGGCGGCTGAAGTGGTCAATAGAGAGCATGGAGGCTCGGGCAATAGGAATACTCAAGCATCCACTTCAGGTGACCCACATGTGTCTGGGATAGAGGCATATATGGATTTACTATATTTTGAGCATCATCCTACACAGGTATGTTCATCTTTTGAACTTTTTTTTTTTGAAATGTGCAAAATTCATGTAAATAATAACATCAAATTATATATATAATACAATATTAATTCAATAGGTGTCTGGTGTAGATGCATGATCACACAATGCCTGAAACTCAAAAATGATCGTGTCTATATGTCGAGTGTTGTAGATCTGGGCTCACCTTTTGGTCAAGTACTTGAACCAATATATATTAAATAGTTTGTGTGGATATATCTAATTTATTTTGAATGTGTAAACATGTGTGAATTGATATATTATATCTAGATGCAGGGAGGTCATATGATACCAAGTACTGACCAACCACAAGTTGTGGTGAGTGCTTCTGAGCCATCATCAGCTTAGGTGCATGCTTTCAAAAGTTTATAAATTTTGAATTGAATACACATCATAGATCTAATTTTTTTTTTTCATTTACATACACATGCGTGAATGACTATACAAACTGTTGTACATCTATATGCAGGGATTTCATGAGATACCCATTGCAGGTGCACCTGAGACATTGTTAACATTTATGCATGGGCATTCTCAGGTGCATGATCATGAGGTCATATCATTCGAGTTTGTAAGCTTTACTAAATCTCCTAAACAATTTTTACGGATCTTTTATATATATATATATATATATTCGAGGTTTTAACATATTGTTTTCTTTATATGAATATGCAGGATATAGTAGATCCGGCATTTGGATCTTCTCAAGTGACAGTTATGCTACCTGTTGAACAAAATGTGTCAGTAGATTCACATGATCATATGGTAATTTATGCATACTAAAAATTATTTTTATTGTATTTACTAGATATTTACTTAAATTTATATTTTTATCTAAAAGTTTATATTTTCAAGTTTAAATATGTTTAATTATATCAAAATTTCTAAATAACTTTAAATCTAATTTCAAGTTTCTTGGAATCTTTTACAACATGATACAGGTACATCTAGTCCACATGGAGCAAAGAAGAGACTTGATTTAGCTGATCGCCCTAATAGTTAGATGGTTTTAAATTTTATGGACTATAGATCTCTAGTTTTATTTAAATATATGTGTTGTACTTGACATATACATTTTGAACATGTTATTTCATGGACTATTTCACATACATTATATTGATTAATATGATCATTTTTGTGTTTATTTATATCAGTTGACTTTAATATGATGATTATATATATGCACTCAATTATGATCATGTTATGTTCATTATGATGATTATATGCACTCATGTATGTATAGATAATTTATCTAATTTTCAAGTAATACATGCACTATATAAATTCTTATCTCTAGAATCAAATTTCATATATATAATTTATCACATGGTTAGGTGACAAATTAAAAAATTCCTTAAATAGTTTAGATTATATTCATAATAAATTAAGGGTAGGTAATTTTAACTATTTTCTAATTCTAGCAAATGTTTGAATCAATAAACAAAAATCTATCTCCTTGTATGTATAAAATGTATAATCTATACAATTGAACAATTATATAAAATGTGGTAAATACAAGACATGAAATGTATAATCTATAAATTTGGAACAAGATATTTAAAAAGTGACTAATAAGTTCATTGAAGCTCATACATCTAACAAACATATATAATGTATATTGATGTTTAATACAACTATATAACATTATGAAACATATATTTGCACATGCATATACAATTATTTAGCTTATCAACTTTTAGGTGAAGACCGAAAATTGATATTTACATAGTCTCTTGATAAAATAATTTTTCAATGACAATCACATGGTAGATCAACTTGATGAGAACCTGCAAAAATAATTAATGTAAGTAAAGTAACTATAATTTTTATGAGTCATTTAAGTAAATAATTCATGCGAGAAAAGAACAATATATAGTAAAAGTTACAAAATTGGATCTTATAAATTCCATACAAATTCAAATGATGTTTTCCATAGGATGGATTAAGGGGACCTAACAAGATATAGCTTAAGGGGGGTCCTAAGAGAATGCCTTAAGGGGAGTTAAGAGGATGGCTTAAGGGGATGTAAGTGGGTGGATTAAGGGGAGTTGATAGAATGAATTAAAGGGATGTAAGAGGGTGGATTAAGGGGATGCATGTCATGAACCCTAGTATATGGCTTAACAGGTCCTAAGAGGATGGCTTAAAGGGAATTATGAGAGTGACTTAAGGGATGCAATACTGTGGATTAAGGGTATGTAATAGGATATGACGTAAGGGTCCTTTAAGAGGATGGCTTAAGGGGATGCAAGAGGGTGGATTAAGGGGAGTTGATAGAATGACTTAAAGGGGTGTAGGAGGGTGGATTAAGGGGATGCATGTCATGAACCCTAGGATATGGCTTAATGGGTCCTAAGAGGATGGATTAAGGGGAATTATGAGAGTGACTTAAGAGATGAAAGATTGTGGATTAAGGGTATGTAAGAGGATTTGACTTAAGGGTCCTTTAAGAGGATGGATTGAGGGGATTGAACATGGTGGATTAAGGGGAGTTGATAGAGTGACTTCAAGGGCTGCAAGAGGTGGATTAAGGGGATTTGATAGAATGAATTGAATGGGTGTAAGAGGGTGGAAACCCTAGAAACCCTAGAAACCCTAGAACCCTAAGAGTCATAAAATGATTTGACTTAAGGGGAGTTGATAGAATGAACCCTAGAAACCCTAGAAACCTAAACCTTAAACTATATGACCTAAAGACTAGGAGATGAACCCTAAACCCATAAAACCCATATAGATTTGTTATTCTAAGCATCTCATGAACCCTAGAAACCCTAAAACCTAAACCATAGGACCTAAATCCTAGGAGATGATCCCTAAACCCTTAAAACCCACATATATTGGTTATTATAAGCATCTCATGAACCCTAGAAACCCTAAACCCTAAACCATAGGACCTAAATCCTAGGAGATGAACCCTAAACCCTTAAAACCCATATAGATTTGTTATTCTAATCATCTCATGAACCCTAGAAACCCTAAACCCTAAACCATAAGACCTAAATCCTAGGAGATGAGCCCTAAACCCTTAAAACCCATATAGATTTGTTATTCTAAGCATCTCATGAACCCTAGAAACCCTAGAACCCTAAACCTTAAACCATATGACCTAAAGACTAGGAGATGAACCCTAAACCCTTAAAACCCATATAGATTTGTGGATTAAGGGTATGTAAGAGGATTTGACTTAAGGGTTCTTTAAGAGGATGACTTAAGGGGATTCAAGAGGGTGGATTAAAGGGAGTTGATAGAATGACTTAAGGGGAATTAATAAAGAGACTTAAGGGGATGCAAGAGGATGGATTAAGGGTACATAAGGGGATGGCTTAAGGGGTGTTGAGAGAGTGACTGAAGGGGATGCAAGAGGATGGATTAATGGTACATAAAGGGTGTTGAGAGAGTGACTTAAGGGGATGAAAGAGGATGGATTAATGGTACATAAGGGGATGGCTTAAGGGGTGTCGAGAGAGTGAATTAAGGGGATGCAAGAGGATGGATTAATGGTACACAAGGGGATGCAAGAGGATGGATTAATGGTACATAAGAGGATGGCTTAAGGGGTTTTAAGAGAATGGCATAAGGGGATATGAAATCAATTATAAACTTTCTATAAAATGAATATGAATTAAATTTAGTTTTATATTTATACTCTCAACTAAATTTTTCTACAACTATATATAGTTACCTATCTCTAGATTCAAATTCCATTGTAATAAGAGTGCATCTCCTCTCTTTTTTGTAAAGCATCTAGTTTCAAGGGAGACCTAAAATAAAAAATGATATAAAAATTTAATTAGGAAATGACTAAAGAAAAATATATATATCAACTAAATATATATGTACAACTAGATATACTTACCAATATTTATTTAATTTGTTGTATCATCTGCATCCTCTCTTTTTTGTAATGGATCTATGATTGTCTCATGATCATCCACTGAAAGTGTCCATAAAACTTTATTAGCAAGCCTCCCTTGATATCTAACTAGTTTTATATTGGTTGCCAAAATCAAATGTGAATAATGTATAATCTTCTTGTGTTTTTCATAATCTTCAAATGCAGGCAAGCCATTCTTTCTTATCAAATATTTTCAAAGCTAGGTGCCAACAACAACCACTGAACCAATTGGATACTCAAAGTTATCATCATCCACTCTAGGATGTACCAACTTATGTTTTCTCTCAACACATCTAGCCAACCAGTACTCCATCTCCTCTTCATTCCCCTTAGGTGCAACAACAACATACACATGTCCTGCAAAAATAGATACAAAATTCAATAAAGAGTGAATTATATTTAATTAACATATAAACATGCATACATATAAAATTCAATTTAATAAATAATGTACCTTCTTGTACAAGATCAGAAACATGATTTTAATCATCTGATGTGAATGCTTGATTATCCTCAATTGTCACTCCATGTTGAAAATGTGTTGATGTAGGTGTTAAGGCTCTTTGTTGCCATTGTTCGACCCATTCCGTATTTTCACATGCCTCCTAATCACCTAAAATACAAAATTGATAAAATCATGCCAACTCCCTTGTCCATATTGTCCATGTGTTTGCATTTGAACTCTTAAATGAATGCCATTTTGTAGATCCATTAAATGTTTCACAATCTTGTCGAGAACAAATATCATTTTCTTCAACTAACCAAAAGAAGTGGAGAATTATTGAGCTCTCACTTGTTCTTGTAGATAATTTGGTATTGCACCAATCTACAATTGCACATGCATCTCTAAATTTCGTAGCATCCTCAAATTTTAGTTGCTCTCTAATAAGAGCTCTTTTCACACATGCACTTGCTCCATCGTGTTCTTCCTTACCATGATCGACTTCAAAAAAACTCCATATGTGTTGGATATTATTTTCCTTATGAACTCTACATAACCAATAAAAAATTCTATCAGTTTTGAATTGACCTGTGCAATTATCCGACCATATAAGATGTTCTAGCATTTGAATTCCTCTTTCTTTTAAATTTTTGTAAAATATATCAAAACAATATTGAACAAACTTAGATGAATGCAATTCATTATCACTTACATAAAAATGGTACTCTCTCAAAAAAATTATATTATCTTCTCTACTATCATCTGCATGTCTATAAACAATATGAACAAAAATAGCTACTTGCACTGAATTATAATATTGTGATTGAATTTCTTCTTGTGGAACAAGAGTATAATTTTTAGAAAAATCAACAACTGACAATATAGTTCCAATTGGGAATGTGTTTTTACATAAAAGAAATTGGTTATCAAGCCAATGAGCATACTAAGAGTGTTGAACATGGGTAAGTGCACCAATCTATGACACAATTTAGGTGCCAAATTGAAAAAACGATCAAAAAAATGCTGAAATAAGGCCTTTGGCGCACACCAAATGTAAAAAAACATTTGGTGCATGCCAAATGTCAAAAAAAAATTTGGTGCATGCCAAATGTCTAAAAATACATTTGGCATGCACCAAATGTATTTGTAGACATAAAATGCAAAAGTCGGGTTTGGAACCCTCATTTTGTCTTCAACTTGCGGCTTGTGAAGGAAGATTTCAGGTTTGCAACTGGCGCTCACCAAATCTCCTCCATTATTTACATCCTTAGCTTGCCATTTTCCACAAGAATGTCGCCAACACGTCGGAGAGGTCGAAGATTGCAAAGAGGTGTGTATTTTTATTCTATTTATTTCGAATTTGATTTGGAATGCAACTTTAAATAGATTTTTATAATAAAACTTTGTTCTAATTCTCAAGGAATGAATCTCCACCTCAAAACATTGAGAATTCACAATCACCCCCTCATCAAGAGCCTCCTATACAAGAACAACCCGAAACCCCTCCATCAATTCATAGGCATCCTCAAGGAACACAAGAAAATATTCAAAATCAAATTGAAAACAATAAAAGAGACATTCAACAATTAATTGCAAGATTAGCCGAGCATGCCGAAACCCACCCTTGTAGGAGAGGGATTGTTGAATCATTGAAGTCAATTTTAACTCATGTAGGAGAAATGAGTGAGCAAATGAGTTTTTGGTCAACTAAGAGAGATGAGATGAGGCAATTTTATGCTAATGGTTTGTCATATGCAGATGTCAAAAAACTAAAAATTAGCAAAGCCGAGTTGTGTGCCCTATTTAAAGACCAAAAAGCCAATGAACCTTTGTCCCATGCATGCAGGAGGTTCCCCATCCATTGGTGCCACCATAATTTAATTAGAAACAAATTTTGGGAGCGATGGTGTATGTTATTTGACCAACCTCCATGCAATAACCATGAGGTGCCACAATACTTTCTGAGGAAACTCTATTACGAGTTTGTCCTCAATAAAATGCCAAACTATTTTGACATCTTGGACTTTCAGGGTAGAGGTGGGGGCTCCACACACTATAGAACTATTGCACGACGTAATCCATAGTTGGCACCGAGAGCCTTGGGCAGACCCATGGTGGAGCATGTCGTTGTTCCTTCCATTGTTAAGGATAGTGTAGAGGTGGACATGATGAAGTCAATTGGATCACCCACCTAGACCATTTTACAGTGTGCGAGTCCTCTAGTAGAGCCTAGTGTGGAAGAGACGTGTAAGCCCCGGGCTCCACCCCACCATTGTGGTGCTTTTGGTGTTGTTTGCACGTACAATTATCAGGGTGCTCATGATGTAGCTACATAGCCTACGTCAGTTGTAGAGGCGATGGCTTTCACAGATGATATTCTGAATGATACATTCAGCATTGACACTTAGGTAAAATTTAGCAAGTTATTTTAATGTTTATTAAAATATATTTTGAAATTTAAGAATAACTAAATTAGTAGAATTTTGATATGATGAAATTTCAGGGTTGGACTATTCATGAGGGATGCTCTATTCCTACAGACCCTTATACATTCTCGATGATGAGTCCACAGGTATGCAACTATTATTATTGAATTTGAACAGTTGAATGTTATATTTGAATGTTTGTCTCATAACATGCTTTGGATTTCAAACAGTTTCCTGGTGCACCTTCTTCCTCCACACCTCGTGATTCATATCCTCAAACAACGTACACTTAGGTAGCCTTTATTCATTAATATGGTTGTAAATCTATGTTAACTAGTTTTCATAATTTTGCGTATATACAAATCTAAAAAATTGATGAGAAACACAAACATTGCATTCAAGTATTCCTTGATCGTGTCACATTATGTTCTCCTATATCAATATGATACCTGAGATATTGTTTCATTTGCAGCTGTTGACAAGAGATAGCCCTGGTGATGTTGGTGGCACGATGGACCATGGATTTGCTACAACAATAGCCTGTTCTGATCCATTGAGAGAGGTATGGAATAGATTAGTCGATTTGACATTATATTTTCTCTTTTATGGTCTATTGTAGAAATTTTTTATGATAATTTTATGTAGTTTAATTTCTATCTTCATGGTTGCTATAGGTGGTTGTCACTCCAGATCATGGACATGGTGATGCTTTAAATGTGCATGATGACTATATGTATGCAGTAAGTGATTATATTTTGTTATATGCCATTCCATAATTCAATTTCTATGTTTTAACATCTTTACTTTTAATCGTATCAGTTGAAGGTACAGAGTGAAGAGAGGAGGAGTAGCGAGCATGTTTGAAAGACAAGACAAGCAATAGTCACTCCATCCAACCGAATTTTGAAGGCAGCACGGGATCTATTTCCTTCCCCTAGAGGGAAATGACTATGGATTAGTGTTGTTTGTTGTATGCCTATGTGGCATTTTGGAACATATGTTTTGTACTATTGATATATATATATACGTAATATTTTTTCGAAATGGCTCCTTTGTACTAAGCCTATATGGTTTTTTTGGATATATTTATATACTTTTATCAATATATATCATTGTATAGCCTTTCGGATTTTTGATTAAAGAAACTCTTATTTTTCTACCGCCATTCTTGAATGATGTTATCATGCGTATCGTGTAAGTTATATGCTTGAATGTTGTAGGCATGGATTTTGTTTACATCTAATGCTTAATTAATTACCGTGGAATGCTCAATAAGCCCCATCTAAAGTGTATTGTATAAGTAAGCTCCATTCGTGGTGGTTTGTATCCTTTGGAATGCTTCAATTACTTTTGCCTCACCGATGTAGAGGCAAGGAGGCTCAAACCCAATCAGTCTGACAACCTGCCTTCAAGGGGCTGCTAACAAGATTAATACAACCTATTTTGAGAAATCTACACAACCTCAAAGCCCTATCAAACCAAACTCTTCATTCAACACCTTAACCAACAATCCACCCTTGTAGCACTTTGATGCAGAGCCAAGGTGGAGAAGACTCACAACAATGGAAATGTCAATTCTCAATCAAGAACTCTTCTTCATAATGATTCAGCCTAATAGGCATCAACCCACCCTCAAGGGTCTCAACTCCTCAACCTTGTAAATGAACAACAAGACTCCACCAAGGCCCTACAAAGAACATCAACATTCATACAATGACAACTGAATCAATTGACAATAATCCCTAAGTCAGATTCATCAAGGTTTCCAAAACTCACATTTGTGACTGGTTATTCTTGTAGTACTCAAAACTTAGTTTTAGCCAAATTTCTCCAAACCTTTCCAAAACACTAGAAAATTACAAGATGGATTGAGATACCATTTTCAAGGCTACACAACATACCAAAGAATCAGTGGTCTCTCTTTTGGACCGACATAGACTTTCAACACACCTACTTCAATTTTGGCTTCATAATTAGCCCTTTTTTTCCAAAGGGACCACCCTTCCAACTTTAGGTATCTATCCAAACACCTTGGAAATTCTTAGGTCATGGTGCCAAACTTCAAATTTTGTCATTAGTTTGTGTCTATAGAGCCTCTAACTCACAAAACCCAAGAAACCCTCCAAAACCTTCACAAAATCAAGGGTTTTAAAGAAACATACAACTCCAGACCTCTCTCAACACTTCCAAAGCCCCAAAAACCTCAAAATACTTTTGCATAGACTCATCAGACCCTCACATAACCCTTAATGGCATTAATTCTCAAAAACCTCTATTTGGTTCCTCACTTCCATGTTGGAAAAGCCTTGTTCAGTCTTAGAATAGTCACAAAAACACCACATAATTATGACTCCTTATTCCAAAATGCATTGACACACTTATTATAACATTTTTTCAATCAATCCACTGAGATATAGTAGCAAACAATAGGTGGATTCATTTTTACATCACAAATTTCCCCTCAAACCCTTGATTCAGCAACACTGGGACATTCACTGTGTGTGTTGGTTCTCTCTACAAACAAAGAGTTAAGACACCAAATAAAAAATAAATGAATTAGAAAACATATATACACATCCTCTAAAATTATTAGACCATGAAGAACCTGTATGTGCCCATACAACACTCAAAAAGATCGAGAAAATAGTATTTTTCTTGAAAATTGCTCAAAATTGTGGTGTTTATTGTGTAAAATTATTACAAAACTTCTTCCACTCTCTCATTCGAGCCTTGGTAAGGATTTTAAAATAATTTTCCAACAACCATATTCTCCCCAATGCCCATAACCAACCTTGGGATTAGTTGGTCCCTTAATTACATTTGTTTGTGTTAAAGTTGCTTTGTCAACATTTTACAACTTATATGATTTCTAATTGACTTCTAAGACACAAAACACCCTTTATTTGCATTATGTTTGATCTATCAAAGATTATTAGACAAAATAAACCTAAAGAAACTAACATTTCCCTATTGATGTATTCAAATAAAAATAAATTGATGATGTGGTGTAGGTGCTCCTACACCAAACTCAAAACCCAGTCCAAGCCTAATTTTCCCCAACCTTTCCAAAACACTTGACCATTTAAAGGTGGATTAAGATACCCTTTTCAAGTTTACACAACATATTCCAAAACCAATAGTAACTCTTTTGGACCAACATGAACTTTCAATACACCTCTCCCGCTCTAGGCTTCACAATTAGGCCTAATTTCCAAAGGAACCCCCTCAAAAACCTCCAAACCAAGGAAACTTGAAATAGTCTTAGGGATGCTCACCAAACTCAGGATTCTCCCATTTTAAGAGCCCCAAGAACTTGTTCTATTCCTCTACTCACAAACCGTCCTAAACCTTCACAAAAAAAAGGGTTTTAAAGAAACTCATAACTCTAGACCTCCCCCAATCCTTCCAAAGGTGAAAAAACCCCACAATACCTCTGCCCTAACTTAAAGGACACTCACAATCCCATTCCTTTTAGTATTTCTTAGATTCAGTACTTGAGTTCCTTACTTTCATGGTGGAAACACCCTAGAACAGCATTAGAACTTCACACCCCACTGAGTTTATTCATTCTCTTAGCCTCCAAAGTATTCATACACCAAAATAATCATGGTATAGGCCAATCCACTGAGCAATAGGGTCAGAACAGTAGGTGGATTGGCTAATGTTTCATGGTGTTGCCCTCAAAACCCCTAACACAGAAAATAGAGTAGTAACCAAGTTTGCTGATCCCACACACACCAACGGTGGACTTAAACCTTTAGAATAGATGCAAAGAGAGTAAAAAAATATGGAATCAAGTCTCCAAAGCCTCAAGTCATGATAGACTTGTATGGGCCTGTGCAAGGAAATCTTTTTTTAGGAAAACAAAGAAAACCAGTGATCAACATTTTCAGGTATATTTTGTTATTAGAAACTGAACAAAATCAACCCTCAACTCACAGTATTACAGCAATATATCTTGATACCACCTTCCAACTACCCCTTGAGCTGATCAACCACCATAACCACCCTTTGTTAGACTTCTAAGATGGCAATTTGCCAATTTTTCTCTTAATTACCATTCATTCACAACTTGATTTTGCAAATACCACCTAACTGACCTATTAAGCCTTTTCAATACAATTGCAAGGTATTTACATAGCATATAGAAATATAGAGAGAAAATACAATAAATATTTTAACTAATGAATTGTAAAAACTGGACTTTTGTATTTTATATTCATGTCATTGATTACATTGCATTGCACATCTTTCAAAGTCAAAGCATTACTTCACTTTGCATAAGTAATAAGTAGATGCTGATAGATGCCGAAAAATTAATTACAATATAGTTTGAACAAATTCAACCTAAGCAGTTATGCAATTTCTTCACATTGCATAACTAATAACTAGGAGCAGCTGCCAATTGCATTTTCTTATCATGGAATTCTATGAGACCAAATTTCTTTGAGATATTTTTTCAAATAGTTCCCTGCCTTGTCTATGTTACCACAATTTTCATGCATGTCTACCAAAGCATCTTCTCAAACAGTTCACTGCCTTTTTGCTATGGCTAAAAGCCTAAAACAAGTGATTTTGAATAAGCTATGGATGCTTCAAAAAATATATCAAAAGCATAATAGTAAGCAATAGCATAGAGAAGGCAGTGAACTGTTTGAAAAAATGCATTGAAAAAATTACTTTGAAATGATAAATTTAGTTGCGCTTTCACTCTTCTTTAACATTGTATATCTGCTCATTTTTATAACAAGAGATAAAAACTATCTTCTTTGAAATCGAAAGGCATTTCCATAGCATGGAGATATAGAGAGAAAATAAAATAAAGAGTTTAACTAATGAAATGTAGAAAATATATTTTTTTAGTTTTTATTCATGCATTGCACATCTTTCAAACTCAAAGCATCACTTCACATTTCATAACGAATAACTAGATGCTAATAGATGACAAAATTTCAATTACAATATAGCTTTTGACAAAGTCAACCTAAGCAGTTATGCAATTACTTCACATTGCATAACTAATAACTAGGAGCAGCTGCCAATTGCTTTAGCTTGTCATGGCATTCCATGAGACCACATTTCTTTGAGGCATTTTTTCAAATAGTTCATTCCCTTGTCTATGCTACGATGTTTTCCATAGATGTCTACCAAAGCATTTTATCAAATAGTTCATTGCCTTCTTGCTATGGCTAAAAGCCTAAAACAAATGCTTTCGAACAAGCTATGGATGCTTGGAAAAAATCTAGGAAAGCATAATAGTAAGCAATAGCATAGACAAGCCATTGAAATTTTTCAAAAAATGCATCAAATAAAAGTGGTCTCATGGTGATGGAATGCCATGACAAGCCATAAACAAGGTAGTGAATTGTTTGATAATATGCCTCAACTACTTGCATTTGACAACTTTTTCCTTGAGTGAAAATTCGCCACCATAGGAAAAAGCCTCTGAGATAGCGAAAATTGAGAAAGATTATTGTAGGGGGGCCCAACATGATCCCATAGGATCAAATGAGAATTTTTTAAGCATCACGATGTCCAAGTAATAGCATGTTGAAGTTTGCAGCCATTTTGCACTTTGGACCCTTAAGGGATCGATCTGGTTGAATGTAGCTCGGAGCGATTCTGCATGTTTAGGTGCAAAAGAGGACCATTCCTAGCGTAAAAATACACACCCGAACATGTTGGAATAGTCCGTTTGGTCACATGAGCTGCAAAATGAAAGTTGCACCACTTTACAACTTTCAACTACTTGCATTCGACAACTTTTTCCTTGAGTGAAAATTCACCAGCATAGGAAAATGCCTTCGAGATAGAAAAAACCGAGAGAGGTTATCTTACATGGGCCCAACATGATCTTGTAGGATCAGATGAGAAGTTTCTAAGCATCATGGTGTCCGAGTAATAGCATGCTGAATGTCACAACCATTTTGCACTTTGGACCCTTAAGGGATCGATCCGGATGAACGTAGCTCGGAGTGATTCCACGTGTTTAGGTGTGAAAGAGGACCATTCCTAGTGTAAACGTACCCACCTAGATGTGTTGGAATAGTTTGTTTGGTCACACGAGCTGCAGAATGAAAGTTGCACCACTTTGCAACTTTTAACTACTTGCATTTGACAACTTTTTCCTTTAGTGAAAATTCACCACCATAGGAAAAAGCCTCTAAGATAGCAAAAACCAAGAAATTTTATTGTAGAGGGGCCCAACGTGAACTCATAGGTTTAGATGAGAAGTTTCTAAGCATCACAATGTCCGAGTAATAGCATGCTGAATTTCGCAGCCATTTTGCACTTTGGCCCCTTAAGGGATCAATCCGGTTGAACGTAGCTCAAATCGATTCCGCATGTTTAGGTGTGAAAGAGGACCATTCCTAGTGTAAACGTACCTACCCGGATGTGTTGGAATAGTTTGTTTGGTCACATGAGCTGCAAAATGAAAGTTGCACCACTTTGCAACTTTCAACTACTTGTATTTGACAACTTTTTCCTCCAGTGAAAATTCACCACCATAGGAAAAAGCCTCCGAGATAGCGAAAACCGAGAAAGGTTATTGTAGAGGGGCCCAACGTGAACTCGTAGGTTTAGACAGATATTTCATAATCACCATGATTTATGAGTAATACCCTGTCAAATATTGTTGCCCTTTTGCACTTTGCACCCTTAAGGGATCGAGTCAGTTGAACCATAGTAGTTGTTTTCTTGAATGTCATACCCTAAGGTATGCTAGAGATGACCTAGATTGTATCAATTTCTCACTAAGAGGCTTAAAATAAAATGTGTAGCATATAACAATCCGATAAATCTAGGAGATGGAAAAGAAAGAGTAGATTGACAACTAGAAAATGCACTAGCAACCGATGTTTCTCATACCACTGAACACTTGCACCAGCAATTGATGTTGTTATTTTCTTATATAATTTGACAAACTTCAATATTACCTATAGTCACAATCAGAAAAGGATCAATGACAGTCGTAAAAGCATATGACATCAAATAGTAATCGTGAAAAAGCCTTATTGCAAGGTGTTGGTCCAGAAGAGTGATCAATAACATGGCTTTACAAATTCAATGTGCATACTTACAAATCAATCTAGGGAACCATCTAGGTCTTCTCTAGTCTTTATTGTGTCCAGTATTGCCTCATGGTCAGACTCACACACTTTCCACAAGTTCTTGTTCACAGGTTTACCCTTATATTTGATCAAATGAACGTTGGCGGCGACGACTAGGTTCGAATACTAAGGAATTTTCCGATGCGTGTTGAAGTCCTCAAACAACCAAACTGCAACATTCTTAACTGGATACCTTCGAAGCAATGTTCTAGTAACAACCACCGAACCTGTAGGATATTCTATGTTTTCTCCATTTATAACTGGGAACTCCAATTTCTTTTTGGCCTCGATACAATGGCACAAGTAATAATTTGTACCCTCTTCATTGTCTTCATCTGTAATTACCACATAAACATGCCCTGCATTGATATGTTCATCTTGTTAGATCTATTTACTGAGCAACATAATAAAACTTGTAAGTAAGATATATTACTTGGTTCTAGTAGGTCCGATACATGATCAAAGTCAATGGATGATTGCATCTCCGTGATTTGTAGAGCCATCAGGAGCTGATAAGTGTCAAGTGGGGTTAGAATTCTTATAGACCATTCATCAACCCACTTTGTTGACTCACAATCATTCCATGATTGAAGTGTACATGCATAACAAAAGCATGCCATCTTCCTTGAATGGATAGTCCATGTACTTGCATTGGAGCTTCTAAAAGAGTGTAGCTTGCTCGATCTTGTTAGTGTACAACAATCCTCATATTTTGCAATGTTAGTATCATCTACTAAATGAAAAAATCTACGAACTAAAGAATTTCCTTCACTACCTGGACCCATTGAACCATTGCACCACTGGACAATTGATCTTGCATCTATCAACTTTACACTATTTGTGTACTTTAACTCTTCTTGTGCTAGGGCTCTTTTGATACATGCACCCGCTCCATCATGCTCCCCCTTTCCATGCCTAGTCTCTGAGAAGTTCCACATATGTTGAACACCACTAATCCTATGCATCCTGCTCAACCAGTAAAACATTCTGGCATTCTTGAATTGTGATGTACAATTATCTAACCATATGATATGTTGACTAAATGGTATGCCCCTGCTAGCCAGATCGACATAGAACATATGAAAGCAACCTTGAACAAACTCTACATAATGTGTATGATCATCACTGATGTAAAAGTGATACTCCCTCAATACTTTCCTATTTTCCTCTATACTATCATTTGCATGAATGAATGCTATATGTACAAATATAGAAACCTGCACAGAGTTGTAGTACTATGATTGCACCTCATTTTATGGTTGTAGTGTGTAGTTCTTAGTGAAGTCGACAACTAAAATGATATGATGAAGTGGAAATGTGTCCTTGCATAACTTGAACTATGAGTCCAACCATTGTGCTTTGTGTGTATGCATTGCATAATAATAAACCACCTGATCATGAAAAATGCCCATAAACTGATACACTGGAATCTTATCACTAACCAATTCACACTTCTTTGCTTCTTTCCCATCTTTTAGATTGTATGCCACTATCGTATATTTGCCAAATTCCACAATTTTGTCTCCAATTGTGTATGTACTAGCCATGTGTTGAAAAATTGGAAAATGTTGCATACCACCACAATGATCACATGTGCCATCCAAACATGATTTTTTGTAAAAAATTTGACCATCCTCTCTTTCACATAAAATGGAAGACAAAAATTTCCTTGATGATTTAGGTGGAGACATTATGTTACATTCCTGCAAAACATTGTGAGTATGCATATCTACACATATACATCGATAAACATCATAATGGTTCGAAAAATCAATATGAACCATACAACAACAAGTAGTGCATGTGTGATTTATTTTGACATAAAAAGGCTTTAGCATTTCAAAATACCTTTGACATATTTTAATTTCAGGAAACTTTTGTACAAAATCAGCAAAAAATTGGGTTTGAGTGGTATCCAAATAATGCATTGGATGTGGCTCATGGTTTATATTACCAATTCTCCTTCTTACAACATCTCTTTGATTAGGAGAGGTCCTTGTGTTATCCTTCCAATAATTCACAATTAAAGATCTCAAGCCTTGAGCAATTCTTGTGTCTTTTTGTGGCACTCTACCTGAAAATGCCCATAACTCATTGCTATTTGGATCCTCCACTCTTTCACACCTTCCTTTGGCTCTCATTAGAGATGATCTACTTATTTTCAAAGACTTACTTGCCTTTATAAGGCTCACCTTGTTCCTTGTTTGACTGCTTAACAGTGTTGTTGTCATCACACATTGTGTGGCACAACTATCCTTCATGCGTGAGGTCGAACCCACGCTCTCGTATGCACTCATCAAGTTCCTTACAATGGAATTTTCACTTGAGTCATTCAAAAATCTTAGCCCAAGAGCCTTCATGGTGGGCCTAAATTTGAGTTGCCTCATCATTTCAACAAATAGTTGGCATCTTCCACCCTCACTTAGCTTCGCAAAATACAAACTCCATATCCTTTTTGCATATCTTTGACATGTACGTTTTGGAATCTTATTAGGCATCCATTTAAAAACATTGGAATCAATATCAATAAAAAATGTAGGTTTTCTATGCAAAACTCTAGGAGGAGTTCTCAAATGTAAATTTGTGTCAATATTGGGAAGGTCAACAACATCGGGGATAGATCGTGTACCTTCAATTGGAGGTGCAATTGATGACATACCTTGAGATTGACATGTAAACAATGTTGTAACTCCAACTTGAGATGTCATTTGTGGAGTTCCTTCAAATAGAGATGTGTTTGCTGATGTACTTTCAAAACCAATGTTTTTGATGGTGTCTTCAATTGGAGATGTGATTTCCGATGTACCTGGAAAACCACATGTTGTTGTCAATGTGTCTTCAATTAGAGATGTGCATTGAGCTTCACCTATGGTTGATGATGTGCCCCCAACTTATGTATTCATTCCTATCCTTCCACAAAATTTCCTCATTCGTGCCCTTTGTTTTTCCAATTTGACATCTCTCTTAGATTGCACATAAGTTTGTGGCTGTATGGGCTGCAATTCCTTTGCTTCACAAGCTACATTTTTTTATTCTCTTCTCCTTGCATTTTTAACTGCACGCTCTTCTGGTGTTAGAGGCTTTGGTCATTTCCTCGGCATGACCTTGAATGCTACATGTCCACAAACACACATAGAACAAAAGTAAGTAATGCATTTTACAAAAAAATTGATGCAGAGAGGGGTGGAAACCATTCAATACAACAAATCAATGAGAATCACAAACCTAGGGTATAAATTGCTGCCACCTAAATGAAAATTAGAGACTCTTGTGTTTATTTTTCTCAAAACCAAATTTTTTATTGTCAACAAAGTCATGAAGAATATGGATTCAAAGAAGGGTCTGTGATGCTATATCTTATCATTATTGACTATTTCTTTGGCAATGAGGTTTTCCAAATTAGTTGGAAAAAGAATGAAATACAATGAATTCCACTAGCCATGCTAGAAATGGACTACTATAAGCAATGCAAATAGAATTCATAAGTAAATTTATGTTAATTAAATGTCATGTTTTTTATTTTTTTTGTTCTTCAAACTCATAAAAATTGAACTTTTTTATGCAAATCTAAAAATTGATCTTTTTTATGCAAATCCCATCTAATTCAGTGTTGAATTCTAAGTCCAATTGTTATGATTAATAAAATCATTAAGGAAATTTAGTTTATATTGTCAAAAAAAAAAAAAAATATACTAAAGACAAACATTTCAATTTACCAAAATGAATATATTACCTTAGATAATGTAAAATGATGTAGAAACTTCAAAATATCTTCTTCGTTGTCTACCATGCAGATTGGTGGTAAAAAGGTGAAGGATCAAGCATAGATTGGTACAATATGAAGTCAACTGTAGAAAAAAAGGCATTTCTAACTTAGATAAAGCGTTGAACCAGACAAACACAGGAGAATGTGGGCCTGAATCACAAGGTCAACCCTTATTTTTACCGTTTCAAGGTAAAACCCATTTTCCACAAGAATTCCTAGGATTTTAAGGGTAGAGGGTTTAGGGTTTAAGGGTTAAGGGTTTAGGGTTAAGGGTTAAGGGTGTTAGAACTGAAATTTTCCACAAGAATTCCTAGGATTTTCCTATTATTTTCCATGAAAATCCATCAAAACCTTAAGATATTTTATTTATTCATTCCTTACATTTTCACTATCTTTCCCATAAAAGTCATTAACCGCCTTCTACACTTTGCCCCCATTTATTTTCTTATATTTCATTACCTTCTCATAAAAAAATTAGCTTTACCTCCATTCAAAAGGGCCAAAAAATAACTTGTAACCCTTACCGCCCCTTTCATTTTCACTCTATAAGTCTTTACCATTTTACTGTGGCCTCTCAATAAGGGGCTTGTGGTATAGCGGTAGCAGTTTGAAACAGGCATGAAGTGTTTACCGCGCTACCACGCGCGGTCAATTCATTGACCATAGTAGTGTGGTAAACCATTAGCAACCAACGAAGGTAGTGGCGAGCGGTTAAAGAAGGCAGTCAAGGTCCCACCGTGGTACTGCTGGTGGTCAAACCATAGACCACGGTAGCACGGTGGATGGTAAGTCTTCAATGATGTGGCAGTTAGGACATCTTACCGCAGTACCGCAGAGGGTTATCTTAAAGACCGTGGTGACTGCGGTAAATAGGAGGAAATGGCTAGCGATCACACCGCAATACCATAACCGTGAAAATGAAGACCGCGGTTCCTGTGGTAAAATGTTGGGAGAAGTGGCTAACAGTTATTGCAGTACCGCTGATAGAAAATGCAAAGACCATGGTAGTGCAGTAAGCAATGACGGAGACCATGCCGGTCAGCATGGGGCTAGGTACCGCCATACCGCGGGTAGAAAATTCAAAGCCCACGGTAGAGTGGTAAACACAAGGGAAGCCTAAGGAAAATAAATGTTAAGGGTGGTATAAGTAATAAAGTGAAAAATTAAAAGTTGAACTATAGTCTAAATATTCGATTTGCGATAAAGGAAATATAATCAAATATTTTTTCCATAAAATACAAACGGTCATAACTAGAAAATGAAGGGGCATGACTCTTCGATTATAATGTATAAATGATTTGAAAATCTATTGTAAAAAATAAAAAATAAAAAATAGGATAGGATAGACTATTGTAAGTACTATATTTTCAGAATGATGACATTCGAGGAGGCTATGTTGCATGTATTAATTTCATGGAAGATAATGAAAAATAGTTAATTTGGTGATTTCATTCTGGCATCAATTGTTTGTTGAATTTTTGTGATTATCTAATTGTCTCCAATCTAATGTTTCTTGATTATTTAAATTGAAGTATCAAGTATATATTTGATTTATCAGTACACATTTGTTGTTTATGTGTGATTTGGTTCATTGGATTCTTTAAAGAAGAATTAAAACTCCCTTCAATCAATTACAGTAATCTGGGAATGTCATTTGGATCAGTAAGAAGAATCAGATAGTTAGATTTGGTATTCTGCCTCAAATAGGGTTTATCAAGTACATTCTTGCATGTTTATACCAGATGTAAACTCATAATTATATGTCAAACAATTAGAGAACCTACTAGATAGAAACCATTTATTAAAGGCTTTCATTTGACTCCATTTTACCCAATAGGGGATAAGCTTTTAGGGTTTAGGGTTAAGGGTAGAGGGGAGAGAGATTGAGGGAGTGAGTGAGTGAGTAAGTGAGAGACCTAAGAGAGAGAGGGGGGGATAAGGGAGAGTCTATATATCTCCCCTCCCTCTCTCTCTCAAGTCTCTCCCTCCTAGCCCCTCTCCCTCTCTCAATTCTCTCTCTCTCCCTCTCTCAGTCACTCCCTCTGTCTCCATCCCCTCTATCCTTAACCCTAAACCCTTAACCCTTAAATGGTATAAAGTGAATAATGAAATGGACAGGGATTAAAATAAACCATTTTTATGAAAAAGTAGGGAAATATTAGATTCAAATGAGAATAAATCCTTAAAAATTTTATGGAAATTTGTGGGAAAACCTTAGGGTTTTAGATGGAATTTTTAGGTTCTAACATATGGTAGAGGGTTAAGGGTAGAAGGGAGAGAGATAAAAGGAGTGAGTGAGAGAGAGAGACCTAGCAGAGGGAGAGGGGGTAGGAGGGACAAACTTGATAGAGAGAGAGAGGGAGGGAGGGAGTGGGAGACAAATAAAGGGTAGAGGGTTAAGGGTATATTATAAAGGTTTTTAGGGTTTAGGGTTTAGGGTTAAGGGTAGAGGGGGGAGAGAGATGGACTGAGTGAGAGAGAAACCTGAGAGAGGGAGAGGGGGTAGGAGGGAGAGTCTTGAGAGAGAGAGGGAGGGAGGGAGGGGGTGGGAGAGAGATAGAGGGTAGAGCATAGATGTTTTAAGGGTATAGGGCTAAGGGTACAGATGGAAGAGACATAGGAGGAGTGAGGAGTGAGAGAGAGGTAGGAGGGAGCGGCTGAGAGAGAGGCAGAGGGGAGAGATAGAGGGAGTGACTGAGAAAGAGAGACTTGAGAGAGGGAGATGGGGTAGGAGGGAGAGACTTGAGAGAGAGAGGGTAGAGGGTTTAAGGGTTTAGGGTTTAGGGTTAAGGGTATACGGGGGAGAGATAGAGGGATTTAGTGAGAGAGAGAGAGAGAGAGGGAGTTAGAGAGAGAGAGAGGGTATAGGGTTAAGGGTAGAGGGTAGAGGATTAAGGGTAGAGGGGAGAGAGATAGAATGAGTGAGTGAGTGAGTGAGAGACCTAAGAGAGGGAGAGGGGGTAGGAGGGAGAGAATTGAGAGGGAGATAGGGAGGGAGTGAGAGAGAGATAAAGGGTAGAGGGTTTAAGGGTTAAGGGTTTAGGGTTAAGGGTAGAGGGGAGAGAGATAGATGGAGTGAGTGAGAGAGAGAGAGAGACCTGAGAGAGGGAGAGGGGATATGAGGGAGAGTATTGAGAGAGAGAGGGATCAAGTAGGAGAGAGATATAGGGTAGAGGGCTAAGGGTAGAGCGGAGAGATATAGGAGTGAGTGAGTGAGTGAGTGAGAGAGAGAGAGAGAGAATTGAGATAGGGAGAGCAGGTAGGGGGGAGAGACATGAGATAGAGAGAGATAAAGAGAGAGAGGGAGTGGGAGAGAGATAGAGGGTAGAGGGTTTATGGTAGAGGGTAGAGGGTTTTAAGGGTTAAGGGTAGACGAGAGAGAGATAGAGAGACTTGAGAGAGGGTAGGAGAGAGAGAGATAGAGAGAGAGAGAGATGAGGGAATGATATATATGTAGGTAGAGAGAGTTGAGATAGAGATAGAGTAGAGAGGTAAGGAGAGAGGGGAAAGGAGGGAGAATTTAGAGAGAGAAGAAGGAAGGTGGATATAGATTGAGAGAGAGTTTTTAGAGTTAAGGGTAAAGGAGAGAGAGATATAGGGAGTTAGTGAGAGAGAGAGAGGGAGGGAGTGGAAAAGAGATAGAGGGTAGAGGGTTAAGAG